>CM060970.1:98953758-99291258 GCA_030765045.1 Tenodera sinensis | reverse complement strand
TAATAATAATAATAATAATAATAATAATAATAATAATAATAATAATAATAATAATAATAATAATAATAATAATAATAATAATAATAATAATAATAATAATAATAATAATAATAATAATAATAATAATAATCACAGCTAAAATATATTTTAGTCTCAGCGTCTTTAGGGAAAGGACCCTGAGGTTTGCATGGTGGGCTATTTATAATTTTTAGCTTAATTTCATCATTCAGCTTACCTTGGAATAATCCTCGGTCGGTGCTAAAGGTGTATTTTGAGAAGAATTGGCTGTTACTGATGTTAGTGGTGGTGATGGTAGTGAACCGATATTCATTGTTGACAGTCCGCGTTCAGACAGTAGATCTCCAGAATTTCCTCCTGATTCATTTTTAGAACTGGTTTCTTGTCCACTATGAACTTGTAAATTGCTGAATTCTTCTCCTGTTTCGTTTTTAGAAATAGTAGTGCTAGCATGTCCACGTTCTGCTTCTGTATCACCGGGTTGTTCCCCCATTTCATTTTCGCAATCCGTACTATTGTATATCTGTTCTGGGTGGGTAGCTTGCCGCTGGAACATTGTATATATTTTTATTACCTTTTTAACTTCTTCGTCTCCGTAGACTTTTAATTTTCTCTTTTGATAACCACTTAAATATATCCTAAATTTCGACATTGTAGTGCTAATTTAATGCAGACGTTTAACAGCAGTCTGTATGAAGGCTATAACCAGCAGACGGTAAAAAAATATATATGTATATCTCAATGCAAGCACAGCTTAGTTAAGCAGTAAACAAACGCAATTGTATGAATACACAATGGCAATATCCAGTCCGGATTAGCTTATCTATTTGCAGTTTTCCCGCACTATCACACAACGTTGTCTGTATCACACGCATAAACTAAATGAACTGCTGGTTTAGAGAAACTCTTGATGCCTATAGTATTGTGAACAGCAATGAAATTCGTGAAAGGCAATAATAGTACCCGTAGACGATACAAGCAAGCAACAAGAATGCGTGGTGTAAGCATTCTTGTTATTCTGCACTCTCTATTGCATGAGACAGCGAACTGTTAAAATAACACTCTCTGGTTACCAACACTAATAGTTATTTTCCCTAAATAAATAACACACTTGGAGGTAAGCTTGTTTCGCATTTTTAAGCAAGAACGGGTAGCAAATGCTTACAAGGTACCTACACGTCTGTTGTCGGTATGTCATCAATGAACTGCATCTGCTCCAACGCTTCTTCCTAGCAATTTTCCATGGTTGAATCGAATGTAACATGTCCTTTTTAAGAAAACTGTTAAAGACAGTCAGGGGCCCCTGAAGGTCGAGGGCCTCCCCGCGTCGCGGGGTCTGCCGTGCCGTTATTTGCGCCACTGCCCGATGTTCTGCTAGAGAAGAAGCTTGGAGAAGCTATAACAATCGTCAGGACACATTTGTCAATAATAGGGAATGAAAGTGAGGAGTCTGTTGAAATCTAAAGCTAAAGGCACAATGAAGAAGTTGTGTAGTCTTGAGACATCTTTTATGACTGTAGTTTGGAATTCCGTTCTTGAAAGGTTCACTGTTATAAGTAAGCAGTTACAAACAGCAGACATGGATGTAGCCACTGTTTGTAATTTGTGTAGTTCTTTGGTTAGTTTCTTGGAAGAAATGAAAATGGGATATGAAGTTATCAAGAATCTAGGACAGAAGAAATTTGAATCTCTTTGTAACATTACTACAATTGGTCAGGATAAGAAACGCATTAAGAAAAAGAAGATTCTTTGATGAATCTGATTCAGACTCTGAAGGAAATGATGATTCAGATGACCTACAGATGTCTTTCCTCCTGGATAAATCGATTGAAGAACTGAACAACAGAGTTTCTTCCTACAAGGAATTCAGTGAACCGTTTATGTTTTTGACAAATCTGAAGATGCTTAGTCCACTTGAAATTCAGGAAGCATCATCCAGACTTCAGAAAGTCTACAGTTTGGGTCTTGAAGATTTGACATTTGTACTTGAATGCTTATACTTCAAACACTACATAGAAAAGAGTGAAAATGCGTCGCATCCTTTACACAGCTGTGCAAGATGTTAAAAGGTAACTGTGAGAGTGTTTACGCAAACTTGAACATAACTCTACAAATATACTTGAGCACTCCTGTTTCCAACTACTCAACTGAGAGATCATTTTTTGCTCTAAGACGCATAAATAATTATTTAAGAACATTACAAGTGAAGGATCGTCTTAGTTATCTTGGTGTTGCACCATAGGGGCTTAGGTACAATCGTGAAAGGGGGGGGGGGAAGGAACTGAAGAGAAGAGAGCACTAAAAATTTCAAGAACTATAACATTTATGGATCAATAAATTATACATTTGTTAACAGGAATGATTAATCGGTGTAGCAAACCTTTAAACAGAAATGGAAGCCGAAACACAACAGAAATACAGGTGAAAACAAAACCAATTTACATAACCCCATTCAACACCCTCTCAAAGCGAGGAGTTGGGCAGTCTTCAAGCCTATCTGAAAATGCCTAAATGTTTCGCGTGGATATCCTACGGGTTACAAGAATTACTTGTTACAAGATTACATTTAATTCGTCCGCATTAGAAGCACCTCCCAGGCAAGTAACGGTCTGAAAACCAATCTGTATTTCACGGCCTGAGCCCTAGTTAAAACCAAACAACTTACCCTGCACGCCGAGAAAGGAGCACCCCGACTGACTGTCTCTACAACCGTCAGACCGAGAGGAAACCCATAGAAAAAACACTAGCGCAACCCAGTGGGGAAAACAAGAGTCGCGAAACAAAAGGAGGTGCCTCCATAAAACAAAATAAGTGCGATCAGCACAATACTCCCGCCCCCATCTGACAACACGCGCTCGCCATTCTGGAAAGGAACAGACTGATATTGTATGAGAGGTATCATATTAGGAAGGACACACCTTACACCGCCCGGTCATTGTACAGGTCACTGTGAAAGCACTGGCACCAAACACTGTCACTACAAATCACTGGCCACTGTCACATCAGAGAGCACACTTCTGTTTTTCCGGGACGGGAGAGACGATGCACAGCTCGTTGGGCGTACTGATCCCTCGTTGTTCCAGAGAAATTAACAAATTCTGGGTTTGAGCCTGTTGATGCCCTCTCGTTGCAATCAGGCGTTGAGAAAGTCCAAAACCCAAAACGTGGGCCACACACAAGCCCCTTCATATTCCATCGTCACCTCCCTGGCCTCCAGAAATCTCCATTGCGGACCTTACTGCTGCAGTAACACTCCATATAGACGGTAACAGCCAGGCTTAACATTACACAATGCCAAACTGCGGTGGTTAGGTGCTTTCCGGACAGGTTACGAACAGGACCTGGCGAGGCTGTAACACGGAACAAACCCAACAGAAAGGGAACAAAACGCAGGCTTCAAATAGGCTGCTGCCCCAAAATAACATCTCGGGGTAGATCAAACTGAATGAATGACAGTTTTTTTACAGAACTGTGGATGACATCAAATACATAAATAGCAGAAAATTAAAAAATTTGAATCAATTTATAATCAACAAGCGTGATAACATACCATAAACTGTTTAATGAACATAACAATATAAGAACAATTTAAACGAACTTGAGTAACATTAAATATAATTTCTTCCAAATGACAATTTAAAACAGGCTAAATAATATATATACAAGTTAAACAAAATAAACAAGGCCTTGTATAAATAAATGCGCATAAAACAAAATCCCTACTGGCCAGACAACACAAGAGTACAAACACGAAATACACATAATTACTACACAAGACACACACAGCAAGCACGCAGCAAACATCCCACAAATACTCCCCAAACATACCACACCAAACACCTCACACCGCTTCCATACAAAGACACACGAAAACAAATCTACACAATGCCGACTCCACACGCCCGGCAGAAACTAACTACAGGGGCGCCGTAGAGGTATACAGCCCGGCGCACACATGGCACGCTCCAACATAAACAAACACCCACATTCCAAACAAAACACTTTATTCACAACATAAACATACAGGAGTAAACAAAGGAAACCCATACACATACGGAAAACAGATACCAAACTACTGGAAGGGTTTCAATTGTGAGACGTGAGCTCTCCTTTCTTGGCCCGTGCGGAGGTCCCTTAAGCGCACAGAAACATTTTTGAAGATACTTATAATCTCGTACGGCCCTACGTATCTAGGAGCCAACTTCGCTGCATAAGCATTTTGCTTAGAAGATTGAGTGTACAGCTTACACAGTACTTTCTGGCCAACGGCATAAGGTGAAGGCCGTTTATTTTCATCATACCGCTTCTTTACCTGGGCAAGTGACTTCTTCAAATTCCGAAAAGCGGCCTTCCATACTCTACATATTTCCTCGCGAGTAATATTCTGGGGAAGCAAATCGTCCAAACGCCAAAGGTTAGACAGCGGAGAGTTAGGTATATAGGCTAACATAAGCTGATGAGGGGTAACGCCATGTGATTCGTGTCGAGCCGAATTAAACGCCAACTGCAACCGAGACAAATTAGTGTCCCACTTAGTATGATTATCATGATGAAAGGCTATTAATGCTGATTTGAGGTTCCTGTTAAATCTTTCGGCATGGGAAGGACGGGGGTAATAAGGGGTGGTAGTTATGGTTTTAATGCCCCAACTAAAACAGAAATTTCTAAAGGCGAAAGAAGTAAATTGAGTGGCGTTGTCTGTCACCAGATAACGAGGGGCTCCAAAGGCCGCAAATACTGAAGAGAGAACCTTGACTACCCCTCGTGTATTCGCTTTCGGTAAGGCCGACATCCATACAAACTTACTAAACGAATCTACTACGACTAACGCATACGTATTCCCCTGGGCTGAACGAGGAAAAGGGCCGATAAAATCCACAAATAATTTTTCCAGGGGTCTACTTGCCACCTCCGATGCTAAACCTTTCCATACTGTACATTGCGCGGGTTTCGCCATTGCACAAAGTTGACACTGTCTAACTCGGGAAGCAATTTCTTTATTCATGCCCGGCCACACAAAATATTCCCGAATCTTGTCTTTGGTCTTGGCTATTCCCAAATGCCCGCCTACAGGAGATGAATGGAAATATTCAAACACCATGGAAATTAAGGCCCGTGGCAAAACAACCTTGTTCTTGCCGTCGAAGGTAGCCTGGGTCATCAAAACACCCTCCTTCAAACAATAAGGGGTAACAACCTCGCCAGCCTCAAGCCGATCAATAAGGGCCTGCAGATCCGGATCTTTCCCCTGATGTGTGTGCAAACCCTCGAACAACTCCGGAAATTCACAGACGGCTAAAACATTTTCCTTTCCGCATTTACATTCTCTCGGTTCTTCGAATACTCTCGTTAAGGCATCAGCCACACAATTTTCTGAACTACGTATATGTATCGGGACAAACTTAAAAGCTGAAATGCGTACACCCCAACGCGCTAACCTGCCTGTAGATCGCGGTGAGGCCAACGACCACGTTAGCGCCTGGTTATCGCACTCAAGAGTAAACTCAACATGCTCCAGATATTCGCGGTATTTTTCTAAGCCAAATACCACAGCCAAAGTTTCAAGTTCGTAAACTGAATACTTCCGCTCGGCTGGAGTAAGGGTACGTGAACTATACCCAATAACCCTACGCCCCATAGGAAAATCCTGGAGTAAAACAGCAGCCACCGATCCCCTGCTTGCATCGGTCTGAAGGATAAATCTACGTGAAAAATCAGGGAAAGCCAACACCGGGGGATTCATTATGGCCTGTTTAAGGTCTTCAAAGGCCTGCTGCTGTTCCTCACCCCACTTAAACGGCGTTCCCTTCCGCCGAAGACGGTTCAATGGTTCCGCCCGCGCTGCAAAATGCGGAATAAACTTGCTGAAAAAGTTCACCATGCCCACGTACCTGGCCAATGCCTTTACGGTTTTAGGGGGAGGAAACTTACGTAGAACTTTGGTCCGCTCCGGATCAATCGTTATCCCAGCCGGAGATACAATATGACCTAAGAAAGAAATCTGTCCCGCAGCAAAGTTACACTTCTCTTTGCGCAAGGTAAGGCCTGCGCGCTCGAGCCGGTCAAAGACCTCCGCTAAATGTTGGCAATGGGTTTCAAAGTCGGGCGAGTAGACAACCACGTCATCTAGATAGTGATACACATATTTAAACTTGATGTCCGAAAATATTTCGTCTAATAACCGCGACAACACCTGAGCTCCAGTAGCAATTCCGAAGGGTACTCGTTGAAATTCATAAAGCCTCCATGGGACAGCAAAAGCCGTTAGTGGCTTAGACGACTCCGATAAGGGCACTTGGTAGTAGGCGCTATTCAAATCCAAACTAGTAAATACTTTGGCACCCGCAAAATAATGCGCCGCCGAATTTAGATGTGGCATTGGTTGGGCCTCGATCTTTATCTTTTTGTTCAAGTGCCGGTAGTCCACCACTACCCTGAAATCGTCCTCGCCCTTAGGGACCAGAAATACTGGACTACTATAAGTAGACGTGGACGGCCTGATCACTCCCTTTCGTAACATTTCGTCGATCTTTTTACGAAGAATAGCCATTTTAGGTGGGGTGACACGATATGGTGGTAACTTCACAGGGGTGTCGTCTGTTAGTTGTATGTCATACTCCACCAAATTTGTTACTCCTAAACGGTCAGCAAACAATGACCCATGGTTCGCACAGAGTTGTTCCAGCAAACGGCCCTGGTCTTCTGTCAAATGGGGGAAAGCATTGCTGACGTCGCATATATGGTGACGTAGCCCGCCACTCTCCTCCAAAGGTGGTTTGTTGATGACTTGACCGCACTGAAATGCAACTCGTTCGGAAGGGGCAAATGCAAAGGTGATTTCCCCATCCCGAAAATCAAGCCTTAGGCCGACTCTAGTCATAAAGTCCGAGCCTAAAATCAGTTGAAATGGCAGGTCCGGCAAAAGATAGAAATAGTGTTTCCACGTAAAACGCGAAATACGTATGGTCAACAGAACCTTGGCATTCACCTGAAATTTATGACCATTTACAGACACGCACCCAACGCTACACTGCCGCGGTTTGGCCGAGAATTTACCAAGATAGGTATAATAAAACTCCTCGTGTACCAAAGAGCAGGAACTTCCCGAGTCCAAGAGAGCGATTAACTGTCGTTTCCCAACAGTCACCTGTACTGTCGGCTTCAAATTAAAGGGCTTGTCTATTATCCGACGGAATATCCGACAACAGGCAGAAATTCCGCAAGGGGCTCGTTGTCAATCTTGGCGCCTTTGACCGTCTACACCCACGGGTAGTAAAACGCCACCACGCTTCCTGGCCACCGTGCATTATCTAACCAAATGCTCAGGAGAACCACGTCTAAAGCAAGACCCTGGCGAGCGAAAACTATCTCGAGCCAAATCTCCTCGGTTAGTCTGCCGCGGCTCAAATCGAACACCATGCAGAGGCACTTGCAATGATTCGCGGTTTCGTGCCGCATTTGACGCCTCATACTCTGCCAAGATCGGCAATAGCCCCTCTAAATCTTTAAACGTAGCAGGACAAGAGCTAAATACCAAAAGAGAACGTACCTCCGGGGTCAACCCCGTAATAATGACGTCACAGATCTGCCGTTCGCTATCTGGCAACCGTAGTATACGCGCAAACAACTTAACCCTGCTAGTGTACTGGAAGAAAGGCTCTCCTAACCCCTGGGGTTTCAAATAATGATCTTGAATTAATGTATGTAGCTCCCGACGAGGAATGAAACACTTCAATACACTGTCATGTAATTCAGAGACTGGATCAACACATCCCTTAATACGCCCAATTATACTGCGCACCGCGTCACCCCCTTTTGACATCACTACTTCAAGCAGCTGCAAACCGGGAACTTCGCATAACTCAGCGCAATCCTTAGCTCTTACCAGGAACTTCAGAAATTCAAGAGCTGTAAGAACATCAACAACCTTAAAGACTTGATAAGGTTCAACCAACTGTTGTAAGGGATGAAGTAACTTTAGCGGTTTAAAGGCCGACATTTGAGACGTCACAGTTGGTGTGACAGTAGCCGACTCGGCCCGATCCCCTTTCTGAGCAAGCACTTCTAAATATCTCCTAAACTGCCCCTTCAGCTCGGCTAAGTCAACCCCGAACTTAACCTTAGGACAATATTTTTGGAAATATTCAATCCGCTGCACATAATGCAAGATCCTGGCTGTCAAACACCTCACCTGCGCTTTCGAAAACTCTGAGCCAATACTCGACTCGGAGAACAACTCTTCAAATTCCAACCGTGCGGCCTCACATAATGACGGTGATTCAGTTACCAATAAATGTTTGTCCGGCAACACGACATAATCGTTATCCTTCACGCTACGAAGTGCGTCTAATAGGGCCGGAACGCCTGCCGACGACAAATCATCACGTCCACGAATCCCCAACTCAAATAGTATTTCGTTCTTACGCAACAGCTGAAAGTCACTCGACATGGTTAATCAAAACAATAACCCAATGCTCAATTTAACTGCCCCACTCGACCATAAGACAACCACGCTCTCCTACCATTTATTGCACCATAGGTGCTTAGGTACAATCGTGAAAGGGGCGGGGGGGGGGGAGGAACTGAAGAGAAGAGAGCACTAAAAATTTCAAGAACTATAACATTTATGGATCAATAAATTATACATTTGTTAACAGGAATGATTAATCGGTATAGCAAACCTTTAAACAGAAATGGAAGCCGAAACACAACAGAAATACAGGTGAAAACAAAACCAATTTACATAACCCCATTCAACACCCTCTCAAAGCGAGGAGTTGTTCAGTCTTCAAGCCTATCTGAAAATGCCTAAATGTTTCGCGTGGATATCCTACGGGTTACAAGAATTACTTGTTACAAGATTACATTCAATTCGTCCGCATTAGAAGCACCTCCCAGGCAAGTAACGGTCTGAAAACCAATCTATATTTCACGGCCTGAGCCCTAGTTAAAACCAAACAACTTACCCTGCACGCCGAGAAAGGAGCACCCCGACTGACTGTCTCTACAACCGTCAGACCGAGAGGAAACCCATAGAAAAAACACTAGCGCAACCCAGCGGGGAAAACAAGAGTCGCGAAACAAAAGGAGGTGCCTCCATAAAACAAAATAAGTGCGATCAGCACAGTGTTCTTGCAATTGAATCTGAATTAACTGTGAAAATGGACTATGACGAACTCATAAACTTGTTTGCAAATGACAGGGCAAGGAGGAAGTCTCTTGTTATTTAAACAGTATATGTTTTGACATCTAATATGGGGTGATGCCTCTTTAGTGTAAGTTCTTTCTATTAAGACGTTTCTATTTAAATTTTAATAAACTCACTTATGGTGTCTGCCACTTATACTTAAGTATCCAAACTAGTGAAACCATTCTCTATGTTGTGAAAATTTAAGTAATGTATTTATTGCAAGTTGGGGGAGCAGCAATTTCTTTTTCTTTTTTTGGTTTTCTTTTTGCCCAGGGGCGTCAGAGGTCCTAAATTCGGGCCTGACTAAGACATAGTCCCAAGAATTTGTTCTATATGCTTTAGAATTATCAACAGACAGAACTAGAGCATTTGAGAACAGTGAAGTGCCTGAAAAGGCTACTATCATTACTCGACGTGGACATCTTGTGAAAATACCAAAAACGTTAGATTTGTAAATGTAATGAAATTGTATTTGATTATAATGTATTAATCTGTTAATATTGCAAGGTGGGAGTGCATATTGTGGTTTCGTCTTGCAATTTTAGGACAATGTTGGCATGAGAAAAATGTCTATCGATGTTTCATATTGTGACTTTGGTGGGTGTGAAGTAAAGAAGACAGGTGTAGTCGAGATAAAGAAACACTTTTATATCCGTAAACAGTAACTTTGTACACTCGTTGCAACAGCAAGAATGTCTTTACCGATTCACCAACTGCACGACTCCGAATTAGTAACACAAAAACTGTCCCTTCTCACACTTTACCGCGATTTATATCTCCCAGGCATTATTATGGAAACTTCAGGAAAGTTCAGATATTATTGCGGTGAAATACAAAGCAGAAAATTCCAGAAGTCTCTATCCCTTTCTCTCTTTCGGCAAGCGCCCAACAATGCGGCCATTCTCTGTCTCTTCCCTTCGGCTCCGTTGCGGTAGTGCCGACAATAATGCGATGGGCGGCAATATGTTAGGTGGGAAAAATCATTCACTATGAAAAAGAATTTCCTCTGTAATCAAGTTGTGCTTTATTTTAATAGAATAAATCGTTTTCAATCATCAAGACCTGAACTTTCTCATACTGCAAATTACACAAATACTGCTGATGATTCGCAGAGTTTAATAAGTGACCTTCAATAGTTGTAATTGAAGTTTTTAAGAGTTCTGCATTTTGTTAACACAAATATAAGTTATTTTATGTGAGCTTTAATAATATGCAACAACCTGAAAAACTAATCACAACTATAGAAGCTGATAGCATTAGGACGTGAAGTCAGCTTAGAATTTCGGCTAGGCAGGTATGAAAAATCAGCTATAAACTGTGGCTGTAGGAGCTACTGGTAGCATGAGCATTTTCGGACCGCGATTTTTCAGAGTTTGTTTCCGCCATTGTCGGCTGTGCTGGTTCTTTGGTTTTCCGAGAAAAGCCGAGAAGCGCACTTTTGTATGAATAGTCAAGTTTAAGAGTACTTTTGCAGCACCGGATGCGTCCATAGAAGATTTAATTATCTGACAACACTAAACAACAACAACAACAACAACAAGAACAACAACAACAACGCGAGAAGCAAAGCACGTGTCTTGTGAGTAGGGTTAAGTGAACTGTGTGTGGAAATGCAACGATAAAAACAGGACATATTTTTCCTCATGAAATGGAGTTTGCGAAGGCGCAGTTGTTGAAGTATGGTTGGAAGGAAGGTAATGAGTTTGAAAAGCGTAGACATATATGTAGGTTGTAAATGCATATACAGATGGAAATACGTTAGCGTAGGTGCAAAATTATACGTTAATAAGTAGTGGTGTAACAAGTTGCCCCGTTGAAGTCGTTGGGCTTACCCAACCTACCTTTTAGACGACCCCACTTATTTACTAGAAACTAGCAGCATTTTGAGAGGGAAGGAAATGAGTGGTTGTCAAAGTAAATAACAAAAGGTTGCTAAATGAACAATCGAATGAAGTGTGCTGCTTTGGCAATCATTGGAGTTTAGCTGCACTGCTGTTTCAGCTGCGCCCCTCCGTCGCGAACTGCTGCAACTGTTCCCCTCCTCTTTTTAAAAACAACCATGTAGAGAGTTGACCCGGATACGCAATTAACATTTAAAATGGTGAGATTTGAGCTACATGTTGTTCTCCATAAAGTACCACGCTGTTATCTATGTTAAAATGTTAATATACAGGATTATAATAACTTGGATCGGTTTTAGCAGTATTGTGTTGCATTCAATATTTTGAGTTATAACTGCATATCCTGGGCAACTCTCAACATTGCTTGTTGCACACTTGTAGCATTATATTGCATTCCTTTATTGCACAAGAGCTGAAGGAATATGTGATGTAAATATGCTCATCATTTAAGAGGTTGAATCAGAAACTGAAAAATTCAATGCATAGCTGGGATTTGAACCATGGATCTTCCGCTTATCAAGCAGCTGCTCTAACCAATGGTTAGAGTTTTCAGTTTCTGATTCAACCTCTTAAACATTTTCCCACACACGGCTTGTGCGCTTAAAAACACCAGCAGTAAGTTTGTTGGCATAAATAAATAATATGTTCATCATGTTTATGTGCACTGTTATGATGTACAATAACTGTGTTGTCAAATAAATGCCTAATATTTATCACAGCAGTTACATACAGGTATTAGATGTGACACATGCGTACAAACACCTGTTTTGTAGTACACAAATCAGTGATGTGAGCAGATTAACAGTTCAGCTCAGACCTCTCTTGCCTTCTTCTGGTGATCAGACAGTACTTAACACTCAACATATGGTAGATGTATAGGATTCTTAATGCAAATTTAACTGGTTCTGTGGGCTGTCTTCTCTGCACGAGAGAAGCAAGAAACACAGGTCATGTGCTGACCATTTGCTCTCAAACAGGCCGCATATCTCACAAAAATGTTGTCGCTCACTCGCCGAAGCTCAGCAGCAGGAATCCTTGTGTTTTGTTTTATGATGTTATCACTAAGATCCTGGAGTATATGAGGGTTAGAACAAATCCTTGTTTTCTCGCGTGGTGTTATTATTAAGATCTTGTAGTTTACGAGGGTTAGAACAAGGATACCTGCTGCTGAGCTTAGGAAAGAGGGCAAGTGAACATTTTAACAATATATATTGGCAGTTTGAGAGCACAAAGTCAACATTTGCAGCATCTATAATAAGGTATGAGTATGTATTTTAGTGTACCTCTGATGGCAACATTTTTCAGTGACTCTGAAGAATTTGTTTGGCAACAAAGACGTTGGTGCAGTAGACAAGCAGACTACTTGATCCAACAGGACTATGAAAATGCAATCTTAGATGTTCTAAAACCACACACATTCAACATGAACCCACAGCTTGTATTTTACGAAAAACTAATTTACTGATCAAGAATTCAGGCCTACCAATGGCAGATAAATGCTGCATCACCAGATCAGAAGCTCAGCTTGCTAGACTTTATGGTCTACCTAAGATCTACAAGCTGGATGTACCTCTGTGGCCCATTGTTAATGGGATTGGATCTCCCACTGAAGTCATAGCTGAATATCTAGCCTGACATTGACTCAATGGAATCCTTCACCAAAGACTACTCATTTCATTCAGAAATTATAAGGTCCACCTTGCATCCTCATGACCTTTTTGTCAGCTTTGATGTTCTTCACCATGGTTCCATTACACAAAGCTGTTATTATACGGCGTATGGTCTTAGAAGACACATGAGCCGAACCAATGCGTGCACACGGTGCCTGCACTGCTGCCAAGTGATGTGCCAGAGAGTGGAAGTTGTGGGGAGGGAACAAGGAAAGCAACATTTGTCTTGTTATGTCACAAATTGTCAGAACGTAAACTTACGTAGCAAAGGATAATGATGATAACATTATAAACTGTAACATTCAATATTAACGTACTTACACTAAGCACAATGTAAACATGTGCATTTTCTGCTTATTGGCACAGTTACACAAAGCATCTAACACTCAATTTGCGTTATGGACTGATCTTGAACCAAACTAAAGAATTTGCGCGCGACTGCAGTGATCCGTGGTCAGTTACTTTATGAACTAAATATACAGTTCCTAACGACACTTCGTAATGTCTTACTCCATAACTGCGTAGTGAAAAGGAATAAAACACACAGGCAAGATTGGAAGTTGCATATACAAGCATAAACACGGGAGTCAGTTGTTTGTTTTCGAAGCGATAACTCGATAACCATACATCATAGAAAATTGGCCTTTGTACAGGCTGCCTCAAAAATTCTTGCCGTATACACCAAGGTATAATAGAATGTCAAATTTCCAGTAATAATTTTGTGCTTATGAAAAAGAGAAATCTCTGTTGCTCATGCTTGTGCTGTGCATTCCAAACTAGGCAACGCTGCACGACTATGATAGGACAGTTGCTCTAGGCGAGCCCTCTCGAGCTCTGCCTCATGTGCCTTCTAATACTGTACGTCTTGTACATGCCTGAAACACATTTTCTCAGATGATATAATAGCATTCTTCCAATGTTCTCACAGCGACATATTTCTGGTGGAAACATTTGTTCTATTTTTAGATGGAAAGGGAAGCTGCCATGGAGAACCCTCTAGGTTCAGTTATAGCAAACTGCTTCATGATATCTTTTGAACCTACAATCCTAGACACAACTCCACTTAAACCAACAGACTGGTTCCACTATGTGGATGACCTCTTCGTTATATGCTCCCATGGAGAGAAAGCCCTCCAGGACAGTTTTCTACGCCTCAATCTCTGCATCCAATTCACCATAGAGAAGGAAAAGAATGGACAGCTAATATTTTTGGATGTCCTGGACTGTAGGAAGGCTGATAGCACACTTAGACACAGTGTCTACTGCAAGCCACGCATACTGACTGCTATTTGAACAAAGAGTCAAGCCATCATCCCAGACAAAAACAGACTGTGATCAAGACACTCATAAATCATGCTTCTCACAGTTGCAAACCACATGTGCTACAAGAACTTTTTCACCTAGAACAAGTATTATGCTTGAATGATTATTGTAACTGAGAAGTGAAAAGAGCATGCCATCCTGTCAGGACTTGGCCTGCTGTTCAGAAGCCAGACTAACTCAGGAACAAGGGCACAGTTTTCCTACCATACTTTAAAAATGTCATCAATTGGATTGAGTGCATACTGCCATTGTGTGAAAACTATTTGCCAGCCTGCAAGACAATTAAACAATTTACTGTGTTCAGCTAAAGATCCTCAGGAGCTTCTGTTATTAGTTAATGAACACCATATTCCCTTTTCTTGCAATTGAGTTTACATTGGAACTATACAGTGCAGCGACAACACCAGGTTTACTGAGCACAAAAGAAGCTGCCAACTGGGACAAACAGAAAAGTTCACAATTGCTGAATACATCATTGAAGCAGAAGGTGAATACATCAATAAGTTGCAGGACACAGCATCCTTTCATCCATAATGCCTACAATGTGAAGCTATCAAAATTGACAAATATCTCAACAATTTTAGTAAGAATGAAGAGGCTCTCAAACTCAACAGCAACTGTCACCCTGTCATCAAAGGCAAGAAATGTCACATAAAGGAGAAAACAAAGCAAACCAATCAAAATGGAGCAACACCATAGCAGCTGTCCCACCAGATGTCCGGCATCTACACCAATCAGTGCAGAGTACTCCTGGTATGATTATAGTGGCGCAGGCAATCAACACTTCAGATGTTGCATTACCATCTCCGGGGAGACTTTGACTATGCCAGTGAAGATAACCACCGCAATTGTGGATGAAATGTCTAGAACATCTATCTCTAGCAGACCACAGACAATAGGCTAGAAATAACTTCCAGTTATGTTGACTCTGGCCCTGAAAGCCTACTTTATCATATTTAATATGTACAATATGTTTTCTGCAAATGTTCTGTGTATGTTAAAAATGTTCGTGGAAGGTATCATTATCATGATCATCATATTTAGATGCATGTGAAGTTATATGTAAATGATCCAACATTTGCAGAAAAGGCAGCAACAGTTTTTATGAACTAGAGTAAGAAAGCACTTCTAATGATAATTTTTAAGCTGAAAATTAACTGAATGAGGATGAAGTAGGTCATGTTGAAATTGATCATGTGTACAGCCATGGAAAAAATGATTGAGCATATTAGGAAAGCAGAATATTTCTGAGTCCCACATCATGTTTACAAAGTCGATATTTCCAAAATGCAGTTTGAGTTTATTGATACTCTCTGTTCCATGTTATCATCTGTCAGACACACAAATAGGCAGCTTGCTAACCGTCCCTTTCTTTATCAGGAATAAATATACAAATGCGAGTGGTGGTTCAAGACACAGTCTATTTGTGTGTCTGACAGACAATAACTTAAGGAACAGACTATCAATAAACTCAGGCTGCATGTTGGAAATATCAACTTGTATATGCCACACTCCAACCTAACGGAGACTTACTCGTACAAATATACTGCTCTCCTAATGCGCTCAATCACTTTTTCCATGGCTGTACTACCTGTAAGTAAAAATGACAAAATTGCATCTCCTCATAAAAATGATCAGACACTGGTGAAAATGACACTCCATTAGGAGGCAGAAAATGACTAAGGCTCCTATCATCATCATCACCACCGCCGCCGCCGCCGTCACCGCCACATCTTTCAGGGGTTCTCAGAGGTTGGAAGTTATTTTAACACAATTAAGAATAGGTCATACCTGCGCCACTCATGTACATCTGTTGCTTGGCGACCTGGCCCCTATGTGTCCGACTTGTGATGCCCAACTGTCTGTGTGACACGTTTTCCTGGATTGTCTGTGTTATGCTCAAGAGCATCAGTCTCTTGGTCTGGGTGTTATGCTGTGTTCCATTTTAGGTGACAAACCAGTTGCTGTAGATAAGCCACTGCGGTTCATCACAGACGACATTGGGTTCACAAAGCCTATTTAAAGTTTTTGTGTTGGATGTTTTAGACTATTGGAATTTTAGAGTGTTTACTTCCTTTACTGTTTTAAACCTTCTTCATAGCTCACGTTTTTACTAAGTTACATTTTACATGTTTAAATTTTAGCTATTTTAGTTTAAATTTTTAGCTATTTTAATTTCCATTTTTCAGCTATTTTAACTTCCATTTTTTACCTCTTTTAACTTTCATTCATAGCTTTTTAGGAGTGCATTTTATCACTTGAGTGTGCATGTTTTTCTCTTTGGACTTTCAGGCCCTAATGACCTAGTTGTCGACCGGCCCTTAAACACTACCCATCCATCATCATTGTCACCATCATCATTGCCATATTTGCTGCCTGAAATACTGATGAACAACACATTCTTCATCCCAAGAAGAAATCTCTTAAATGGGAAAGATGGACATCTTCGGTCTTCAGCACCTCCTAAAAAGAAGACTGCATATACTCCACAGAGACATTCATAGTATTCAATCTCTAACCAACAAAGTGAATCTATCTATAACCCTATAACATTAATATAAATTCTCAAAAAAGATGCCCACTATGGTATTGCTCTAATGTGTCAATACAAATGTTGTATTTAAATGTATTAATCATTACTGAAGTTACATAATTATATATAAATATTGTATTTGTTACTTACCAATGGATGTGTTAATGTGGTGAAACACACACGTGTTTGGAAAAATAACCAAGATCTCCAAAACTACAAAATATACATAAATTGCATAGCTAGCATTAATAATTGCTGCCAGGGTAAAAGACTTAGTTCGCTTATTAATATAACCAAGTGGAAATAACAGACAAAAATACTTAATGACATCACTATAAGAACAGGTGCTATGTACAGATAAAATTTTTCAGGAAGTATAGTTTACCATGCAATTAAAGAGCATCCACAAATAAAAACTCAGTTCCAATTCCAGTGCGAGTGTAGTGCCAAATGTAAACACTGGAGAGACATGATACAAGTCCCATTTCAATAGGATGACTTTGAAACTGTTTTCACTCCTTCCACTCATCTTTTGCTAGTACTTCGCCAAAGACACAGGTGACAAACTCATTTCAAAGTACTGTCATGGTGAACATATGATTGAATGGCTAGAAAGGCTGAATGAATCTGAAGGCTGTATAAATCACATAAATTAATGAGAAAGTTAATAGTATCGTTTTAAAAAAGAATTGAATATCTTCTTTCCAGTAAATTTTGTGTTGCCAGTTTTTCTCTTAGCAGATTTGCTTGTTAGAAAACCTTATTTTTGTCAAGGTTGGAGGGAAAGTAAATTATAAAAGTGTGATGATCATACTTAGCAAGTTCAGACCCAATTATTTTAATCACAGCTGGTTGCTGAATGTTCCATTGAAATCAATGTAAGTAAGTAAGAGCGCCAATGTCCATTGATATCATAAAGAGAGCTATAGGCTCTCTTAACAAATCTATCTGCAATATAAATGTGCTTTAGCAATGTATGATCCACTCTTTTGTCCTTACTCACCACAGCAGCACTTAGACTGGGAAAGTTCTTGTATCGAGGAAATGGAAAAGATAATTAAATAACAGATGCAAACCTTTATACCTTCAGTTAGATGCTCTCACCACCACTGTTACCAGAAGTAGTTTTTTATAATTTACTAAGTAATCCTTTGGTCCTTTATAATGTACGCAAAATGCCATCTAGGATTAAGAAAGTGATATATATCCATCTCTGTGGTGTGGTAAGAGAGTATGCCCATTAACCAGGAGGGCCCTGGTTAAAATTTCATCTAGGGCATGTTGCTTAGATAAAGGTTTTCATAATCCTTTAAACATGGAGGCCATATGACTACACAAAATTTCCAAATTTTCATATTTAAAATTTTTTGTTCCATCTATAAGGAAGAATTGAACATATTTAACTTAATAGGAAGGATTAAATAGAATAAGGAAGACTGGAGATGACATGTACAGAGGACAGATTCCCTAGAATAGTGACTGAATACGTTCCAGTCAGTAAAAGAGACATAGGAAGACCAAGGAAGTGATGGAGAGATGATATTTATTGATGGGACGGAACAGATCCATGGGTGCAAACCTTGATGATGACGACGACGATGATGATGATGACATTTCAGGTTAAACATTTCTGCATTATAGTGGGTGTTCATTTTTAATTGTTCCTTTGATGGTCTCACATGCTAAGGAGTGCCTATGCCAAATGCTGTGAGGCAGTGATGTCAAACAGTCTGCTTGAGCACAAGTGCACACTTTGGAACTTAGCAGGCCCACAGTGCCCGTAACAGCAGTCCCTGCTCGCTCTGCTTGGGACAGTGTTGATCAGGGCTGTACAACGTATATGCCATGGAAGTAGTGACACTACTTCCATATATGCAGTCTCTTAACATAAGCACAAAATTAGTAAGTGTTCTGATGTATTGGATAATTCTTAGTGGAGTTTGTTGGAAGATTTTCAGATTTGGAAGTTCTCAAATCCAAACTGGATCTCTTTCCCTTGCCTTATTCTATTGATCATGATAATGTTCCAGTTAAACTTCAACTAGAACTTGGATTTATGGTGTGATTCAGATCTAAAAAATCTGATGTGTTACACTCACATGACTTTCTCTGTTCTTGTACTGACCATTCTTGTTGTTGTAGTGTTTAACGCTAGGTGGTAGGCGAGCGCGCTAACCGCTCGGCCATGGCGCCGCCACTGACCATTCTTACAAACTCTTATTCCTATATCTTCTTCGTGTTAGATGAGATGAATATTTGCAGAAATTGTCTTATTATTATTTATTTATGCCAACAAACATACTGTTGGTGTTTTTAAACACACAAGCCGTGTGTGGGCAAAGTTTGAGAGGTAGAACTGGAACTTAAAAATTCAATGCCACAACTGGGATTTGTCACAATAGCTCAGTGGTTAGAGCGTCCGCCCGGTAAGCGGAAGGTCTGTGGTTCAAATCCCAGTTGTGGCATTGAATGTTTAAGTTCCAGTTCTACCTCTCAAAAGTTGTCTTATTGTTTATTTCCTTGTAGAAAAGGAGAATATGGGAATACAGTAGGCTTTGAGAGATAGTCAAATCTTTTAAAGCTTTGAAATTTCGTTCTCTTTGTAAGGTTAACATATAAAAAATGAATAAGCATGTTCCATTTGACAGAAGTATAAGTTCTCCAAAACTAACACAAATAACCTGGAATATCTCCAAAATGGTTCACTCTACAAAAAAATTTATTTGGACATAAATTATGTATTAGCAAGGTCTACATTTTTTGTATAATAAGATTTTGTCTATCTCTTACCGTTTACCAGTTATGCAAAAGTCATCCAGATTATATAGGTCTTCATGGGCTATAGCCAGATATAGATTTCATTTGTCATCAAAATATCTAACATGTAATTTTAATTAAAATTGTTAGAGCCATTTTCAAGAAAATCAAAATTTTCCATGTAAAGGGCAGTTTAGGATAGAGCAATTTTCTTAAAAATTTTCATGTTGCATGCTTGAAAGACATTAAACTGAAATACCAACTTTCGTTTTTAACCGACTTTTCGTTTTTGAGATATGCTGTCCACAGACAGACACACACATGGATCTTTTTCTAATAATGCCTTTTTTTTGGATTCAGGGGTCTTCAAAACATATTTCTGGTGAAATCTGGACATCAAATTTTTGGGTGCAATACAGTACTTCCTCTACTTTACTATACATAGTAGAGAAAGTAAAAAGGCATATAGCAATAATATTGTCAGTTCTTATGAAGGCTTTGATTTACAAAGCCCAAAATTTCATAAATTTGCTGCAGAAATGATGTGAATGGCAGTATGTACATGTTTCTTTAATGAACTTGACAGAGTAAGGTTGTCTGACAACAACCTTGTATCTGTAACATTAAGATGTTGGTGGAAGAGCATAATAAAGACGTAATTAAGTCCAAAGTGTGACCACAAGTAGACGTTTTAATCTAGAGCTATATTTTTTTATGTTACAGGAGCAGTTTGTTTCTTTTTGAATTGTAAAGTTAAAAGTTATATAGATGTCTCTTAACTTTTGTGTTTTTAGCTTTTCTTTTTTGAATAGATACATATTATTGTAGTTCATATTAAAACCTTTGATCACAAAATCTATGTAAATAAATACATTTAAACCAAACACGAAGAAACACAATAATAACATGGATGCACTTTATTTTCCCTTAAAAATTTGTACACCCATGTTTTGATTAATGCCGCCGTTACCTGTGTGTACACCACAGTCTGTCTCAAGGTGCTTCGTGTCCACGAGTACTGCCAAGATCACGAAATTGCCCTTGGGTTGATATTGCAGCTATATGGGAACTCGATTCGGCTGTCCATACCTATGCTTCGTATTCACGAAGCTTTCCACAGAGTGTGCAACAATAGTATCTTCCAGTGGCTTATTGGAAAATTTTCCAGCAGTGAAGTTGAGAAGTGAAGGAGATGCGCCTATAAATTAGTGCAGTGACATTGTCATCTTTAAAGTTTTAAAAATGTAGCACATACTTATCAGGGAAAAGAACAACAAAATAGCTATGTGGACAAAATGCAATAAAACACTTAGCGATACAGAGTATTTGCATCATAAATTTGTATATCTGTGCGTGATTTATGTATGTTATGTCACAATAAAGTACTCTAAAATAAGCATTGTTGCTTTTTAATGTTTATCTTAAGGATTCTGTGAGGTGTCTCATGGAGTTACAGATACCTGTCCAGAAAATCATTAATGTAGTGATTCATATCACACTGATATACCCCTTCACTTAGCATTCCAGTTTTAAAATAGCATTCCAACATGTAGGCATGGTGCTGTATTGTCAGGTTCATATTGCCCTCTACCAATCTTCCACTGTACTCAAAGATCAGTAGACTTGTCTCCATATCTTGTGTACTGTTTGAAGGACATTCTCATGTGCAGTCATGTAAATTCTGCAAACAGTCGCGAGGGAGTAGCTCCAAATGAAAAATATTCTAACATATCAGCAACCATCGATTCAGCTCTTGGTGCTGATAGAATACCACAATTGTATGCTAGATGGTGACATACAGATGTGCATTTCCAGGTAAGCATAGACTCACTTCAAAGAATGACATCATAGATTGGAAAGCAAAGGCACACTTAAAAATAACATGGTGTATATGTAGCTTTGGAAAGAAATTGTGCACAAGTCAGTGGTTTCTAATGACATCAGAGTTATTTTGACAAAATTTTTAAATGGGATTTACAGCAAAGTAGTTTTTTTTTACACTTCTGCTTTTTCAAACTAAAGCAACTGTGACAGAACTAAGATACCTGCATGACTTAGCTAAATTATAGTATGAAAATGTGCCATAACATTTAGAGCAAAGTACTTAATAATGTCATTTTGAATTTGTATTGATGAATTATTATATGAATTTAAGGGAAGTTGAAATCTAATCTAACTTTTTAAACACTGATTGTTTAAAAACAAATCTGATATAATGGTGACAATTAATAGCAGTCTAATGTTATGCCATTCATGACCCTAACTGCAGCCACTGTTCTGATATTGAGTGTTAAACTCTTCCTTGTCTGTATTGAATGAGATATTTGAGTAGATCTTTGTATCCTACTAAATTGTCAGGTAATACTACTCGTGGAGATAGATCACTTGCACACTTACAACAGGAGAGAGAGAGAGAGAGAGGGAGAATGAGGGAGAGTTAAGCAATGGAAGAGAGAGGGAAAACAAAGACCTGTTCAACATTTTCTAAAGATATGACATGCAAAGTTAATATGAGACAATTTTTGTCATTTTTTATTTGCTTAAAAGTGGTTTTAATGATATTAAAGTACATGTTTAAGATATTATTTTCAAGACTAATAAAATATAATTAACTGTGAATGGCCCGAATAAATTTTAAATCATAAGAAATAGACAAAAGCGGACTATACAAAAAGATAAACATTTCTTAAAACAAGTTATTTGTGTTGATTTCTTTCATGTTTTTTTTTTATAGCTATGATCATTGTTCATGGTTTGAATTTCTCAATACTTCATAAGTTTTGAAGAGCTCCTCTACATTCGTTGCTTCTCGTTATGTGTGAAAGTTCAGAATTTTAATGTCAGCATGTAATGTTTTTTCCAAAACATGATACCTCTGACCCACACCTGCCAAAGATGACGTCACTTTGAGGTATGGATTTTGCAAGGTTTGCAGTTTAAAATATAAAAGAACCACAAGATGGCTACATTGCCTCTCACCCTGTTTATGAGGATTTGCAAAAATGTATAGCAATACACTTTTTAAAGATTTGTTTATCACTTGATTCCCTCTATCCCTTTGTGCAAGATGTAAAATGAAGCCATTTTTGCAAATGTTTATCTTGATTGGTATGAAGTAGATAAAAAAAAGATTCTTATGTTTGCACTTACATGACTTTTTCTATTCGCTCTTAGACATACTATTCTGTCTACTTAATGTTAATTGAGATAAACATTTGTGGAAATTATTTAGTTGCATATTTCCATGTAGGCACAATGAGAAGGATTCAGTGATAGTCAAATTTTTTAAAGCTGATTGCTATGTGATGACTTTGAAATTTCATTCTCTTTGCGTAGCCAAGATATATATAAAAAAAGTACTGGGTGGCTCAGTTGGTTAGACGCTGGCCTACGGATCCCAAGGTCACGGGTTCAAACCCGCCCCAGGCCGATGGTTTTTAAGTGTGCTTAAAAACGACAGCTCCATGTCAGTAGATTTACTGGCATGTAAAAGTACTCCTGCGGGACAAAATTCCGGCACACCAGTGACGCTGATGTGATCCTGGTAATTGACAGCGTCGTTAAACAAGAAAATAATTTTTTCTAATTTATAAAAAAAACAAATGATGACTTCCCGTGTGAGAACAAGTTTAAGTATTGGAAAATGTAGATGAATAAGGTCTATCTCCCAAATGGTTCCTCGATAAAAAATATGTATCAGACATAAATTGTGTGTTTTAACAAGATCCACATGTTGTGTTGTAGGATTTTGTCTCTCTCAATTTACCAGTTATGCAAAAGTCATTCAGAATGAAGAGGACTTCTGAGGACATTCCCAGAAAACTCAAGATATATATTTCGTTTGAAAATATCTTAAGTATATGATATTTTAATCAAAATCATTTGGGCCATTGTTGATAAAATCAAAATTTTTGAAAAGTGTTCCAGGTAAAGGGTAGTCTGGAGTGGGTGAATTATTTCCTCTAAAATCTCTGTATCAAATGTTTGGATGGGATGCTATACCATCTCTATCTATCTATGTTTGTGGTAGAGCTAATAAACTTTTGCAACAATAGTATCTAGCAAAAAGTAATAATGGGTAGAGAAAATAATGTGAGTGTGGTACTTCTTACTTTGTCTTTTTGTCGCATTTAGATTTCTTTAGTTGACTGCAATATTGTATTGGTGGAGAAGAAAATTACTCTCACATTATTGCAGTATGATAAAGCCCATTTACCTTGAGTTCTGCTCATTTTAAAACAAACAGGATAGTGCTAATTGTTGCATTTGTTAAAACAGGTAAAGGTCTCGGACGTCATGAAACTGGAATAGCTGAGGCATTGAAGCCAAAATTGAAGTTTGATACTGCTGGTGTTGGACATGATGGCTCTGAGCAATTCACATACAATTGGTGGGAACATGCCTTCAACAAGGCGGCAAAGAATGTGAAGATCCATTCAAATGAGGTACTGTAGCAGCAGAATTTTTCTTGTAGTTCCATTGGTTTAGATTATGTAACAGTTGTCTAGGTAATTTTGGAATTCCTATTTTTTGATATTAATAATATATGAACATTGTTTTGATCATTTCTTAGGTTAGCTCTTGAATTAATTTATAGTTTTCAAATTACAATATACAGTAGAATCCCAATAACTTGACTCTCGATAACTTGACACTCCATGTAAATCAATGACCTTATTTAATTTATTTTTTGTTTTTTATCGTTAAACTTGACTTTAATAATTTCATAATTTACTGTGTTGTATAAACAGCAAGTAGATATAGATACATTTTAGTTCATATACGTATACAACCTTCCCTCACAGTAACAAAAGGGCTGGTCTTTGATATCTAGTCAGAACATAATTAGCTGGCAGAACATTGTCACGAAACCAAAAGCTTGCCGGTAATAATTTGGATGCATAGCATAAACACTTATGAGGAGTTACTTTGAAGATTTATTGCTTTACTCAGTGTAACTGTTTTTTTAGAGGAATTGTGCAGTGGTTTATGAATTTACTTTTGTATTTATAAGAACTTAGGGGTGCCAGGTTATGTTTCCGACTTCCATGTAATACATAGATATTGTGGACCGTGCATGATTTAGTACAGTGTCCGCTCGCATTATCAGCAGTGTCTTTCTTTATTTCAAGGAAAGAAGCAAAGACATTATCCTTATCAATTTGCAGGATGTCATTCGCGCAGATCATGGAAGTCATTTGCCACATTGAAAATATCCTGTACATGGTAGGCTAAACTTTCAATTACATATTTCTGGTTACAGTAGGGTTTCTCAGATTTCAGGCTTAGCGTTAGTGTTGTGTTGAGATGTATGTGACAGTACAAATGTTGAACGAGAAGAAAAGACAAGTTAACATGACAGTGTAAATTAATTGGATGTGTTAAAGAGAACATGTTAATATGCAATCAATTTTAGAATATGTTGTATCTTTTCTCCTATATGTGCTAGATTAATATTTATGTAATTTGCAGTGTTACATTATGAGTTGTGAATAACAGACCCCTTATTCCGTGAAACTCGACATTTCGGTTGACAGCCTCTCACTTCACATTAGGTCGAGCTATTGGAATTCCATTGTATTGTGAAGCTGAACATAAAATTTAAATATTATTTCTGTAAATATTGGATGCTGCAATTGCCACAAAACAATTTTTCCTATATTAAATGAAGTTGATTTGCTTCTGTGGAAACGCAAACACTCAAAGAAGTCCATATTTGTAATAATGCATATTGGAAATATGGATAAATCAGAAGAAACAGCTGTACTGAGTGTCATTTCTGTGGTTAGTATGCTGCTTGTTACAATTTTTTTTCCCTTTAGATGTGATTGAGTTTTGTTATTGCTGGTTTGTTTATGGATTTAAATACTAAAGCCTGAAGTATTAAAGAATTCCTTTTCGCGTTGAAGAATACAAAGCAAAAGACTTTTATGTTTGTTATGTGTATATTGTGACAAAATACAAAAGTCCAATTACTTTTTCTGTTACTTTATTTTTTTCTGCAAAATTGTATTACAAATGCACAGTTTTCTTCTACTGACATTAACATCATGATAATACAACTCACAACTGTTTTTTTTTTGCCTTGACTCACTCCTTTCACTTTCTCTGTCTCTCAAATACTAACTCTGACAATACAGTCACTTAGTACTCGTTAAAATTTCACTTGGATGTGATGTATCTTTCACAGCTGTCTCGTACTCACTGACACCTGACCGACTCAAAAACTTGCTGGCTTCATGTGCTACCCAAGCTTTTATATTGGTGATGATGTAACCAGATCTTTCTCGAACTTCTTCGAACACGGTGACTGCTGGACATTCCCCGAATCATCTGGAAAAAAATGGCCTTTGATTCTGCCACTTTGATTGTTCTCACATGTATGCTTGCCTGAGTGGTGTGGTGAAGCTGGACCCCATGAGTACCTTTGATATGTGCCATGCTTGGTATGTGGTGTGAAGTAGCTTGGCCCCAATTGTCCTTTGTTGTATGCTGTGGCTGGCATCACAGTATTGTGCAAACCACTAACGCCTTCTCTTTGTCCTTCTTCCCCTCTCTTTTCATCTTCTTCTTCTTTTTTTTTCTTCAATGCTATGAAAATTAACTCTTGACACAAATCTATGGTCAAGGTGTGGCTAACACTTGGAAGTACTTTTCACTCTAAAAAAAAAAAAAAACAAGAGTAAAAGGGAATTATGTTTGAGAGGTAGAACTGAAACTGAAAAATTCAATGCCACAGCTGGGATTTGAGCCACAGACCCCCCACTTACCAGGTGGGTGCTCTAACCATTAAGCTACTGTGACAGTCTGCCAGAATGCCATTGAATTCTGCAACCAATTCGTATTTCTCCTGGTAAACCACAAAGGCAGTCTCACATCAGAGACAATTACCCCAATGGTGATTTAGTATCGTAAATACTTTATGTCCCGGGATTAAATAACCTTCAGATGGTAATTATTATATATTTATGCCAACAAACATATTGTTTGGTTCAAATTCCAGCTGTGGTATTACATTTTTCAGTTCCAGTTCTACCTCTCAAACATTGACCACACACGGCTTGTGTGTTTAAAAACACCAACAGTAAGTTTGTTGGCATAAATAAATAATAATTACAAAAATGTATACTTTTCATTATTAAGGCAATGTATCAGTGAAAATTAAAATATCCAGTTTTCTTCTGATTGCTTTGAATTTTGTTCCACATACTCATAACATAAAGTAAATAATACACACAAAATTTCAATGTCATATGTCGAACCATTTTTAAATTAGTAATATATTTAGTAGTAATAAGTCATTGTTTGATATGCTCATAAATGACTCTTGGACCCTACAGTTTATTGTATCTCTCCTAAATTTTAATTTGAGTTCAGTATACAAATATAAAGAAATTGTCATACCAAAATTGCTTAGATTTAATTAGTTTAAGAGAAAAAAAATGTTTTGTATACTATTTATCAATATTTTCAATTTTTTCAATATGAGTTATGAAACATTTAATTTCAGCTCAATTATTTAATATTTTTTTAACTAGCACACGACAAATTTTAATACCTTAAACTCTGAAGGTCTCCTGAGAATTTCAAGCTAATAAATTATAAATTAGGGTCCAAGAAGCATTTTGAATTGTGCTGATCGCACTTATTTTGTTTTATGGAGCCACCTCCTTTGTTTCGCAACTCTTGCTTTCCCCGCTGGGTTGCGCTAGTGTCTTCCTATGGGTTGCCTCTCGGTCTGACAGTGAAAGGAGACGGCTGTCGGAGTGCTCCTTTCGCGCCGTGCGGGGTAAGTTGTTTGGCTTTAACTAGGGCTCAGGGTCCACGCGAAACATTTAGGCTTTCAGATAGGCTGAAGACTGCCCGACTCCTCGCTTGAGAGGGAATTGACTGGGGGTTATGCAAATTGGTTTGTTTTACCTGTATTTCTGTTGTGTTTCGACTTCCATTTCTGTATAAATTATTGATCCATAAAGGTTGTAGTTCTCGGAATTTTTAGTGCTCTCTTCTTTTCAGTTCCTCCCCCCCCCCTTTCTCACGATTGTACCTAAGCCCCTATGGTTCAAAAATGGTAGCAGAGCGTGGTTGTCTTATGGTCGAGTGGGGCAGTTAAATTGAGCATTGGGTTATTGTTTTGATTAACCATGTCGAGTGACTTTCAGCTGTTGCGTAAGAACGAAATACTATTTGAGTTGGGGATTCGTGGACGTGATGATTTGTCGTCGGCAGACGTTCCGGCCCTATTAGACGCACTTCGTGGCGTGAAGGATAACGATTATGTTGTGTTGCCGGACAAACATTTATTGGTAACTGAATCACCGTCATTATGTGAGGCCGCACGGCTGGAATTTGAAGAGTTGTTCTCCGAGTTGAGTAATATCTCGGGGTTTTCGAAAGCGCAGGTGAGGCGTTTGACAGCCAGGATCTTGCATTATGTGCAGCGGATTGAATATTTCCAAAAATATTGTCCTAAGGTTAAGTTCGGGGTTGACTTAGCCGAGCTGAAGGGGCAGTTCAGGAGATATTTAGAAGTGCTTGCTCAGAAAGGGGATCGGGCCGAGTCGACTACTGTCACACCAACTGTGACGTCTCAAATGTCGGCCTTTAAACCGCTAAAGTTACTTCATCCCTTACAACAGTTGGTTGAACCTTATCAAGTCTTTAAGGTTGTTGATGTTCTTACAGCTCTTGAATTTCTGAAGTTCCTGGTAAGAGCTAAGGATTGCGCTGAATTATGCGAAGTTCCCGGTTTGCAGCTGCTTGAAGTAGTGATGTCAAAAGGGGGTGACGCGGTGCGCAGTATAATTGGGCGTATTAAGGGATGTGTTGATCCAGTCTCTGAATTACATGACAGTGTATTGAAGTGTTTCGTTCCTCGTCGGGAGCTACATACATTAATTCAAGGTCATTATTTGAAACCCCAGGGATCAGGAGAGCCTTTCTTCGAGTACATTAGCAGGGTTAAGTTGTTTGCGCGTATACTACGGTTGCCAGATAGCGAACGGCAGATCTGTGACGTCATTATTACGGGGTTGACCCCGGAGGTACGTTCTCTTTTGGTATTTAGCTCTTGTCCTGCTACGTTTAAAGATTTAGAGGGGCTATTGCCGATCTTGGCAGAGTATGAGGCGTCAAATGCGGCACGAAACCGCGAATCATTGCAAGTGCCTCTGCATGGTGTTCGATTTGAGCCGCGGCAGACTAACCGAGGAGATTTGGCTCGAGATAGTTTTCGCTCGCCAGGGTCTTGTTTTAGATGTGGTTCTCCTGAGCATTTGGTTAGACAATGCACGGTGGCCAGGAAGCGTGGTGGCGTTTTACTACCCGTGGGGGTAGATGGTCAAAGGCGCCAAGATTGACAACGAGCTCCTTGCGGAATTTCTGCCTGTTGTCGGATATTCCGTCGGATAATAGCCAAGCCCTTTAATTTGAAGCCGACAGTACAGGTGACTGTTGGGAAACGACAGTTAATCGCTCTCTTGGACTCGGGGAGTTCCTGCTCTTTGGTACACGAGGAGTTTTATTATACCTATCTTGGTAAATTCTCGGCCAAACCGCGACAGTGTAGCGTTGGGTGCGTGTCTGTAAATGGTCATAAATTTCAGGTGAATGCCAAGGTTCTGTTGACCATGCGTATTTCGCGTTTTACGTGGAAACACTATTTCTATCTTCTGCCGGACCTGCCATTTCAACTGATTTTAGGCTCGGACTTTATGACTAGAGTCGGCCTAAGGCTTGATTTTCGGGATGGGGAAATCACCTTTGCATTTGCCCCTTCCGAACGAGTTGCATTTCAGTGCGGTCAAGTCATCAACAAACCACCTTTGGAGGAGAGTGGCGGGCTACGTCACCATATATGCGACGTCAGCAATGCTTTCCCCCATTTGACAGAAGAGCAGGGCCGTTCGCTGGAACAACTCTGTGCGAACCATGGGTCATTGTTTGCTGACCGTTTAGGAGTAACAAATTTGGTGGAGTATGATATACAACTAACAGACGACACCCCTGTGAAGTTACCACCCTATCGTGTCACCCCACCTAAAATGGCTATTCTTCGTAAAAAGATCGACGAAATGTTACGAAAGGGAGTGATCAGGCCGTCCACGTCTGCTTATAGTAGTCCAGTATTTCTGGTCCCTAAGGGCGAGGACGATTTCAGGGTAGTGGTGGACTACCGGCACTTGAATAAAAAGATAAAGATTGAGGCCCAACCAATGCCACATCTAAATTCGGCAGCGCATTATTTTGCGGGTGCCAAAGTATTTACTAGTTTGGATTTGAATAGCGCCTACTACCAAGTGCCCTTATCGGAGTCCTCTAAGCCACTAACGGCTTTTGCTGTCCCATGGAGGCTTTATGAATTTCAACGAGTACCCTTCGGAATTGCTACTGGAGCTCAGGTGTTGTCGCGGTTATTAGACGAAATATTTTCGGACATCAAGTTTAAATATGTGTATCACTATCTAGATGACGTGGTTGTCTACTCGCCCGACTTTGAAACCCATTGCCAACATTTAGCGGAGGTCTTTGACCGGCTCGAGCGCGCAGGCCTTACCTTGCGCAAAGAGAAGTGTAACTTTGCTGCGGGACAGATTTCTTTCTTAGGTCATATTGTATCTCCGGCTGGGATAACGATTGATCCGGAGCGGACCAAAGTCCTACGTAACTTTCCTCCCCCTAAAACCGTAAAGGCATTGGCCAGGTACGTGGGGATGGTGAACTTTTTCAGCAAGTTTATTCCGCATTTTGCAGCGCGGGCGGAACCACTGAACCGTCTTCGGCGGAAGGGAACGCCGTTTAAGTGGGGTGAGGAACAGCAGCAGGCCTTTGAAGACCTTAAACAGGCCATAATGAATCCCCCGGTGTTGGCTTTCCCTGATTTTTCACGTAGATTTATCCTTCAGACCGATGCAAGCAGGGGATCGGTGGCTGCTGTGTTACTTCAGGATTTTCCTATGGGGCGTAGGGTTATTGGGTATAGTTCACGTACCCTTACTCCAGCCGAGCGGAAGTATTCAGTTTACGAACTTGAAACTTTGGCTGTGGTATTTGGCTTAGAAAAATACCGCGAATATCTGGAGCATGTTGAGTTTACTCTTGAGTGCGATAACCAGGCGCTAACGTGGTCGTTGGCCTCACCGCGATCTACAGGCAGGTTAGCGCGTTGGGGCGTACGCATTTCAGCTTTTAAGTTTGTCCCGATACATATACGTAGTTCAGAAAATTGTGTGGCTGATGCCTTAACGAGAGTATTCGAAGAACCAAGAGAATGTAAATGCGGAAAGGAAAATGTTTTAGCCGTCTGTGAATTTCCGGAGTTGTTCGAGGGTTTGCACACACATCAGAGGAAAGATCCGGATCTGCAGGCCCTTATTGATCGGCTTGAGGCTGGCGAGGTTGTTACCCCTTATTGTTTGAAGGAGGGTGTTTTGATGACCCAGGCTACCTTCGACGGCAAGAACAAGGTTGTTTTGCCACGGGCCTTAATTTCCATGGTGTTTGAATATTTCCATTCATCTCCTGTAGGCGGGCATTTGGGAATAGCCAAGACCAAAGACAAGATTCGGGAATATTTTGTGTGGCCGGGCATGAATAAAGAAATTGCTTCCCGAGTTAGACAGTGTCAACTTTGTGCAATGGCGAAACCCGCGCAATGTACAGTATGGAAAGGTTTAGCATCGGAGGTGGCAAGTAGACCCCTGGAAAAATTATTTGTGGATTTTGTCGGTCCTTTTCCTCGTTCAGTCCAGGGGAATACGTATGCATTAGTCGTAGTAGATTCGTTTAGTAAGTTTGTATGGATGTCGGCCTTACCGAAAGCGAATACACGAGGGGTAGTCAAGGTTCTCTCTTCAGTATTTGCGGCTTTTGGAGCCCCTCGTTATTTGGTAACAGACAACGCCACTCAATTTACTTCTTTCGCCTTTAGAAATTTCTGTTTTAGTTGGGGCATTAAAACCATAACTACCACCCCTTATTACCCCCGTCCTTCCCATGCCGAAAGATTTAACAGGAACCTCAAATCAGCATTAATAGCCTTTCATCATGATAATCATACTAAGTGGGACACTAATTTGTCTCGGTTGCAGTTGGCGTTTAATTCGGCTCGACACGAATCACATGGCGTTACCCCTCATCAGCTTATGTTAGCCTATATACCTAACTCTCCGCTGTCTAACCTTTGGCGTTTGGACGATTTGCTTCCCCAGAATATTACTCGCGAGGAAATATGTAGAGTATGGAAGGCCGCTTTTCGGAATTTGAAGAAGTCACTTGCCCAGGTAAAGAAGCGGTATGATGAAAATAAACGGCCTTCACCTTATGCCGTTGGCCAGAAAGTACTGTGTAAGCTGTACACTCAATCTTCTAAGCGAAATGCTTATGCAGCGAAGTTGGCTCCTAGATACGTAGGGCCGTACGAGATTATAAGTATCTTCAAAAATGTTTCTGTGCGCTTAAGGGACCTCCGCACGGGCCAAGAAAGGAGAGCTCACGTCTCACAATTGAAACCCTTCCAGTAGTTTGGTATCTGTTTTCCTATGTGTATGGGTTTCCTTTGTTTACTCCTGTATGTTTATGTTGTGAATAAAGTGTTTGTTTGGAATGTGGGTGTTTGTTTATGTTGGAGCGTGCCAGGTGTGCGCCGGGCTGTATACCTCTACGGCGCCCCTGTAGTTAGTTTCTGCCGGGCGTGTGGAGTCGGCATTGTGTAGATTGGTTTTCGTGTGTCTTCGTATGGAAGCGGTGTGAGGTGTTTGGTGTGGTATGTTTGGGGAGTATTTGTGGGATGTTTGCTGCGTGCTTGCGGTGTGTGTCTTGTGTAGTAATTATGTGTATTTCGTGTTTGTACTCTTGTGTTGTCTGGTCAGTAGGGATTTTGTTTTATGCGCATTTATTTATACAAGGCCTTGTTTATTTTGTTTAACTTGTATATATATATTGTTTATATATATATATATATATATTGTTTAGCTTGTTTTACATTGTCATTTGGAAGAAATTATATTTAATGTTATTCAAGTTCGTTTAAATTGTTCTTATATTGTTATGTTCATTAAACAGTTTATGGTATGTTATCACGCTTGTTGATTATAAATTGATTCAATTTTTTTAATTTTCTGCTATTTATGTATTTGATGTCATCCACAGTTCTGTAAAAATACTGTCATTCATTCAGTTTGATCTACCCTGAGATGTTATTTTGGGGCAGCAGCCTATTTGAAGCCTGCGTTTGGTTCCCTTTCTGTTGGGTTTGTTCCGTGTTACAGCCTCGCCAGCTCCTGTTCGTAACCTGTCCAGAAAGCACCTAACCACCGCGGTTTGGCATTGTGTAATGTTAAGCCTGGCTGTTACCATCTATCTGGAGTGTTACTGCAGCAGTAAGGTCCGCAATGGAGATTTCTGGAGGCCAGGGAGGTGACGATGGAATATGAAGGGGCTTGTATGTGGCCCACGTTTTGGGTTTTGGACTTTCTCAACGCCTGATTGCAACGAGAGGGCATCCACAGGCTCAAACCCAGAATTTGTTAATTTCTCTGGAACAACGAGGGATCGGTACGCCCAACGAGCTGTGCATCGTCTCTCCCGTCCTGGAAAAACAGAATTGTGCTCTCTGATGTGACAGTGGCCAGTGATTTGTAGTGACAGTGTTTGGTGCCAGTGCTTTCACAGTGACCTGTACAATGACCGGGCGGTGTAAGGTGTGTCCTTCCTAATATGATACTTCTCATACAATATCAGTCTGTTCCTTTCCAGAATGGCGAGTGCGTGTTGTCAGATGGGGGCGGGAGTATTGTGCTGATCGCACTTATTTTGTTTTATGGAGCCACCTCCTTTGTTTCGCAACTCTTGCTTTCCCCGCTGGGTTGCGCTAGTGTCTTCCTATGGGTTGCCTCTCGGTCTGACAGTGAAAGGAGACGGCTGTCGGAGTGCTCCTTTCGCGCCGTGCGGGGTAAGTTGTTTGGCTTTAACTAGGGCTCAGGGTCCACGCGAAACATTTAGGCTTTCAGATAGGCTGAAGACTGCCCGACTCCTCGCTTGAGAGGGAATTGACTGGGGGTTATGCAAATTGGTTTGTTTTACCTGTATTTCTGTTGTGTTTCGACTTCCATTTCTGTATAAATTATTGATCCATAAAGGTTGTAGTTCTCGGAATTTTTAGTGCTCTCTTCTTTTCAGTTCCTCCCCCCCCCCTTTCTCACGATTGTACCTAAGCCCCTATGGTTCAGAATAGTGAAAAATGCTAGAAAGAAAACGAACTGAGAAAAGTGAGTTTTAAAGTTCAACTATATGTTTTTGTACTTTACCAACTTAAAATTCCCCAGCATCATATGTGGGACCTTCTGTTGCTTTCTTCTTGGCCTCAGTAGCATTTTTTTGAGAATTTTAAGTTTGCTTGGTTGTTTCTGAATATGAAAACTTCCCTTTTGCCTTCACATTGTTCACAAAATTTAGAAATTTATTGTTCTTAGCTAACCTCTACACTATGCACTTTTGCAAATTTATACACAAAATTCATGAAATATCTGCTTGTTACAGCTCTACTATAGACTAACAAATAACTTAAAATCTATTGACTACCTAAACACTGAAATAACCTGGCAAGTTTACAGAATTACAGAACACTGATGGCATTTCTCTGTTTGGAAGCAAAATATGTGTCAGATTCGCGGCATTTCAGTTGAATCTATCGAATTCATTTCAGCACAGCTAACTCACAACCTTTCTGAAGCAAAATTCCCTGCAAGAGATCAAAATCAAAGCCAGTGAAAACGAAAAATGCATTTCATTGCTGTATATGTTTCATAGCATTTCACTGTTGCTTTTTATGAAAGCAACACATAATTATTGCAAAATAATGATCCCTTGTGTATTTTGTGCATACTTTGAAGAACTTTGAGTTTATCATAAAATAGAGGCTCTTATGATATGACATAGAGGGACACATTCAGTAACACAGCTTAGGCGTGATTTTGGCCAGTTTTACATGCATGTGGATACACTAGCACTCTTGGCAGAGCTCAAGATACATTAGACAACTGGGATACTCCATACATTGTCATACACAACTGCAACTTTTATTGATTGCAAGAGATTTTTCAAAGCTACTTTAAAAAAAGGTTTGATGTGTTGCACTCACCTGACTTTCTCTTCTCTTGTGCAAATTGTTCTTACTAATGCTTATTCCTTTAGCTACTTCATATTGGTCGAGATAAACATTTGCAGAAATTATCTTATTGCTTATATTTATTGTAGGTGTAGGGGTATGGAAGTGCAGTAGACTTAAAGCGATAATCAAAATCTTTTAAACCTAGTTGCAATGTTATGACTTTGAAATTTCATTCTCTTGCATGGTCATAGGTAAAAAAAAGATAACTTCCCATTTGAGAAAAGTGTAAGTATTGGAAAATTCAAACAAATAACAAGGAATATCTGTGGTTTACTCTACACACATACAAAAAAAAAATGTATTTGACATAAATTGTGTGTTCTAACGAGATCTACATTTTTTGTGTTGTAAGATATTTGTGTCTTGTGGTTTACCAGCTATGCAAAAGTCATCCAGAATAAAGAGGACTTCTAAGGATATGCCCAGAAAATTCAATATATACATACATTTCATTTGTCATAAAAATATCTTAATCATATGGTTGTTTAATCAAAATTATTAAAGCCATTTTTGAGAAAATAAGTGCACACACACACTTTTTCTAAAAATTCTTTTTTTTTATTTATGGGGCTTTAAAATATGTATTTTCACTGAAATCTCGGTATCAAATTCTTGGGTGGAATGCAGTTCCTTCTCTACCTACTCTATGCGCTCGCCTGCCACCTAGGCGGCCTGGGTTCGATCCCAGGAATCCGCATGTGGCATTCGTGGTGGACGAAGTGGCGTCAGGGCGGGTTTTCTCCGGGTCGGTTTCCCCCGCCATCTCATTCCACCGGTGCTCCATCTTCATTCCATGTGTCATCAGTGTCACCGCCTGCGGTGCCGTAGTAGTAAAAGCGGGCGTTAAACACTACTACAACATCTACCTACTCTATGTGTGGCAGGGAAAGTGAAAAGATGTTCTTCAATTAACTTCAGTAACGATAGATGGAAGAATGTCACACTATTTTTTTTCTTGAATTTATATTTTGAGCATCATGTCACAGAAACAGACTGCTATTCTGTAAACACAGACAACCCTTTTTGTTTTCTTCCAGAATGGTGTGATGATGCAAGCTGATGAAGAATTAGATATCACTACCAAAAAGTATTCTGTTCTAGCCATGAAGAAAAAGAAGAATTTGGAGTATGGAACATTTCTTAAGGTGATATTTAATCTCCTGTTAATAATAATTAAATCTGAGTTTTTATAATAAAATCATTTTTATCTGAGTAGCTAAATAGGATTCCGAGTATAAGAGAGTGTGATTATGTAGTGATAAACAAGAGAAGTTACTATATCCTGCAGTTGAACACAGGAGCGATAGTGTTAGTTGACACCAAGACTGTTGTATTCTATACTAATCAGGCAATGCTCTTTTGGTACTGCAGAAGAGCCACTTTGTTTTTTGTAGTACTGTGTGCACAGTCAGATGTACCACTAATGTTCCTTATATAACTTGCAACTAAAAGTAGCAGCAACCACCACCACTAAATAATGCCATTAGTAATATTCTGTGATTATTTCTAAATTATGTGTAGGACTCTAGGTAGAGATGTGCTGTGCACCATCATAAACAAATTTTAAAAATTAAAATTTGTCTTTTAATTTCTTTGACCATGCCAAACCACAAATTAAACGAACAAATGTTAAGAGGTAGAACTGGAACTTAAAAATTCAATGCCACAACTGGGATTTGAACCACAGACCTTCCGCTTGCCAGGCGGACGCTCTAACCACTGAGCTATTGTGACAAACTGCCAGAATGGCATTAAATTCTCAAGCCAGTTCGTATTTTTCCTGGTAAAAAATGTTAGCTTAAATGAGAACAGGGACCAAAAGTACCATGTGAATTAAGGACTAGGGGACAGGAAAAAGAATATGAACAGAAAAAAAATGAGATGTATAAATATTTATACCTGAAATCAACCCATTTATAATGTGTCAGGATACTATCCCAACACTTATCACATTCTTTTATTCCCAATGCTGCTCTTTACTCAGTTAAGGCTTTTGTTTCTCTTTTCTTTAGACTGTTGTTATATACATTATTCATGTTGGTAGTAAATGGGCTACTGTGAAATGTTCTATTCCTTGTCTTTTTTGTCACATTACAGTATCCAGCCAGGTGAAAATATCAGCTATTGGTAAACATGATGGCAGTAGTTATATCTTGAATTTCTAGTAATAGAGGTACAATTTAAAAAATATTTATCAAAGAAAAAGTTAAAAATCAGCAGTTGTGGTTTAGTGATTAATATATGTGTAGCACCATTGGAAGGAGAAGAAGAAGAGAAGAAGCAGAAGAAGAAGTATGTTGTAATTGTATACAGTACTACCTGAAATACCCGACGTTATTACTTAATACTGGTGCTGTTTTTATGTATTACGAATGTGATGGTGATGAGCTTTTGACTCTTTTGTTATCTCGGGTCATGGTACTGGATGGAATGAACATACACTCGGGTTTAACTTTAGTGAAACATTTTATTTGCACCTTCTTGTTCACTGTATTTAAATCGTATCACAGTAGAAAGTCTTTTATTTCAGTGGATCGACTTCCCTAGCATCGCCGAAATTTAATGTCTGAAAATTTAGCGATATTTCGCTAAAAGTGTTTTCTATTGCTTTATGCTTCGTCTATTTTACGTCCTTTTATTTACTCGCACACTTCGTATTAACTAACTTATTAAGGTTAGCTAATGTCTTACTTATTTTACACAAATTAACGGTCTTTAAACACTTAGTAAATTTACTTTCACTGTTTTATGACGGGCACACATAAAAATACGTCCATCTACTCCAAACACATAGACGCTAATGACTAGACAATTGGCACTGCATTACACTTCTTTTTGTGTACATCCGCGTATGCGTTCCATCAAATAGTTCCCGCATTGTTAGGGAAGCAATCTTTAGCTATCCTCCTTTCGCTTTTAATATTGAACACATATAATTCTTTTATTTATACATCTGTATTAAAATTAAATATGGAAATATTTATGACGTCTTTAAACAAACCTAATTGTTTGTAACAATGAACATTAGTAACACATTTTCGTCATTTAACCAACTAATACCAACATCAAAAACAAATTACACTCTTAACAAATATTCACATAAACGATTTTCTTTTGGGGTCTTTTAATATTCTGTCTCAATACGTTTAAACAAAGAGTTGAGCTCTCAGGATACCATAAAGAACAAAAAATAAAACAAAAAAAAAAATAAGTAAAAATTTGGGGAAGACACTATGCAAATGCACTGTTAAACAGTCACAAATGCTACAGGAAGAAAACCAAGTAGAGAAAGCTGTGTAAATGTAATATGTTGCATTTCTATTTCAATCATATGGAAAGCTATGGATTGTTTGTAGTAGGAGGAGTAGAGAAGGAAGTGTGATTGTGTTTCATAAAAGAAAAGTGAATACAGAAAATAGTGTGAATGTAATACGTTACATTTCCTTTTCAAACATAGCACATTGTAGGAATTGTTTGTTGAACAGGGAGTAGAGAAGGACATGTGAATGTATTATGTAAAAGAAAAGCAGGTAGAGAAAACCATGTAAATGTAATATGTTGCATTTTTATTTCAAACATAGAAAATGTATTAACTGTATGCTGAAGGGCAAGTTGAGGATATGTGAATGAGTTACATAAAAGAAAACCAAGTAGAGAAAACCATGTGAATCTAATGCACTGCATAGTCAAATTGATAGCAGACAAACCCTCTCCATGAAAAACTACTTATACATGCTGAATTTTGCGGTGATTGGTCAAGGGATTTCAAAGATTAGCCATTACATATGCACATATGTACACATCCATTTTTATATAATCACTATATATATATATTTATGAATAACATACTTGCCTCTAGTCTGCAAGTGCAATCAATTGAGGCAGTATGTTTGTGTAAGCACTCTGAAATGATTCAAATTGTAAATATAGAGGCAACAGAAAGCTACTTGAAATAACTGTCAAAATATAGGCAGCGTAGGCTGAGTTTTTCTGTTCATGTGTGACACAACAAAGGAGGAAGAAGTGATTTTAATTGGCATTATAACGATGAGAAATATTATTCATACATAGAAAAGTGAATAATTAATTGTGAAATTTTGTGATCTTCATAAAAAGGAAAAGTGTTTAATGAGGATGACGATTTTTAAGTATTAATAAATTGTTCAAAACCTTCATTAAAACAATATTAATTGTTTCATATGCAAAATAGATCCATACCACCCCCTGTGATAACAGTAATAAAATCTTATAGCTCTTCAACAAATGCTGGGCTGCAAGTAATAAAACTTCGTAAAGACTTTCATTCCAACGAAGATTAATAAAAGCTAAACAGCACCTCTACATTCATCTCACATTAACATCTACATCATATTACAAATTGTTACACAATTTTAGACTTTCTAGTTGGCAGCAGTGAAGAGCCGTTGTGTGAATTTGCAACTATCCCTGTGAATGATGAAGCAAGCATACAACAGACACTCAACAATTCGTATCACTTATGCTATATGTAATGTTCAATGATTGCTCTATTGCTGGTGGTGTAGCAGAGGTAGCTGTGTTTTCTTATGTAAAGATGAATGTTGAAAAAATTCAATAACCTTTATCCCAAGCAGGACTACACCAAATCTGCAATACACATTATGTAAAGTAGATAGAGAAAACAAAATTAAGACTTGAGAGCTTATTCCTATTGGAAGAAAATAATCAGTTATTTACCTTGTGTGGATTAAATTTGGAGAAGTAAAATATTAAATTAAATTATTCTGTTTTTCAATGATGCTGTCAATTGCCAGGATCATATCAGTGCCACCAGTCTGCTAGAATTTCGTCCAACAGGAGTTCTTTTACGTGCCAGCAAGTCAGTAACTTTTAAGCTTACTGGTCTGAGCTGTGTTGGAACCTTTGACCTTGGAATCAGTAGGCAGTGCCTAACCAACTGAGCCACCCAGACCAACAATAGGAGATAAGAAGGCCCTTGTATATACAAGAATTATTCAACTATGTTAAGTAGATTTTCTGGGCTTGTGGGCTGTGGTCGAGTTGGATTGCCTTCCTCCGACGTTTCGCTGAAAACTGCGTCCAGCATCTTCAGGGTGATCCAATTAGTGAACTCCCGAGTCCAAATATTATCTAAGGAAGGCAATCCAACTCGACCACGGCCCACAAGCCCGGAAAATCTACTTAACATAGTTGACAATGCCGGCCGTGAAAGCCTCAGCACTTATAAAGAATTATTCAGTACTTCACATATAAAATTGTGTGGGCACTCATTTCTTGCAACACGTAAATGCTCTTGGACTAGTTCTTACACTGGTAAAGCTCTTGTAACTTTTAAAATGAAGCAGACTGTTCTAGGTGAGTGCTATGGACAGATGAACATTTTATATTGTCATAGTGGCCACGAAGGCATGCCAGGAGGGACCAGCACTATTTACCACATCCCACCGTCTACCTATGCTAATGACTGATCCTCTTGCTGAACAGTGGGCCATTAAGTGCGATATTGTGCAATATATCATTTTAACTTCAGCAATTTAGTAGCTCTTTGCAAAGAGACATAAGAAATGCCTACCTGTTGTGAAAGATGCCTAAGTGATTTTTGGGGGGAATTCTCCAAGCGGTGATGTCGTCTAATGTTTCTTCGTATGCTGACTTTTAGGTTTCTGAGCCTGAAAACTTCCAGTGGCCTGAAATTTATTGTAAAGTTTTTGTATTGTTGTATGGCCTGGAACTTTTACAACTGGAAAACTTTCTGCATATCACACTTGCACCTGGTGAGCTGACTGAGTTAACACATGCCAATCATAAATAAATAAATACATGCTGTGCAGTAGAAAACAAATGCTGAGCCATAATATACTTTGTGACTAAGTACAGGACTAAATAATAAAGCACACTGGTAATAGTGCAGCAGCACAATATTGTGTCGGCTCAATACTGATTGTGAGCAGAGCAGAGAAAAACAAGTGATGCTTGTAACCTTGTGTATATCAGCTGCTGTTATCGTGTTTCTACCTGGACAGTGGAAAATCACCGCACAGCGGTTTCCATGTATTTGGATCTCTCTGTCTAAATGAAGCCTATTTTTTGATATGCCACTTATATAGAAAAACTTAACTTAGAGACAAGTGGTCTTAAAATTGTCTTTTGCATTGTGTAAATTTGTAACATGCTCATAAAGGTATATTTCTTTATAAATATATTTATGTATGAAAACCATATATAGCATTAATTACAAAAGGAGACAGACAAATTGTTCACCACAGGAGATTGAAACTGGTTTTCAATATAGCAAGCAGAGATGATAATCACTACAATGCATTACTATTTGCTATTCTTGATGTAAGCTACTTACATCATAAATGACAAACTGTGTACATTATCTTTCACTCTGTGTTGCTATTGATTCTGGGTGATTCAGTCGGTTAGGTGTTGGCCTGCTTATCCCAAGGTTGAGGATTCAAACCCAAATCAGACCAATAGTTCTAAGTGTGCTTTCCTTTTACCTGCCAATGTTCCCAATTGGAAACGACAAATGATTTCAACATTTCGAGTTTATTGAAATACAAATGTTGTTTTTCATTTTTTATTATCAATTTGAGGTCTATATTTAATTTTTATAGTATTAGTTTGCCATTTTTAATAATCATTAATTTTATACTAAATCATTAAATTGCTCTAGAATAAAAGAGTTCACCTTCATAAATGTGTATATCTCTAACCACCCCTAGTTCAACTGTTTTATTTTTAACTGTGCATAATAAGGCAACAGAGTACAAACACTATAATACACATCAGAAAGTTTATTTCTATTTGATTTCAGACTGTGTAGGTTTAAAATTATTGGCAGTTTTGAATATACTATTTGTACAGGATTCTGGAAATAAGTAATGGAATGAGACTTGAGAAGGCTCTACAGTTCCCATTGTTGAAAGGGAGAATTTTCTACTATTTAGTTTAGCAATGCATAAATCTCATGCATCTAATTGGCTGTAAACATATTTTAGCGTCAGTTGTTAGTTTTATACATTAGCTGTTAGTGTTGTGGATATCTTTGAACTGACAGGATGTCATCGCAGAAGTTCTTCACATTAGAGAAAGCTTTTGAATATCTTAAGGAAATTTAGGATAACCAAGGCATTGAAAATGAATGAGAGGTAGAACTGGAACTTAAAGATTTAATGCCACAGCTGGGATTTGAACCACAGACCCTTTGCTTACAAACCTATTGTTGGTTAGAGCACCGGCCTGGTAAGCAAAGGGTCTGTGTTTCAAATCCCAGCTGTGGCATTGAATTTTTAAGTTCCAATTCTACCTCTCAAACATTGCCCACACACGGCTTGTGTGTTTAAAAACACCAACAGTAAGTTTGCTGGCATAAATAAATAATAATTGAAGATGAAGTTGATATTTGTGATTTGCCCCCGGATGAAACAGGAGATATTACTGATAAAGAGGACATTGGTTTAGAAGGAGTTGTTCCTTCAAATATGGGTGATCAGTTAGTTCTTATAACTAATACAGAACAATGTACTCTATTCTCTGCTCAACCAACTACACTATCAAATATCCATGCAGAAAACCAATCCTGGAATAAGTCCACAATTATAGGAGATGGTTCTTTACAGGACAATGCTAATCCAATGTTTGGCTGGCAAACACCCAGAATTATTAGCTCTTGGAGCTTCAGAATTATTTCATAAAATATTGCCTGAAAGTAGCTTCACAAGTAACTTCAAGACCAGGATCAAGAGCTGAGATCCCAAAGACATTGAGGAAAGCTGAAGGTTGTGTTTTGTCTGAAGCTGAACAAGGCCAGTGTGCTCTCTATAAAAAGAATTCACCACTGAAATGTCATGAATGTTCAAGGAATGTGCATTTACACGGTTTGCAGCTTTTCATGGTTATCATAGTTCACTGCATCAGTGATTATCGGGGTGCCTTTTTCTTGTTAAAATCAATTATTTTGAGATAAAAATTGTTGTTAGCTAATGCTGGATTTCTGACAATGAAGTCATTAATCCTCTTGCTCTCCAATAGTTCTCACTGATGGATGAGGTGCTAGAAGTGACTGGGCATATTTGAAGGTGGTCTTGGCCCATTTCCTCTTGAAGATCACATAGAGGACAGAGTGGGGAAGAATATATCCCAATTCTGTTCAAATGTTTTGCCAGACAATCATGTCCTGTAATCAATGTGAAGGTTGCAACTGCTGTTTTTCGAGGATAGGGGAAGGTGGGCAAATTCTGCGCAGGAGGGTAATTCTGCGCTGCTAAGTTTCTCTGGTCCTGCTCTGAATTCCTAGTTCTGTCCGGTGTCGCCATCTGCTCAACAGTTTGACTAACTAGTGTGTTGAGGAAGACGCCATTACAGCTATTCGTCTGCAGTCAGTGAGCTGCAACACTTCGGGCATATATTTCTTGTTACAGATTTGCATTAAAGAGCAAGGTAGGCATGGCATGGGTATGGTGTAATTGTTCTCATCTATCTATTACTATTAAATTAGAATTGTTTATGCTTGATATGTTTACAAAACTGCTTGAAAGAAGCATGTTTTGAAGTATCCACGATAGATGGAAGAGTTTATGCCATGTCGGGTAATTCTGCGCTTCTTATGGCGGGCAAATTTGCGCGGCATGCAGAATTGTCCCTCGTGTATTTAAATACTAGTAGCACCAGAAACAAACTTCTATCCTTCCTCTGACAATTTGGATCTGCAAGTTGAAGTAGTTGAGGAGACTCAGAAAGAAGACTATCGACATATTCCAGCGGCTGCTGCAGGAACCTCCACCAGCTTTCCTGCCGTTCCGCCTGAGAGTGCACTTGAGTGATCGGCTGCAAATTCAAAACATGTTAAGGCAAGAGATATGCCTCCTCTGCCAACAAAAGTCTTGTTTTCAAGTAGAAAATCTAATAAAGCCAAATGTAGGAAACAATCATCAGAAATATTAATGGGGATGTCAATGAAAGATGAACTTCAAGAAGCTGAAAAAAAGAGACCATCAAATGAAGAAAGGTAGAGAAAACTCAAAAAGAAAACATAATTGTGGACGAAAAGCCAAGAAGAAAGTCCTGTAAACGACAGTTGGATTTCTCAGATAGCGAATCTGATGCCGATGAATTCAGTGAAAAAAAACTGTGTGGTGGTGGTGGCGGCGGTGGTGGTGGTGGTGGCGGTGGCGGCGGTGGTGGTGATGATGATGTCGCTCCAATACCTAAACTATGACGTGTGATGAGTTTGGACGTGATAATGAGATGTGGTACAGATGTGTAGATTATGGCAGGTGGTTCGCGAAGAATGTAGCGCATGGGATTCAGCAGAAGATAACTTCTGCGATCTCTGCCTCAGAAAACAAAAACAAACTAAAAAGCAGTTTAAGTCAAACATCTGGACAGTTGATTTGAGTCTGTAATAGGAGTTAGCAATTGATATAATATTCTGTAGCATTTAGTTTATCATTAAAGATAACTATGACACATATATTCAAGTTCATTTCAAGCATATACGGCGCGCACAATTACCCATCCAGGTAGGTTAATTCTGCGCATTGTATACTTTCAGTTTTCAATACCTAAAACCCTTTCAAAAGTGCAAGATGCCTTTGGAATTGCACTATTTCGAGAGCATATTTAATGAAGTTACGGGTGAAACAAAGTCTGGAACTTAATAACATTTCTGTTAGTCAGTATGGCTGCTCGACCTTAAGTGCGCAGAATTCGCCCACTCTCCCCTACTCAGGTTTTGCTGTTTGAATGTTTGGTAGTTCCCATCTTTTATTTTTTGATTTTTCATAGTAATGTTTTGCAGTAATTTTTTTTAATTCAATTGAGATAAAAATTTGTTTTATATTAGTTTATTTGTATTATGCTAATCACAATGAAAAATTGCTTTGTTCAAAGTCAGCAGGGAAACTCTATGATAAATCTTATGAAACGCCAATGCTCCCAATTGGGAACACACTAATTTCTATACAGAAAAAATAAAACATGTCAAAGTACTTCCATAATTGCCTTAATTGGACACCAAATAGACAAAATATACCCCAAAGTTCCTAATTTTTTAATCCAAAAACAATTTAACGTATAAAAGGTTAAAAGCATGTCTGTAGAGTGATTGGCATGTAAAAAAACTCCTGCAGGATGAAATTGACAGCAAACAAAATATATTATAAATTCATATTTAAACCAGAATATGAGCACTCAGAGTGACTGGGAAGTGATCCTCCTATTTGATGCAGGGCAAATGGAAATAAGAAATGACTTCAAATGACCATGCATTGAGAGAGATCAGTAAAGCAGAGTGGTAAAACTGGTTTAAACAGCTTCTTCAAAGGCCTCTATTATGGGAGCCTTTGTCCTTATTTGGATGTCAACTATTTTGGGTACTTATCACATGATGAATTATGAAAGCTGTATTGTATAAAATTCTTACTTCCAATCTCGTCTAAATTATGATGCACTACTCCAATCAGTTGTTGCAAAATTGCATCTCTGTTGTTATTACTATGGTAGGGAGGTAATGACAGCGTCACTTTATTTTGAATGGCAATATGATTCCAGATTTGAGGTGCCAAAATGGCTCAAGCCTTATTTATCATTTATTATGTCTTATACTTGGCTTCAAGAATGCACTTACAGGTTTCATTAGTACTAAAGCGTTCATTTTCCTCTGAAATGAATTGCAAGATCAATCTATAACACTAATCAATTGGGCATCACTATAGGTAGAATCTCGGATCTATAAACAATTTGTGAATGTCCACCATTATTGCTTTCATAGCATGGTTTCCTCTTAATTTTTTTCATATTATGGCATCCCCGGATACAAGTAAATAAAAACTTGCTGTATGTATTGTTGTCGATTGTTTTGTGTATAGAGTTATAGTTCTATGCCAGGAAGTGTTGTGTTTCTATTCTGTTCATTGTAGAATCTTTGTCTGACAAAGAGGTTATATGGGCTCTAAGTGCATTTTGGTTAAGATTGCATATTGTTCAAAATCCTCTTTTGTCATAAAATACTTTTTTATCAGTATTTTTAGCACTGGTGCATGTTTCCAATTTTGAAAATCTACCGTACCCAATGAAAATGAAGAGCTTCCTCTATCTGCTATCTCCTTGTTTATGCAACTCTCTAATCATGTTGTTTACGTCACTCCATTGTCAGAGCTGCCAGCATATTTCAGTGAATCCTGGGTAGGTGCAAAGTTATCTCAAGTTAATAAGTAGTAGTTTAAAGTCGTTGGAGCCACCCAACATTCCTTTTAAATGAAAATTTGACTTCCTATTCCTTTTGTTATACATTTTGGCTTGTAGAAAACACAAAACAACTTTATCAACAAAATGAGAAGTCCAATCCTGAATGCATGGCAGTTGTTTGTTGCAGCAACATCGTACGGGTGAGTATGAATGCTGACTACTTGGGCTCTGTCGCTTTGCAGCAACATCATATGTGTGATTAAGATAACTATGTACCGACTATGCTGGCTCTATTGAATTGCATCTTCTGTTCTTGAAGGCGAGAGTAGTTAACCAACCATATAATATTGTTGTTACAACTACCTGATGTTTAGAGATTTCACTAGTTAACCAGTCATTAACTAAAGAAGGGTGTACAGAGTAAGCAGCAAGAGAGTGCAGACGTGTGCTGCGAATGCTCCCGTGAGTAAGAGGAAAAAGAATGCAAAGGATATGGCTGGCAAAGATACTACAGACGAAGTGATAGCAGAGCTGGGAGAAATAGGAAAAATACTAGCAATGGAAGACAGGACAGAGAGAAATAAAAGAATAGAACTAGTTGACAAAGAAGAGGAAATACTTAAAGATATAGAAATTATAAAAGAAAAGTTACAAAACATCAAGGAAAAAATGGAAAAGTGGGAGGACAGAAGTAGGAGATATAACTTGATATTTGTCGGAATAGAAAAAAGGACAGGCTTCGATCCAAGGCAAGAGGTAAAGGAAGTTCTTGAGAAGAAGCTACAGATGACCACTAGTAACTATGAAATACGTGAAGTATTTAGATTTGGAAGAAGAAAGGGAACAAGAAACATTCTAGCAATATTTACAAGTACATATACGACTTACAACATACTGAAACAGACAAAAAACTGAAAGGAACAAAGACTTACCATATGACCAAAGGAAGCAAATGAAGAAATTAATAGAGTACAGAAGATGAGCAAAGAGTGAGGGGAAACAGGCATACATCCGAAGTTTAAAATTATGAATAGATGGACAAATTGCGGAGGAAAAGAATGAACTGACAGACACAGGAGTAGAAATTTAAGAAGTGATGAGTCAGGAAACACAAAAAATTAATAAGTCAGCTGTATCGTATTTTGAAGAACCACTGAATTGGGACATTATCTCAAGGACAGATGTAAGAGAGAAAAAAGAAGGCAAATTAGTAAATGCCAAGGTGACAGAGAAGGAGAAGGAAGAATCTATGATTGGCTGTAGCAATTCGACAGGGAAAGGAAATGGCAGCAGAAAAACACAAAACTTAGTACACCATCAGGAACCAGTGAGTGGCTGTGTAGGAGAAGATATTAGTGTAAATTACTCAAATAGCAAAGGGGCAATATCGAAGTTGAGTAGAAATAAATTGGGTAAACAAGATGATGTGGGGTATGATCAGATGGAATGGGAGGATAGAGAAACAGGCATTATGTATGTGGGTAGAATGGAATGGAAGAAGGGTGAACAGAAAAGATCAGCACATATTTGGAAAGATATCCACATAAGTGGATATCAGATAGTGAAAAAGTGTTAATATATAGGAAATCAAAAAAAAGAGGGGAAAATGGTACCCTGCACCATTTGGCAAGGTAGAAAAAGTGATTGGTTTAGCTGTTTTCAGGGGTGGTAGGAGGGCTGGAAATAATAGCTTAGGTAGGTATTAAGGTTAAGTGAGGAAAGGAAGTGGAAGCAACAAAGAGATAAGAAGAAAGAGAATCAGTGAAGCATAGGAAATTATTAGCCAATAATTATGAAACATAGGAAAAATGAGGGGGAAAATGAACTTTAGAATGGAATGGGTAATTTAAAATAATAAACTTAGGGAATGAAAGTGTAAGAGAATTTGGTCAAAATTAGCAAATCAAAAGACAAGTTATAAGAAAAGACAAAGTTATATAAGGTTAATTAACAGTAGTTAGAGAATAAACAGCACACGCCAAAAGATTATATGTCGAGAATTTGAAAGGGCTGTCCAATGGCAGAGGAGCTAGGGCCCAAGTTCATGGGCAGCCCAAGATGCATATGCTCTAGTATTCAATAAATTCAATTCAACTAAAGAAGGGAGAAGCTACTTATATGACAGATTTCTTGCAACCCAGCATTAACATATCTTCTGCTTTTTGGAATAGTTCTTGAACAGTGTACATTTTACACTCCTCTTAATAGTAAAGACACAGCACCCTGAATACTTGAAATATATTATCATGCATTATGATCATTGTAGACTCCAGAGAGTTTTGGGATTGGTTAATAACACAAATCAGTTACACGATATTTCCTTCAGAATTATTGTGCATGTGAAGTGAATGAAAGCATTGCTGAGAATTATTTTATAAAGCAAGTCGTAGTGTCCCATTTACAATAACTTCAGCATTTGAAGATCTTCATGATCATAAAAATTCTATGGAAGTGACACCATGAACATTACCAAGAATTAATACAATAATATTCTTTACTTATAATCTCTTTTGGCAGACTTCAACATTAACAAATGAGGGTAGAACAGTCGATCTTGCTAAAGAAGAGGAGGATGAGGAGGAAGAAGAAAAAGCCTGCTTTACTGAAAATGGCACAGGCATTACAGATGAAGAACTGTTTAGAATTTGCGGTGGACGGACTGCACACAAGTAAGTTTTTGTAACTGCACAGTACTACATAAATTTGAATTAGAGAGAAAGTTGATCTGAATAAGTGGGTCCATGTAGTTTATGCTTAGCCAGAAATGTGAAATAATAGAAATTGCTTAACGGAGAGCGTTCTTTGAAGGGAGAGAAACTGCAAAGAGATCACAATTATACAAATCAGCATATTAACATTTTCTAGCCTGTATTTGTTAAGGTAATAACAAATTATCAGCACCTCATTTGAATATACATGGGTTGTTTCTTTAGTTTTGGCAACTATTTATTTTCTGGACACATAGTATAAACATAAGGTTGTAATTATTATTTATTTATGCTAACAAACTTACTGTTGGTGTTTTTAAACCACAAGCCGTGTGTGGGCAAAGTTTGAGAGGTACATAGAACTGGAACTTAAAAATTCAATGCCACAATGCCACCACTCTCAAACCAGTTCAAATCCCAGTTGTGGCATTGAATTTTTAAGTTCCAGTTCTACCTCTCATAAGGTTGTAAGTTTTACAGGCCTTTGATGTAGTCACCAGCATTGCGTACAATGTGTTTCCAGTGATGTGGTAGCCATCTTAATGCCTTCAGCACTGCCTAATCTCTTGTTTGTACGTAGAGACCCATCGGCTGCACAGAATGTCATTCACTGTTCTTATTTCTTCCCTTGCAGTGGTTCCTTTAGCTTGGGAATAAGGTCGAGGTCGCAGGGACTTTTGTCCAGAGACTATGGAGTGCGGTAGAGTACCTCCCAACCCTAATGATGGGACAAATCAGACACTGTTCCTGCAGTTCTGATCCGCTTCCACTAATGTGGACGCTGTCTGTACGTCATGCTCACTAACCGGTGGATGACCAGATCTAGGCATATGTGCTCCTTTAAAGGCTTGTACTCACCTACCTTGTTCAGTACAGCAATGCATCTGCACCACAAGCCTCTCTGAATCCTTGGTGACACTTGTGTGTTTCTACCTCTGCCACATTCAATTTTCAACCAGATTCTCTGCTCCTGCTTCGAAAACGTTGTACTATGTTATACTGTGATGCCTAGGTCTAAACTAATGGTATTCAGCTCATTATTGCATGAGCAAGGGAGGGGGAAAGGTGTGTTCATATGCTCGGATGGAGGGGAGTTACCTAAACTAGGCGTGCAATAAACAGAATTGCCAAATCTAATGTTATTTGGATTCCATAATATAGTTACCAAATCTAAAGAAGCAACCCTTGTATCTATTCTAATTTTGTCCTTTTTGGATCTTCTTTTCTTAAAAATTAGTTTTTCAGTTATTTTGGTTCTTTGCATTCAATGGCAAAGCCCTTATTCTACCAGAAGCTGGAAGTGTAGTTAGCTTGGGTTTATGTTTCCTTTCTCTGAAATCAACCTAAGTATGCAAGAGGAAGCATTGTATTCAAGCAAGGTTTTAAAAGTCTGAGTGCAGGAGAGAGAGAGATAGAGATATGGACAGACCGACAGAGGGAGAGAGAGCAAGAGGGAGGGGGTGATATTGAGAGGGGAGGGAGAGGGCAACTGGTAAAAATAAACAATGGTGTGTAGAGCATGTCATGTGAGTGTAGTGCATCAGGTTTTTAAAGTCATCTGTTTCAGTGGTATTCTAAGTGTGATAAAAATCAGATGACATTTCCACTCAATAAGTTACGTAGAAGAACTCACACACTTTTAAACAACTTTGGTATGATATAAGTGCTGAGGCTTTGGTATGATTAAAAACATTCTGCATAATGTTTTTTGAAAACAAATTCATTTGCTTGTTAGTATTACTAGTTGCATTACACAAGGAGTATTTCCTGCGTGTATATTGTAACAAAATAACAGTTCGACAATCTCATTTCTGACACCAGTGTAACAAAATGACAAAATCAGTCGAGTTACTTTTCTATCACTTTGTTTTCTTTTAAAACTTCTGCACAAAAACACAGTTCTCTTCTACTGACGTTAGCACAGTCTGCACTCTTTTGTTAGTAAATGATGCAGTTATAGCCGAAACATTCAATAAATATTATGCTAATGCACACAAAGTAACAAGAAATAATAAAAAGGAACATAAAGAATTTAAGAAAGATTCGAAACAAGAAAGAGAATGTAATCCTAACACTCAGTGCAATATCTTTTTTCAAAATTTTAATAGGCAAGAATTGAACATTGCAATAAATAATCTAAAAAACAAAAAGTCTCCTGGACCAGATCACATAAATCCAGAGTTCATAAAAAACCTTGGAAAAACAGCAAAACAACAACTACTGAAACTCTACAATCTATCCTGGAAAACCATTGTACCTGCTGAATGGCGAAAAGCAATAATTGTCCCACTCTTGAAGAAAGACAAAACAGCATCAGAAATAAAAAATTATAGACCAATAGCTCTTACCAGCATAATCGCCAAGAGAAGTGGCCTTGGTAGAGCTTGGGAAAACAAGAAGGAAAGGAATAATAATGGAGAGAATAATAAAATTTTGGTATAAATGTTTGGTTAAAGAAGATGGAGAAATTTTAAAATTGTGTATGAAGCAACAAAAAAATCTAGAGAATGAAAACAGTTGGTGGGCAGGGGTTGGAAAAATTATGGAGAAAATAGGAATGGGAGATATATGGAAACTTGAAGAAAGAAATGAAAGTAATGTAGATAAACTAGTAAAGTGTAGGGTAGAAGACATAGAAAGGCAAGAGATATGGGGAAGTTTAGAAAACAAGAAATCATTACAATTCTACAAGCAAATAAAAAGAGGATGGGGGCGAGAACCATATGTGGATTATTGTAACAGACAGGAAAAAGAAGGACTAGCGTGGATGAGAACAGGAGCAATATTTTTAAGAGGGACAAGAAGCGGTAAGATAGGAATATGTGAAATGTGCGGTGAGAAAGAAAGTATAGAACATTATTTGACAGAATGTAAGGAATTAGCATTATGGAGGAAAAAGGTTTGGGAGAAAAAATGAGAAAAAATAGAGGGGAAAATGGTAGCCATAAAAATGTTAACAGTGAAAGAGGAAAGGAAGGTTAGAAGTATAGGTGAGTTTTTGAAGAAAGTAAGAGAAAAATGGGCAAGAAAAGTAAAGAGTGTAAATGAAGAAGGCAGAGTGGGGGAGAGGGACAATTAATTAATATAAGATGGAATAGATTGATCAGAGCTACCTGGGAGGCAAATGGCCTGGGTGCCATGCAAACCAAGGTAGCAATAAGGTTATGTAAAATTTGTATGTAGTTTAGGTTAGAGTAGGATAATTGTAAAAGTTATGTAAAAGAATTGGTACAAATAAAAATTCATTCATTCATACCAGCATAATAGCAAAAGTGATGGAAAGAATGGTGTCAAACAGGTTAAATTGGTTCCTAGAATCACAAAATTTAATATCCCCATGTCAAGCTGGATTCAGAGAGTTCCACTCTACAAATGAACAAGTCTTACTTCTCAGTCAAGAAATCAAAGACTCCTTCAATAGAAAAGAAGATAATTTATCAGTTTTTATTGATTTTCAAAGTGCATATGATTCTATATGCAGAACAAAACTACTAAAGAAAGTAAAAAAAAATAGGGATACAAGGTCCAATGTTTTCATGGCTATGTCATTTCCTAACACAATGCTTTATTGCAACCAGATATGGAAGAAATATATCTAAATATAAACAAATACACCGTGGCTTGCCACAAGGTGCAGTGCTCAGCACAACACTTTTTAATATATTTATTAATGATCTACCTCAACAAATACAAGAATCAGGCGTGAAGTGTGCACTATTTGCTGATGACTTGGTAATGTGGACTTCAAAACCAAAAAGCAAAAGTACAGAACTGGAAAAAACCATGCAACAATCCTTAACCAACTTACAGAGGTGGACCAAAGAGAATTTAATGACTGTTAATACAACAAAATCAAACTACCAAATCTTTTCACTAAGAAAAAAACCACTAAAAATAAAACTAAATTTTGAGGGTCAACAATTACCAGAAACAAAGGAAGCAAAGTATTTAGGAGTTACATTTGATACCAAACTTACATGGACCAAACAAATAGAAAATGTAATACAAAGAGCAGAGAGGCACCTTTCACTGTTAAAACGTCTAACAGGAATGAAGTGGGGATGTTCCAGAGCAACGCTTAACACAACATATAATATATATATAAAACCATTGTTTACTTACTGCAGCGAAGTTCTTGTAACAGCAAACACAAAAAAAATTCAAATCTTTCAAAACCAAAGTCTGAGATTAATTACAGGTGCTATCAAAACCACACCAATAGCAGCTATGGAAATACTAACCAACCAATATCCCATTGAATATGAAATAGAAAAAGCGGCTCTTATTCAACACGAAAAGTTGATCAGACTCCCATTCAATACATGGCACAAGAGAAATTTTACACATACACTAAAGACTCAGGAGAGCTTTCTTTCCAAAATTCAAGACATCAAGAAAAATGTACACCTTCCTAATTCAAAGGAAAACTTCATATCTAAAGTCAATCCAACACATACATTAGACATCACATATTATTTACACCTGACAGAAGAATTTAAAAAAAGTGATACTCCAACTAGTGCTCTAAAATTATTGGCATTAGAGACAATCCATACTAGATTTCCAGAACATGAATGGCTCCATATTTATACTGATGGATCATTGATATCAAACCAAGATGGAGCAATGGAGCAGGTGCTGGAGTCACATGTCACCTCTTTTCCTATTACAAATCTTTAAGTTATGGAACTACTAACTTTGATGGAGAAATTGAAGCAATTCGAATGGCCCTACAAAATCTTTTGTACAGAATTTCACATTTTCAGCAAGCAGTTATTCTCTCAGATTCCAGGGCAGCAATTATAGCAATTACTTCCAAGTTGTCACCAAAAAACCAAACTATTATAGAATGTTGGAAGATGCTTAGCTATCTAACAGCACTTCAAAAACACCTAGTCTTCCAATGGATACCGGCTCACTGTGGACTGAGTGGTAATGAGAAAGCTGATTTTCTTGCAAAAAAGGGTACCAGCGGTGTACAAAAATCTATAGTTAATCTACCATTTTATGCAGCTAAAAGATTAGTCAACTCTGAATTCAAAAAAATTATTGCAAAATATTACTATGAAAAATCAAAGAATAAAAGATGGGAACTACCAAACATTCAAACAGTGATTCCTGAGTATCCTCGAAAAACAGCAGTTGCAACCTTCAGGTTGATTACAGGACATGATTGTCTGGCAAAACATTTAAACAGAATTGGGATATATTCTTCACCACTCTGTCCTCTATGTGATCTGCAAGAGGAAATGGACCGAGACCACCTTCAAATATGCCCAGCCACTTCTAGTGCCCCATCCATCAGTGAAAAATATTGGAGAGCAAGAGGATTAATGACTTCATTGTCAGAAAACCAGCATTAGCTAACAACAACTCTTTTGTGATATAACTTACAACTGCTTCCTTCCCAAAGCCTTGAGTCACTCCTTTCAGTCTTTCATATATTAACTCCGATGTTACAACTCAACACTCTACAATTTGCTCACTTCAACGTGATGTATCTTTCACAATGAGAGTACCGCGCATGTGCAACACACACGCACCACACACACACACGCGCACGCACCACACATGCACACACGACACGCACCCCTTTCACTGGCATACTGACCAACTCTTGTCTGTAATCGTAACTCCTCTAACTCGTTGCTTCATCTCCTTACATAGAGAGGATGACATCACACAGTCCTTTCTGGAACTTCTATAAACACGCTGGCCACCAGATGCTTCTCGTAGGTTCCAGCAATCCTTTGTTAAGCACTGCACTTATTGTTGTTGGTCATGTATACAGTTGTGTGAGGCAGCCTGACCTTGAGCGCCTTTGTTTGCTTGCTGGCCTGGTATGTGGTTTGAAGTAACTTAGCCCCAAACATCCTTTTTTGTGTGCTATGCCCCATGTCACAATATGTTAAATAATACATTTTTTAACGATTCAGGAGTTTAAATGTTTAAAGATTATTTAATGTGCTAAATTTTACCTTTGACCAGAATATCATCAATATGAATTTAGATATGCTGGAGAGGAAAAACTATATATATCGGGTTATCAACAAGTTCCTCCGTACCATGCCAGTGCGTACTGCTCAAGATAACTTGGTATCCTGTTTATCTATATTACCTTTCATGAATTACATATGTGAATCTATCATATACTTTATTTTGTGGAACATTATAAATAACCATAGGCTCGCAGCAACATTGCTGCCACTGGGATTTGTCTCTAGGAGAATTTTGATTACACGAGACTGTGGAAAGACTTCTCAATAACCCTATATATATATATATATCGGTCATATGACTTTTCTCTGCTCACAAGGATGTGTTCCCCATCAGCTTTCTAAAAAGTATAATCCTCTACATACTTCGGATTTATTACAAGAAATATAATAATAGTTTCTGTTTAATATTGTTAGTAAATTAAGAACATTTTCAATTTACCTTATTAAAAGTGTAGAAACTTTCTGTTATGAACAATACAGATACATTTGGTACAGAATATCCACTGGACCTTAACATATAACATAGCAACATCATCACCCAGAGGTGCTAGTGTAGAGTTAGTTTGAGAAATGAAGTAGAAATGGCACCACCATGATCTGTTCTGGCCAACTGACTGAGTGACTAGAAAGTCAGTCGCTGCCTAGCTCTCATGTGATACTGAACTGTCGTGTTATGCAACCTTTGGTAAAATGCATTCTTGCCTACTTCTTTACCCTTCTACCTTGTGGCCTCCATATCCATTACTCCTTTCTGAGAAGACAGGACTGGAGTTGCTGTGGTTGTGCTTCTAACTCACAAGTTTCCTTCAGTCCATTATACAGTTGAAGTATTTTTCAAATCAAGCAAGTGATATTAATGTTAGATTGTAGTTTATTATGCAACTGGTAGTGCATAATAAAAAACCTGAAGGTTACCATTATATACAAGGTGCATCCAGAAAGTAAGTCCCGATGACTGATAAAAAGAACAAAAACTTTACTAAGCAAGAAATATTTATTGGAATAATTACATAGATTCACTATTCAATATAGTCACCACCATTGTCGAGGCATTTATTATAATGGTGCACTATCAGTTATATGCATCAATTGACTCATAGGAGTTTGGAGCCCAAAGTCACTTCATTCCGCACCTCAACGTCATTGTGGAAATGTTTTCCTGCCAGAAAACAACTTTGTGTCAAAGCGAGCGAGACATCTGGGGGATTTAACAGGAGAGTTCTGTAATTGTGAAGCATTGGTTCTGTACAATTGGTTGCCACACACTTTCCAACACTTCTGGCTTTGCCGGGAACTGTCGGCCACTGTGGCCTTCTTTGGGAATATTGGTTTGTCCTTCAGTGAATTGCCTGCACCATCATATTACTATATTGTTACACATAATGTCATGTCTGTACATGTTACACAAATGGCAATGGATCTCTGCTAGAGATTGGTTATGAGCATGCAAAAATCAGATAACTGCATGAACCTTGTAGTTGGCAGGAGACAATATGATAGCAGATATTTTCTTCTAGCACAGCACAGTAACCACTGCCATCACAAGACTGGAACTTTGCTGCATTATTCCCACATACTTCCTCTCTACTCCTGGACATGTGCAATCCCATTCGACTGGTGATGTCATCTCTGGACGTGATCAGGACTTACTTTGTGGATGCGACAGGGAGACTGCTACTTTCTTCCTGCAGTGACCATTTTTATATTGGGTTCAAAATAACCAACTTTAAATGTATTTTTGTGATTTTCAGGGGTGCACGTCATGGACTGAAATTGAATGGAAAATTAGCCAGAATAGAGGCACACGAATCGCAACTACTTGGAGCAGACTCTGAAAAAGAACCACAAAATGAAGGACAAATAAACAATGGAATGACCGTCTTCCCTGTTGTGAAAAAACAGAAGAAAAATAAGAAAACGAAGCACAAGGAGCAAGTAGAATTGGAAATGGCAAATGATGCTGATATTGGTTTACCAACACATGAGGTTGCAAAAAAGAAGAAAAAGAAAAAAAGAAAAGTAGATGAAACTGACACTGTGCTATATGCTGAGGAAACTTCAGAAGTTGTAGCAGCTGCATCCATTAAGAAAAAGAAACGAAAAAGACACAACTCCGAAGTGCAAGAAAACAAGTACAATGAACAGAACTGTGTTGAAAGTGTGGTGACAGGGAACAGAAAAATGAAGAAACACAAGAAAAGCAAAAAGTGTGATGTGGAATGAATAAGATGTATTTAGTACAGATTTTAAATCATATTGTAATATGTTGTTGTTAGCTAATGCTGGATTTCTGACAATGAAGTCATTAATCCTCTTGATCTCCAATATTTTTCACAGATATTGAAGAGACTTAGCATTAAATGCAACCGCTTTTTAGAGAGCGCCATATTTTTATTGTAATATTTAATTATTCATTTTTACTTTTTCTGCTACACAGTGGCAGTTCCTGGATGACCACATACTCACAACTGCACACCCACTATTTTTTCCTGTATGTGAATATGTATTTACCTATGTAGGCATGTGTATGAGAAGGTTAAATGTTAAACTTTCTTCTACATAAACTTGCTTGTTTAATTTTCCCGACCCCTCTTTAAAAAATGCCAGTGCATTCATTCAACAAATTGGAGGGACATATAAACAAGATTTTGCGACTGGTGAAGGAAGCTTTTATACGAGAGGTTGCAGGGTGTGGGGCGAAGCTTGCATTTAGGACTACGGCGAGTTAACCAAGTTCAAGAGATGCAATTGAGTGCTCCCACAGCTGTCACCTGAGACGGACGTGTGCCGGTAGTCGCTGCGCGTGTTAATCGTGTTGTATCTTAGTGATTTGCGTAGTTCATTCACCTGTGTGTTTCAGCTGTTTGCTGTGCTTACAGTGCTGTGTTAGCGAGTTTCTCGTGAGATATTTCTTTCCACATGGAACTAGAAACAGATGGAACTGGCTACTTAGTACGTTCCTCTTTAAACATTGCTTATGACACTGAGCCATTATCTGCACCAACGTTAACTCATCCGTCACTTCAACAACCTTCAATGAGCAACTGCCAAACTTATTCTTCTACTGCTTCTGCTTTTTGTGTTCCTGAGGCTTGTTCCAACATGCCGTCATCGCAGCTCGCCACCACAACTGGCCAGCCCCATTCGACTGGAGCAACCAAATGCAACTACACCTCTTCGCAGTCTCCATCCGAAGGTGCCTTCTGTATACCTAATAAGCGAAAAACTGCCACTGCTTCTTCTCTTCCCCAGAAATATATGGTAGATTTACCCTCTGTGCATAGCAGATTCGCTGTTTTGGAAACCATGGAGCACTCCGAAGCACAAACTGCATCCACCGACGCATCCAGCATAAAAATTCCACCCATTTTCCTGCATGACGTCAACAATTACCAGCAGGTTTTAGCGGACCTACGTTCTCATGCCTCTTCTGATTTCACAACTCAACAACGTGGATCTGTGTTAAAGATTAGCACCGCCACCATTGCGGACTACCGCTCAGTCACCAAGTTTTTTGAGCAAGAACAGCTACCATTTCACTTTTCAAGATCCACATTCTCAGAAACTTGAAGTTGTCATACGTGGGGTTCCCTACTCTTTAATGGACGAAGAGGTTCTACACGAACTCCAAACGGAAAAGTTCCCTGTCATCAAAGTGGTTCGTCTCTTCTTTCGCAATAAACAACCGATGCCCCTTTGTGCAGTCGAATTGGAAGGATGCCAAACGTATCTTCGAGTTGAAGCATATTCAGCATGCTGTTGTTTCCGTTGAGTATCGCTGTAAATCTCCTACCATCCCTCAGTGCACCAACTGCCAACGTTACGGACATACCAAGAATTTCTGCCATCTTCCTGCACGTTGTGTCAAATGCCCCGGCAATCATCATTTTTCTACCTGTACTAAAGCTCGTCAGACACCTCCTTGCTGTGTAAACTGTGGGGAAACCCACACGGCACACTATAAAGGATGTTCTTATCATCTCCAGCTCAAACACAAACGGCACCGTAATGATTCTGCTAACACTACTATTCTGCGAGAGAGTGAACCGCCACCACCCCCACCCGTCAATGACCGTAATTTCCCGGCCATGCCTGGTCAAGCTTCCACCTCCTCTTCTATGCCACAGTAGTTTTCTAGACCTCAACAGTCATCTGCCAAAGATACACCACCCAGGTGTTCCTCGACTTCTGCTTCGGATTCTCTCATCTCATCCCTCTTCAACTCCTTCCTCTCCCTTTTGCATTCCTATCTTCCACACTTACGCTTCTTGTTTTCCAAGTTCTTAGCAGACCTTTTCAACCATGCCCCTTGACTTAGCCCCGGTTTTCTCTACTCTCACCTTCCTGAATTGGAACGCTAACGGACTCAAATCTAAATGCTAAAGTTTCCTTACATTTCTTTCTCGACACAACGTCGACATTGCTTGTGTTTCTGAAACACACCTAACCCTTGCTGAGAAGTTTACCATTCCTGGCTATAGAATTTACCGGGAGGATCGTGACGCTGCCATGGCATCCGGAGGAGTTGCCATTATAATTAAACGCCATATCAAGCACCACTTTCTCTTTCTGCCATGACTTCGTAGCTTCGAAGCCTCCGCCATCCAAGTCGCCATTGCTAATGGCCAACTGCTCACCGTTTTGGCAGCCTACAAACCATCCTCTACCACTCTGGCTATTCAGGATTAACAGATTTTATTTTCTACCACTGCCTCTATGATTCTTCTAGGAGACCTCAACAGCAAAAATGTTCTCTGGGGCTGCCGAGTGAGCACACCTAATGGTCGTCATCTTCAGCGAGCTGCTGATGCCATTGGTTTCCACATCGTTGCCCCTGACACACCTACCTTTTACTCTAATAACGTCAGACTCCAACCAGATATTCTTAATGTCGCTCTAATACAGAACTTTCCGCAACCCCGCCTCCTGCACGTTCTGCCTGAAATGGACTCCAATCATTGTCCCGTTCTTGCAACCTTTCAGGTGGACAGAACCTACTCTACCTACGTTCCTCCCTTGATACAGGGACACGTAGACTGGGACCAGTTTCGGCATCATCTCGACCAGCAGCTCTACCCGCACCTTCCTTTGACACAGAAGCAAGATGTTGATATGGCTATAACTCATTTCACCAATACTGTGATTGCGTCTATTCGATCGGCTACCACTGTTCCCCGGTGAGCCGGCCACCATCCACCATTTCATGAAACACTACCTCAGACGATTGTTCAGCTTCGGAGAGAGAAGCATCAAATCCGTCATTGCTGGTAACTGCACCGTCAACCTCATCAGCGTCATAGAGTAAACCAGGTACGTTAAGCGAGCGCTGGATGAGTATCAGCGTCATCTGTCCAATATTTCCCCACTAGATAGCAGTCTCTGGAAGGAAACCCGCCGCATTCTACGGGAATCACCTCTGATACCACCTCTCCGTTCTGCAGGTCGGCACTACTCCAGTGACAGCGAAAAGTGCGAGCTATTTGCTGACTACTTTGAGACAGCCTTTACACCCAACCCAGTCACTGATGCTGTTCATAATTCCGCCATAGAGGACCAGCCTCTTTTTACTCCGGGTGTTCCCGTGCCCATCAAGTTTACTTCACCGAGCGAGGTTCGCCACCTATTGCACATACTGGTATCCAAAAAGGCTCCTGGTCATGATCGTATTCCCAATATTGCTCTTAAAAATTTTTGTCGCAAAGCCCACGCCCTTCTTGCTTCTCTCTACAATGCTCTACTCCGCTTAGGTTATTTTCCTACTTGCTGGAAACATGCAAATGTTATAGTTCTGCACAAGCCCGGAAAACCTGCACATCAGCCTTCCGGTTATCGCCCAATAAGTCTTCTACCAGCCCTGTCCAAAATTTTTGAGAAGCTTGTGAATATCCACATTTGCAAATTTTTATCTGCCTCCTCAGTGATACCACCCTTTCAATTTGGCTTTCGCCAAAGGTATTCTCCAGTGCACCAGCTTCTCTGCGTAACTGTGAGACAGAATATTGACTAATAGAAAATTGTTCATGTAAATATTTTTATAAGAGTATGTAAATTTTTAATTTATATAATTTGGGTGTATTAGGGACTTATTTCTTTTAATATTCAATATCCAATGTCTTGCCGTCACTTTGAGTTCGACCAATGAGAACTGTTGCGCGGATGAATACATAAGAATGGCGGTGTTGCGTCATAGGGACGCCAAAGGACTAGTTTATCATTAGCGTCTGTGAACTCAGAGTATAAAGACGTATAATTGTTGATGGCGTGTGAAAATGTGAATTACACAAACTTCTAGCCAGCATGGACGCTATCCAATTTGAAAAGTTATTTACCAAGTGAAATAGTGATGTAAAGTGTAGATGAACGAATAAATGTGTTTATAACAAAAGTACGTTGATTTATGCATTCCATTCCACGACCACCTCCCCTGAAAAGAAGAGTGGCGTCTGCTCCAATAAACTTTACACCTTTTAGCAAAAACAGTGCTCCATTTGCTCCCATATTCACACTAATATGTGTTAACCGTCATTTTTTTTTTAAAGAAATCCCCGCCACAAATGGCTTGCCCAACGTGGGGCGCGAATTTGGAGTGGAATGCAAAATTGAGAGTGCGAAGTGCTAACACCAAAAGAACGCTATCTTATCGTGAAGGAAAAAGACGCCATTAGACCATCGTCTGATATCAACAAAACATCGATACACGGAGAATCAACGTGGGAAAAACACCGGAGATCATCTAGCGAAGCCAACTACCCAGGAGACGTAAACAACCGGACGAAGAACCAGCAGAAAAGAAAGTAGGATCGAAATTTTTTGTTTCTTTATTTTGTTCTCATTGTGCATGTTTTTAAGAAGTGGAAAAGTGACAGGACTTTCAACATTAAGTGAATTAGATAGAGGAATTAAAATGTCGCGAAAAGAGATAGAAACAGGAGTGGGGGAAGGGGCAGATAGGCCTAGTTATCAGGAAGGATTAGAAGGTGAACAGGCGGAAATAAGCAAAGATCAAAGGTTAATGATGCTGATGTTTGAAAGACTAGAACAGAAACTGGAACAAAACAAGGTAGAATTAGGTCAGAAAATGAAACAAAATAACATAGAATTGAAACAGGATATAGAACAAAGTTTAGGTGAAAAAATAGAGGGAGTGAGAGAGGACTTGGAAAATAATAAAAAAGAAATAGAACAGAAAATGGAGGAAGTGAGAAAAGACTTAGAACAGAAAATGGAATTAGGTAGACAGAACTTAGAACAGCAAATGGAATTAGGTAGACAGAACCTAGAACAGAAAATAGAATTAGGGAGACAGGAGTGTAAAGAAAATATGAAAGTAATGGAAACTAATTTAAAATTAGTTCATAAAAACTTAAATGAAACAAAGGAAGCCTTAGAAGCTAGGATAGAAATTGTAGGAGATAGAATGGGAAAGATAGAATCAGAGATGAAAGAGAATAAAATAGTGTTGGAAGAAGAAATTGCTAGATGTAGGGATGAAATAACAGAATGTAATACAAGTGTAGACTGTAAGATAACAAATGTAAAAACAGAAATAACTGAGGAATTAAGGAAAGAGATTGAGGTTGTAAAGAAAGACATTATTAATGAAACTGTAGAACAAATAGTAGTTCCTAAAATTAAGACAATGAATGATGTGATGCTTTCACAACAGGATGCTATAAATAATATGAAACAAAGCCACTTAGAAATAAAGAATGATTTAAAATCAATTTGTGAAGAAATGAAAAAAGGGAAAGAAAATTTGGCTAATGTAAATGATGTTGTGAAGGCATTACAAAGACAAGATGATTTAGATGTAAGTAATGTACAAGATGAGAGTTACTTGAGTAATGTACAAAATGTTGACTCACCATACAGAGAAAGGGGTTCACAACCAAACAATGACACAACACATAACACATGTTACACCAACAGCATATTGCATGAAATTACACCACCTACATTTGACGAGGAGAAGGGAGACGATCCAAAACTCTTTGTTAAAGAGATGGAGGAATACTTTAAAGTGAAAAGGATACCAAACGAGCTTAGGATGATGATAATTAAGAAAAGCTTAAAAAACAAGGCATTAGAATGGCTCAGGTTAACACTAGCTGGTCACGAGTCTTATAGCTCATTCAGAAATTTATTCCTATCAAGATATTGGGGCCCAGCTAAACAAAACCAAACTAGGGTAGAGCTAGCGACAGGTAGATACGATCCAGCCAAAGGATTGTCATTAGTCGACTATTTCATGAAAGTAGCCAACAAAGGAAAGCTATTAGACCCTAACTTGTCGGAGGCAGAACTAATTGCCAGCATAACGAGACATTTCCCAGACACAGTGAGAACAGGATTAATTGTTGCAAGGCCGGTAGATTTTGCAGATATGATAGAACTGCTGACAGCCTTCGAAACACAAAATGGTCGACCTAATGAACATAGACATAGGAACGGTCACCCAAACTCACCCATCCTAAACCGAAACACGGCTACGAACAACCAAAGCGAAGGAGAACATACAAATACTAGGAGTACCCATGAAAGGGGGAGAGGGGCACACCATTTCCCACAACCACATAATCATGGCGAGAGGATGGAGAACACAAGACAGCGGTACCACGACACAATACCGAGGGGTGAATCGAGGTACAGAACGCACAGGTATGATCGTGGAAGACCAGGAGATCGTACCCATCAAGTGAATCATATACGATTCTGTAGGGAATACATGAACAGCCATAGGCCGTCGTACAATAGGGGTTCACGTCAAAGGGGCAGAAACCAAGGGAACATCGACAACATAAGACAACAGGAACAGAATGAAAATGTGCCGGATAGGACCGATACTGCACAGAATACAGAAACTACGATCACCTCCAACGTCCAGGAAAACTAAGTACAAGTCAACTTTGTGTCCCGGAAGTTGACCTGTGTGGCAGTAGGGGCGATATTGACCAATATAATGTAGGTACCTTGAGAGGACAGGCGAGTGAAAGAAAGGAAATAACCAATCCACCAATGATTAGGCTGAAGGTATGGGGTATCGAATTGCCAGCGATGATCGATACAGGAACCAGCACATCAGTATGTGACGAACAGCTGTTCCAAGAACTGATAACTAAAAGAAATGCTGAATTCTTGCCTGTGTGCGGAGTATATTGCAGCACAGCAATTGGCAAGAAGAAAGAACATGTTAAATACCAGGTAAGGCTGGTAATTGAAATCGGAAGTTGGAAGTTCGATTTCATTGCCCTAGTAATACCAAGATTAACAGCTACCCTAATCATTGGCAGTGATTTGCTTAACCTTTGGAGGTCAGTAATCAACTATGACCTACATGAATTTATCATTAAGGAAGGAGCCTCAGAATGCACCGCGAAGTTCCTGGAGGAAGAAACATGCCAGGAGGAACCAGACCAGACAGGGATCCATCCGGACGAACAATTCTTTGTGGAGAACATCAATGTCCACGAGAATAGATTGGTAGACGTAAGAGTAAATAAGAAGAAAACAGGTTGGACGAGCGATGAAGAAACTAACGTTTGCAGCCATTGGATCTGCACAGAAGACGAGTATGTTGCCTGGGACAACTACCAACCTGAACCACTACCAACAGATGGAGAAGAATCGATATTACAGCTAATCGATGAGAAGGTCTGGGGGGCACATGGCATCTCTGAAGAGGAAAGAAACCAACTTCGGAAAATATTGGTTAAAAACAGGAAAGTTTTCAATAAAAAGCCAGGTACGTGTAACAAGTACGTACATACCTTTACAGTAACAGATATTACCCCCTATTCACACAAATCCAGGCCCATCCCCAACTCCATCAGGGAGGAAGCTGACAGAGTAATCCAGAAAATGTTAGCGGACGGAATAATTGAACCGTCGGACTCATGTTATGTGAATCCAGTAGTATGGGTCCATAAGAAAGGGGGAAAATTAAGGATGACCATCGACGCAAGGAAGATAAATGCACATACCTTGCCGGATCACTACAGGCCTGAGGGGGTAGACCAACTAATATCGAAATTGAAAGGAGGCCAACATTTCACTAGTCTTGACTTGACAGCATCATTCTGGCAAATTCCTCTTCATCCAGATGCCAGGAAATATACCTGTTTCTTACACAAGGGAAAGGTATACCAATTTTCAAAATGTGCCTTCGGACTATCGACCAGTAGCAGTGCACTACTGAGAGCTCTGGACAAAGTTTTTGGAGATACCATCGAGACTTTTGTGACGCAATATGTAGATGACTTTCTAATATACAGTGAGAATCCCGAGTCGCACTTACATCACATAGATTATGTATTATCAAGGTTCCAGGAAAGCAACATGACCCTAAATCTAGAAAAGTGTGAATTTTTCGTCAAAGAGGCTGAATTTCTGGGCCACATCATAACACCTGATGGTATACAACCTAATCCGGAGAGGGTCAAGGCCATAGAGCATATACCACCCCCACGTAACTTAAAACAGTTGAGGAGGTTTCTGGGCATTTTGCAGTACCAGTCGAAATTCGTGGTCAACTACGCTAAGGAATTGGTACCCCTTAGAGCACTGTTGAAAAAAGATACTAAGTGGGAGTGGAATGCCGAACACCAGGTGGCCTTTGAGAATATCAAAGAACTTTTCAAGCACAGTATTCTCCTGGAACGACCGGATCCGAATTCACCTTTTCTAGTATACGCTGATGCTAGTGCGCACTCATATGGTGCGATATTAGCACAAGAAGATGCAGATGGCAACAAACATGTGATTGCCACAGCTTCTAGGTTTTTAAATAAAATAGAAGCCAATGCCTGCATAACCGAACTGGAAATAGGTGCAATCCATTTTGCGTTGCAGAAGTTCAGACAATATATATATCTCTATAAAATAATTATATATACAGATCACGTAAGCCTGTCCTTCATTCAAAAATGTAAGCTGACCAACTCCAAAATCTCAAGGTACATACATGAGATCATGTCATACGACATAGAGGTCAAACATATCCCGGGGAAGGAGAATATCTTCAGTGACTTATTGTCAAGATTGAGGTCGGAAAGTCACATACCCGAGACGGTATACAGTCCGCACCATGAGATCAAAATTATGCAGATAAGTAGCAAAGAAAACAACGAGATCTTGCAAGACTTCAAGAACATAGCAAAGCTGCAACAAGAAGACCCTGAATTGAAGAGGCTATTCGACAAGGCTCCAGACATAATACCAAGATTGGATGCCAAGATAGGCAAATTTAGGGACATACTATTTAAACTGCATGGTCGCGACGTAAAGAAATGGAAGATGATGGTACCAAATTCCTTACAGGATAGGGTCATTTTGGCATTCCACCACTCGATGCTTCACTCCGGTACTGAGAGGACAGTGCTTGCCATCGAGGAGGTATTGTACATTAAACATCTTGGCAAGAAGGTCAGGAAGTTAATTTCCTCATGCGACCTATGCCAAAAGGCCAAGCCAATTAATGTAAAGTACGATGTCATCCCACAATCCATTGTGAGGAATGAAAAAAATGCATTGGTGTGTATTGACGAGCATGGAGAGCTGCCAAGGGGTAAAGATGGAAACAGATACATATTTGTCATGTTTGATGTCTTTACAAAATTCACCAAAATATACCCCATTAAGAACATCAAAAGCAGAACATGCCTAGATAAAATCGTCAAGGACTACATCCCAAAATATGGGAGAATAAAATGTATTTTATCGGACAATGCGACCATGCATAAGAGCAAATTGTTTCAGAACACCTTAGAAACATTAGGAGTAAAATTGTACTATTCCTCAGCATATTACCCCCAGGGAAACCCGACCGAGAGAATCATGAGGGATATTAGTATTTATTTTCGTTTGCTCTGCCACAGAGACCACACTTCCTGGACGGAAAAATGCGGATATATAGAGGAGGTGATTAACCATTCGGTGAACCCCACGACCAAGTTCGCACCTATCGAGCTAATGACCAACACGAAACCAAGAAAATTAGCAATTGACATTGACACTACCATGGCTGCCCAAAGAGAATTATCAGAGAAAGAAAAATGTCAATTGGCATTCAGAAGATTACAACAGAAGGCTGAAAAAGGGAGGAACAAGGTGAAAAGATTCGTCAGGAAATGGTCCCCACAAATTGGAGAAAAGGTGCTCTTAAAAAGCCACAAAGCATCCAAGGCATCTGAGAAGAGATCTGGGAAGATGGAACTATTGTATACAGGACCACTGGTCATAACAAAACAGCTGGGTGACCACACATATGAGCTACAGAATACAAATGGCAAGTTGGTAGGAAGATACCATAAAAACAAATTGAAGCCATACAAAGAAAGGGCCAAATAGTCTTTGTCAACGAATGTGTAAGGCAGGAGTAGTAGAGATGAAGGAAGATAACAATTTTAATGGGTTACTTATAGAAAATCATGTCCAGATTAGGAATTACAACAGGGAAGAAGATCAACATAGTCATTGGCTATATCGACCACAAAGAGCATTGTCAACAAAGACAGATGAGGACACTGATTGTCATTAAATAAATGAATCATAGCGACGGAAGATAATATGTTTTTGACATAAGGATGTCAGGGACAAAGATAAAAATGAATCAATTATGATGAAAAAGACATGATATTTCGACACAAAGATGTCGAGAGTAAATTGAGAAGAAAAATAATACAATTACAGAATAATTGTAAGTATAGAAGTTTTCTCTTATAAAAATAAGAGACGAAGAAATGACAATTAGTGAAATGAGGAAAACCATAACCAGAAAAACAATGCCCATGAATTGAGATGAATATAGCCAATGTTAAGCTCGAAGAAATGTTGAACCGAACAACAATGAATAATAACCCAATCAAGAAAGTTAGTACCATTAGTAACATCAGAGTTTAAGAACCGACTCAATAACCTGCCTATACATAAGCTTATAAGACAAAGAAGGCAAAGAACTGAATAAAATATTGCCATAAAAATGATCATAATCATTAGCTCAAAATTTGTATCCTGTTTTTCTCTCCTCATAGCAATGAATACAAGTCAAAAACCACATGAAACACTTAAATTATATTTGTGTCAATGTCAAATGTACAATAACTGAGTATGTGTTGTATAAAAACTGAATATGTATTGTGCAATAACTGAATACATATTGTATGATAACTGGATATATTGTGTAATAACTGAATATATTGAGTAATAACTAAATGCTTTATGCCAAAACTGGATGTGTATTGTGTAATAGCTGAATATGTATTGCATAATAACAGAACATATGTGATGTGATAGCAAGATATATTGTACAACAACTGAATATGTATTGTGTAATGATTGGACATGTTGTGTAGTAATCAAATGTGTTGTACAATAACTGAATATGCATTGTATAATGACTGAAGGTGTATTGTACAATAACAACATATATGATATGATAACTGGATATATTGTGTAATAACTGAATATGTATTGCATTAAAACAGAACACATAGGTGTTATGATAGCAGGATATATTGTGCAATAACTGAATATGTATTGTATGATAATTGGACATGTTGTGTAGTAATCAAATGTGTTGTACAATAACTTTTATGCCAAAACTGGATGTGTATTGTGTAATAGCTGAATATGTATTGCATAATAACAGAACATATGTGATGTGATAGCAAGATATATTGTACAACAACTGAATATGTATTGTGTAATGATTGGACATGTTGTACAGTATTCAAATGTGTTATACAATAACTGAATATGTACTGCATAATGACTGAAAGTGTATTGTATAATAACAACATATGTGATATGATAACTGGGTATATTGTACAATAACTGGATATGTATTGTATAATAATTGAATGCATTGTGTAGCAATCGAATATGTGAAGTTTATAAAGACATGCTGTATCATGTCAAAACAAAGGACAAAGACAAACAGTGAAGAAGACTGTAAAGAAAAAAAATATATATTGTACAAAGTGATTGAATCATAGAAGTAGGGAGAAGTATTGTATTGTGTTTCAAGATTGTAAATAAGGTGGCAACTTGAAAAACAAAACAAGGGGCATATGAGACAGAATATTGACTAATAGAAAATTGTTCATGTAAATATTTTTATAAGAGTATGTAAATTTTTAATTTATATAATTTGGGTGTATTAGGGACTTATTTCTTTTAATATTCAATATCCAATGTCTTGCCGTCACTTTGAGTTCGACCAATGAGAACTGTTGCGCGGATGAATACATAAGAATGGCGGTGTTGCGTCATAGGGACGCCAAAGGACTAGTTTATCATTAGCGTCTGTGAACTCAGAGTATAAAGACGTATAATTGTTGATGGCGTGTGAAAATGTGAATTACACAAACTTCTAGCCAGCATGGACGCTATCCAATTTGAAAAGTTATTTACCAAGTGAAATAGTGATGTAAAGTGTAGATGAACGAATAAATGTGTTTATAACAAAAGTACGTTGATTTATGCATTCCATTCCACGACCACCTCCCCTGAAAAGAAGAGTGGCGTCTGCTCCAATAAACTTTACACCTTTTAGCAAAAACAGTGCTCCATTTGCTCCCATATTCACACTAATATGTGTTAACCGTCATTTTTTTTTAAAGAAATCCCCGCCACAACTGAACACATCGCTCAAGCCTTCGGAGGAAACAGCATTGCTTAGCTGCTTTCTTAGATTTCAAACAAAGTCTGGCACTGTGGTCTGCTCTTTAAAATTCGTAATATTTGTCTTCGTGATTACCTGTATCAATTAATTTACAGTTTCCTACTGGATCACACTTTCTCCGTCACTTTAGGTTCAGACCGTTCCTCCTCTCGGCCCATCCTCGCTGGTGTTCCTCAAGGTTCTGTCTTAGGGCCTACCCTCTTCAACATTTACATTTCAGACGTTCCTCCCCTGCAGTTTATCAATGTGTCCATGTACGCCGACGACACTGCCTTGTTTACCTCCCACGAAGATATTCACACAGCTGGCAATCATCTTCAAACTGCCCTGGATTCTTTATCTCTATGGCTAAACTCATGGCGCATCGCTCTCAACCACAGCAAATGTGAAATGATGCTTTTCACTCTCCGCCGGCCCGCGTCTCCTGCACCTGTTTTGATAGATAACATCTACATACCTTGGAAGCGCAATGATGAAACAGTAAGATATCTGGGAGTACTGTTTGACTGCCGACTTACTTGGAAGGCTCATATCAACAGTAAACTCAACTTGGCTTATTCCTGACTTTCCAAGCTTTATCCTCTGATTAACCGAAAATCTTCTCTGAAAAGTGCTACAGTGCTTTTACTTTACACCTCTTTACTTCGTCCTCTTCTCACGTATGCTTGCCCTGTGTGGGGTGGCACAGCTTCTAGTAAAATTGCGGCCATGCAGTCCTTTCAGAATAAAGTTTTACACCTCGCTCTTCATGCTCCCTGGTTTGTTAGCAACACTCAGCTACACCGTGAACTTGGAATTTCCTCCATAGCGGATTTCATCCACCATCAGGCTCATCGCTTCTATGGTCATCTTCACCAGGTCCCAGGTGCGGTTTTGTTCTCCTTGGGTCATAGGTCGCAGCCTCCAAACCGCATCCGCAGTCGTCTGCCGCAAGATCTGTTGCTACCACCTGACCTGTCAGACACTGCAGAAGAGGATTGAGATCTACACCATTCTCACCATGTGCTTGTCCCTGAGGGGCCTGTAGAGGTCGACCTCATTCTTGTTCAGACTGACGTTCTTATTTAGTACGTTTTTTGTGTTTTTGTATTCAGTTTTATTTCCCTGTAATTCTCACTTATATGTATAGCGCTGCAGCGCTGATCGATAATAAATGCAAATTTAAAAAAAATAAAAAAAGAGATGCAATTGGTACCACACAAGTACACTGCATTCTTCTACAAGTGAAATTTCAATTTCCTTCTCTGTTTTCCTTGCTGTAAGCCAGGGGAAGACAACTTTGGGCCGTTGTATTTAAACTTTGTACTTGTACGTTCGTGTGATGTCATGCGAGAGCGGTGTATTGCTATGCTGCCTAGATCAGCGGCGCTACTTGCACGAAACTGAATGAATATGAAAAATGTTATTTGGGCATGTTTAGGGAGAACCCTCTTCAGCCTAGTCTGAGGGTTTTTATTGGTTGTGTGAGGGATCTTAACGGCGTTAGTGCAAATTTTGTTTTTATTTTGTGTTTTTGTTGACGTTATGTAGTGTTGTGTATAGTGGTTTTGTGTTTGTGTTCAGTTCCCGTATTTCACACCAGTTCGAGACCAGGCTTCAAGATGTAGAAACAATATCACCTATGTTTCAGATCTTTGCGACCCCGTATTCATTAGATGTTAACAATGTTTCTAGCAGGTAGAAAATTGACTTGATAAATTTACAGTGCGATGATTTGCTGAGGGACAAATATATACACAAGGAAGACTTGGCTGATTTTTATAAGAACGTTCCTCAAATCAGGTTTCTGAGGTTGTATGCCCTTGTTGCACGGATATTATGTATGTTTGGTTCTACGTATGTGTGCGAACAATTCTTTTCTGTTATGAACCTTTCTAAGTCAAAATCCCGAAGCATATTGTCAGGTCACAATGTAACATGTAATCTTCGGTTACAAATGTGCCGTACATTACGTCCTAACATTGACAAACTAGTTAAAGTAAAGCGAAACGCCAAATGCTGGAAAATGTCCACCTAATTGTTTTGTATAGCTCTCCTCTAGCTCAGGCAAAATAGTTATAATTTCTGTTCTATTTGTGTTATAACATGACTGTTCACATAAACTAGAATTTATATGCCATATATATATGGCATAAAGCTGAAATGTAATTATTTATAATCTGTGACTATTCCGTAATTGAAATAGTATTAAAATTACGATGTTCCGCACGCTGTTTCCTCTTCCCCCCTGTGACGTCACACATTCAACTGGCCTTCGATGGGAGCATGTGAGGTGAGTGAGCTGACGTCACAGCAGCGTTGCCTGTCTTCCCCTGCTATAAGCATTTCCCTCACTGTAGTTTAGCAGAAGTAGCAATCAACCTGCTACGCAGTTAGCCAAATATAATGTAGCCATTTTCTATGTTAACCCTTTTATTGGCAGCATGATATTCCCTTCTAATTTTATGTAATGCTATCCTAAATAAAATTCAAGTATTTGCAGCTATCTCCTATTATAAGATTATTAATTTTTTTCAATAAATCTGTAGTTTTTTTTTTAAGGAAAAAGAAACAAAATTTGTGTAACTGCAGTCAAATGTAACCCTGTCAGCTTCCTAGCATGCCATTACACCATTATTTTATTTGGGCCTTCCCGCTCCGTTACCACAGTCACATTTGACTGCCGTTGCTGGGATTCAAACTCTCAATGTTTGGCTTTGAATGGATGGGCAGTCCATTGTGTAGTACCTTAACAATCACGGCTATTTGAATTGCTTCAGCTAAGGCGCCTCTGGAAGGGATATGAAAACCGGTTTAGGAATTAGAGGAAGAATGGCATATGTGGCAAAATAACTTGCCATTTAAAGGGTTAAAATGAGAGTTATGTTAATGTGTAAACACAATTACATCTATTTTTAGTAAACCATTATAAATGCATATAATTATTCTTCATATCATAATTTACTAAGCTCAATACTTAATATTTTCTTACTGTGTTTATTATTGTTTGTTATGTTTGTTTCTGGCAGCAAATTGCATGCAGTTGTGTCTGCTCGTAGTGGGAAATGTGAATTTATACCAGTGCGGAAATGAATAGCATAGTGAAACTGAAGGAGAAGGATATAAATCTTTTGTGTTTATCCTTGGAAGAGAAGCTGTTTTCCATGCTTATTGTTTATGAGTGAGAGAAACAGCATCTGGACAAATAATGGTTGTTGTGATTTTAATTGACAAAATTGAAAAAAATGAATTAATGTGTGCTTTGATACAAAATAATTCAGTCTGTAACACATATCATCACTGATGCCACCTAGTGGTTCACAAGAGAGATTGAAAAATGACAAAGTTCTATTTGCAGAGAGAAAATGTATTGCTTTGGGGTGACAAAGTTCTATCTGCACTATTAACCTGTTTGAACTGAGAATTATATCTGCATGATTATTCTTTTTGGAGTAACAGCATACTGTCTAGTCTTTTATTATTACATCAGTGTTTCGATGTGTAACAGCTGAAGTTATAGTAGATATAAAAGTAACATAATGGATTTAGGAAGTAATTCACTTCCAAAGAAGAGCAGAATCAAAGTTGCAAATCAGAATAAATGGAGAAATAATGTTAGAAAGCAGAAGCATGAAGCAGGAGAGGCATATATAAGCAGAAGAGGAAAATTGCTTAAATAAATACAAGCAACCAAGGATTGCCAACAACATTGTAAGTGTAATTGCAAAAAGAAGAAGAAATAAAGAAATGTACAATGAAAAAAGAAATTTAAAGGATATTATGAATTTTGTGCCTGAACATGACAGTATTATTCTACTCTGCTCCAAATTTAACTGAAAAATTATAAATGGTTTAAATGTTTGTTTTAATTGTTCTTTTTCCTTTCACATTTCTTTATTGCAAGCATCCTATAAAAAGTAACGTTCTTAGTTAAACCCAGAAATGCGTATGAAAGCATATTAATATACAATTATATAGGAGTATTATTTAATGTCACACATAAACTAATAAAACTGCATTTTGGTTTATAATGAACAAGCAATTTAATTCATTTTTATTTGAACTCATTGAAAACTGCAGTTAGAACTTTGCATTGCAAGCAGTTTAGCTGATCTGGGTTCCAACTGCAAAGCACCACTTACACCTGTAACTTACATTGTTTAAATTAGCTGCACTCCATATGCATAAAATCCTGAACTTAATACAGGTTGTATCATAAATGCTCAATTTGTGCACAATATCTAACAAACTGTTATAGTTAGTGGACTCTATAACTTTAAGGCCTGATTTCTCACAACAAAGTAGTCAGAACCTTGTCATTCCAAAGCAGTGATTGGTCATTTAAAAAAAATGGCAAAACATTAGAGCTCAATTAGCCATATGAATTGCGTGTGTGTGTGTGTGTGTGTGTGAGAGAGAGAAAGAGAGAGTGAAGAGAGGATGTAATGCTGCCACTGCTACTACATCTTGTAAGTAAGGAAAGTAGTGCATTCCACCCAAAAATTGGAAATTCAGATTTCACTAGAAACACATGCTTTGGGACACCCTGAATCTAAAACAACCATTTTAAAAAAATACCCTGTGTGTCTGTTTCTGTGTCCATCTGTGAACAGCATAACTTGAAAATGAAAAGTTGGTTAATATCAAACGTGGCATTTAAGTTGAACATCTTGCAAGGATGCAACACAAAAATTTTTAAGAAAATCCCCTCACTCAGTTTACCTTTACATGGAAGATTTTTCGAAAATTTTGTATTTCCAAAACATGGCTAATGATTTTGATTTAAGTACATGTTAAAGATATTTTCATGACAAACGTAATATAAATCTTGAATTTTCTACAAATGTCCTCATAAGTCCTCTTCATTTTGGATGTCTTATAGTTTAGCAGTTATGTATAAGAGATTACATTTCTTTGTGTCCCGGATATGCACAGGGAATGTAATGTCAGTCATCACTGCTGATCACATATTTTATTATCACTTAAAGTATATTGTATTGCCATATTCCTATTGTAGCTACAAGAAAATGAGCAATAAGATAATTTCTACAAGTGTTTGTCTATCCTCCTGAGACCCAGAAGACCTTTTTCCAGAAAACATGTATGAAAGTGGGTTTCGTATGTCTCTTTATACCTAAATTACTCGAGAAAAATGTGTAAAAGAATTTTAATACACAGTTTTTATCAAAAGTGAAGTACAGTATGCTGTACTTTGGGTCTTGAAAACAATATTCCATATAGTGAAAACAATCAATTCAAGAGAACTTCAAAATTGTTTAATACATCTAAACATACATACAATACATGGTTATATAAAAATAAAAGTACATAACTAGAATGGAATTAGTATGTTTTAACTCTATTAGTCATGGAAAAGTCTGAAACAATTCATATTTGCAACCAAACACAGAAAGATATTACATGTAGTACACATTGTTCTTGTTCTGCCAGAGCAGTCTGGTCTCCTGCATTTCTGCCAGTCTTTTACATCTGCAATTGCAGGCATGTGACAACTTTTTGACCTCCTTAAATTTTCATGGGGTAGAGGAACAGGTACTTTGCGCCTCTTTGGTGTTGGTTCTGTAACTTGGTCATCAGTATCTTCTCCACTTTCTGCAACTCCTGTTGTGTTGTATATCAGAGATTCGCCAAGCATGAGTTTGTATTTTCTTAGCTGTGGTATTTGTTTTGGAGACATTCCTCTCTGCTTTTGGTCCTCTTTCAACTGCAACAGCCATATCGAACAAATGTAGAATTGTTCGAATGGTCCATTTCTTTGTTCTGGCCTTCATTGGACAGTAAGACATCATTCGGTCAAACAAGTCAACCCCACCCATGTAAGAGTTATACGCCTGCACTATATTTGGTCTTGCAACTTCAATGTATGTTTTCTCTTTCTTATTATGCCTCTAGCACTTATCCATAGGATTTAGTCCATGGTTGGATGACATCATTGTAATGCCCTTTCTATCCATCCATTTCACAACACACACATTGCCATCGTGGTGAACAAGCATGTCTGAAGATCCTCTACCTTCTTTGTTTAATTCTCTATCACTCTTCAGTTGTGCTTCCTTTGGTAACCTGTTCTTCTGTATTGTGCCAGTTGACCAAAGTCCTCTCTTGAGAAGCTCACTCATTAGCTTTTGGCTTGTAAAATACCGATCATGATAAATAGAGTGCCCTGGAGTGAGACTTTCCGTAATCTGAAGCACTGCAGCTTCACCCAAACCGAAACCTTGTGCATTATATTCAGGGTATGTTGTCTTCCCCTGATAGAACTTAAAATCTAAGACAATACCGTTGGAATTTACCAACACAAAAACTTTTAGACCAACTGGGTTAGGTTTGTTGGGACAATACTGCAAACTCCAGAAAATGGAACCATCATTTCATCTACGGCAACATTTTGTTCCCTCTCCTGCTTCAGGCATCCTACTCTTATTTTATTAATAAGTGGACGTACCTTCCACAACCTATCATCTTTACGTTCTTCCTCAGAAATGTCTTCATCAAATACAACCTTGAGAGAAGTTCTAATGGTGAAGAATCTATTCCTAGCCATGTTGTCACTTATGATTGGTACCCTCCATCTATTGTCCCAATACATTAGGATTATTGGATACTGTAAGCAGCTCATTATCATACAAATGCCAATAAACATTTTCAGCTCAGGCAGATCTAAATTTAGAGGTCTGCCTTTCATTTTTATGTATGTCTGACAAAATTTAACCACTAATGTTTGGAGTATATCATCATCAATATACTGTTTGAAATAATCAACATTCTCGAATGCAGTTGTATCAATGGGAGGTAGTTTGGGCTGCATAATGGAGACAGGAACTGGATTAAAATTTCTTCTTCGCCAGCGGCACCTCGGCATTTGCACAGAATCCTGAAATATTAAAATTATTTTACTTTCATGTAAAGTATTCCAGCTCCCCTATAAACTTTATCGTACAAAAGGAAGTTCAATTTTGCAAGCTCTCAGTAAGAAAATGTGTTAAAAAAATAGATAATTTAGTAATCAATGACAGCATACCTCATCAGAATCACTACTAGATCTCTCACTTTCGCTATCATCTTTGTCATCTTGAGTAGGAATATTATCTGCTATGTTGCTGGTATTTCCATTTTCTGAATCCTCATCTCCATCAGAAAAATCACCTTCAGAGTACTTGGCAAGTACTTCTAAGAGATATTTCTCAGCCTCATCATCTAAATCAGAAATGAAATCATTAGTTAAATTCAGATAAATAAAAATGTTTTTGGTGCTCAGAATTGGCTGTTTTCAATTTTACCAGTCGGAATATATTAACTGAGTCCCAAAGTTCAGAATGCTGTACTTCATGAAAAACGGGGTTATGAATTCCAGAACAATGCATAAGGATGTATGTATTTGAGATAAAAGTTATCTTTTAATATCAATGAAAGAAAAATTATATTATTAAAACAGAAATACAGTGCTGTAAAGTGGTAATTTGCACTTACCTCGAAGAAGGCGTTGACCATGCTGCAAACGGTGCGTCGCCATTTTGTAACAAGCTATTCACACAAGTCAGTTAGAGGTGAAATGCAGTAACAAAGTTGAAAAATGCTCCCTAGATGTCAGCAGCTCCTATTGAGCTAGGAGACATCCCTTGCTTTTGCCTGCCATCTGCAGGAGAATTTTTAAAAGTTACAGCACAGTATACTGTACCGTGGGCCTCAGGAGGCTATTAGCATGAAGTAGATGGAGGAATAAGCAATTGTAAGAAGAGAGGTAGGATATTCTTTAGAAAGAGTCCCGTGAGAGTTTCGTGAGAATTTCATCTAAGTCCCACTTGGCAGTGTGAGCGAATTCTTACGAAAGTTGCCGAAGTTGCAGTGTTAATTCAGCGCTGCCAACAGCACTATTTCTCCATTAATTTGTTGCCAATCTTAAATTTGAATGTTTTAGTGGGACCCAGCAGTATGATAGTGACTTTTTAGAAGCAAGTTGTGAGGGTGCAATGAATCGCTTCATTAGCATAGTATATTTAGCACCTTTGTGTTATAATGAGGAAGAATGTATACAATTCCTCTACGACGAGGGCCTGCTGAGAACCTGAATGCTATGCAGGTAATGTGATGCCGTGCTACACCCCATAACAAAAATTAATTAGTGTTAATTCAGCGCTTCCAGTGGAGTTTTTTTAGTGGGTAGTGCCCTAGGGCGAAGCCTACAGTCCCCCATCTGTGCCATCCCAGCGCATGGGGCTCCATAAATGGATTTTTTTCCACTCGAAAAAAAAAAAAAATAAAACGAGCCAACATTTCGTGGACCCAGTCACAAGGCAATAACGGTGTAACAATATGCACACAACAATAGTATGTAGTCGCGCTAGCGATATATCTGTATGGGCGATAACGATAATGTACACAATAGTTGTATGGAGTTGCGCTGGCGGTGTAGATTAGCCGACGCGCGCGCGAGTGTTTAGTGTGTTGGCAACAAAAACTAGTGTGGTTGAAAAAAGCAATGTTGGCAAATATGAAAATCGTCTGCTAGTGACACGGCGCAACCTAGTGGCGATTCTGCTAACGGTCGGCGCATGCGCAGTAAGTAGCTTCGGACTTGGAATTTGGCCGGCAAGTGCTACGGGACTCCTTCTAAAGAAGAGCCGAGAGGTAGAATTGGAACCGAAAAATCTGCCAGAATGACATTGAATTCTCCAACCAATTCGCATTTCTCCAGAAAGTCACAGAGGGCGTCTCACATCAGAGACAATTATCCAAGGGTGACTCACATTCGTAAGTACTCTTATGTCCCAGGATTACATAACCTTCAGATGGTAATTTTTATTTATTTATATCAACAAACTTACTGTTGGTGTTTTTAAACACACAAGCTGTGTGTGGGCAATCTTTGAGAAGTAGAATCGGAACTGAAAAATTCAATGCCGCAGCTGGGATTTGAACCACAGACCCTCTGCTCACTAGACGAGCGTTCTGTGACACCTCACTAAGCTACTGTGGCAACCTGCCGGAATGCCATTGAACTCTCCAATCGATCCGTATTTCACCCGGAAAGTCACAGAGGACATCTCACATCAGAGACAATTGTCCCAAATTAATTACTGTTGATGTTTTTAAACACACAAGTTGTGTGTGGACAAACTTCCAACATCATCATTCAACAATCTGTCAGGGCCAGTTACCGTATTTCAAATTTTAATCATGTGAAAAGCAGATTCAGGTCTACATTAACTAATTGCCGTGTATTTGTACAAGCAAATGACGGTGTAATGAGGGTGAATGTACAGCTTCTACTTGAACATCCGATTTCATTCCATAATGTGGTATGGGAGTAGTTGCTACCCTACCTCTCTTTTCCTTGACACGCCTGTTCTAAGGGTTGACAGCCTATGCCAAATGCCCAACCAACTTTGATCCACAAACATGTCTGATGGATACCTTTCATATAGGCCGGAGGATGGGGAGATGCAAAGAGTAACTGGGTAACCGCATAATTCCTAGCTCTTGTTTATCATGTAAGACTGTATCCAACGATAAAGGTCAGTCCCAGGGAGGGGCCATTGTATGAGCTGATGCACTCCTGAAGGCTGTTGGGCCCCTTTATCTACACACAGGGAGGCGAGACCCTAGGGTGAGGTCCAGGCCAGGATTCTCACATAAGCCAGGGTGGCACTCAGGATGTGAGCATGCCATCGGAGACATTTGCAGTGGTGGAGGATATCGCCATGGTCAAAGGAAAGCTTCAACAAATTCCGCAATATTAAATGTAAAGGCAGTAGCCGAGTCAAGTGGTCCTCGCTACTTGGTAATTACTAGAGCAGAGTAAGTTAAAGAAATTTACGTTTGTGAATCCACCTATCATCCAGAAGGGTGTTGATAAAATAGTTGACCCAGTAAAGTCTTGTACTAGATTGTGAAGTGGTACGCTCCTAGTCGAAGCATCCCTGGCAGCCAAAATATTAAAAGCCAACCTGTTAGCGAGTTATCTGGTACGAGTTATCTGCACAGGACTTTTAACTCCTCGCGCAGTGTGGTAAACCCCGTGCATTGGTCAGTATGTCGAACGAGGAGATTCAGGAGAACCCAGAAGATGGTGTGACATCTGGGTATTGGGTTCAGCGGAAAGAGTATAGCGAATATCTGTCCACACGTACCCTATTCCTTACGTTTGATCCGATAGATCTCCCAGGATTAAGGCAGGCATGAGGCCATTGACGTTAGGCCGAACCCGCTTCAATGTTACAAGCGTCAGCGGTTTGGGCGCACGAGCTATTTCTATAATGGTGAAGCTACCTGCGTCGATAGTGTTGGCATTGTGCACTATGATGGATGTACATTACCTCCCAGTTGTGTTAACTACAGCGGTGAACATCATCAAGTTCCCGAGAATGCCCCCGCTTCATTTTGGACAGAGCCATCCAGGATATCCGGGTTAGGAAGAAGTCCTCGAAAGCCTGGAAACTTGCGTTTGTGCCAACTCTCTATTTCGAAGCCGGGTGGCTAAGCTCAGTTACAGCTAGATCAATACCACTTCGGGAAATGGCAATCCAAACTAGAGAATCAAACGGGCCAGATCTTCAGACAAGAGTCTCGTTGCTAAATCACACCCAAAGCTTTGCTTTCATCGCCAAAGTCCGCAATAAGCTCTACAAACTCCGTAGTTGTACGGAAAGCCTCAGCTAGGTCGCTACCAAAAGCTGGATCTCGACAAATAGGACTGGCAGACCCATTGTATACGATGCTACCTAGTATTATCCCAAGTTCTGTCACTATTTCAAGGAATAATTTCAGGACCAAATGAGAACATTTTTAAGGTTGTGATACACCATTTAATTGAACAGATTCTGATGAACATTTTACATTCTAATTTAACTCAAAATGTCCACCTTTAGCCATTACACAGCCCTTAAATGCCTTGGCCAATCATCTAGAGTGGCATGTATGAAATTTACGCCTAAATGCACCACTACTCGCTACAGGCACTTTTTTTAGGCTTTCAAAATTACTGTATCCTGAGAGCTGGTCTTGGTCCCCAAAATGTTGCACTGTTTGTAATCGAGAGGACTCAGGTACTGACTGGACGATGGTCAATCCATGTGGCTAATTAACTCTTACACTTCAGAGCTTTGTGAGCCAGAGCGTGGTCCTGTTAGCAGATAAGGTGTTAACGGTTGAACATTGCCTGGTTAAGAGGTTTCACAACTTTCTCCAGGACTTTCTCTACTCCCTTTTTGCAGAAATGGACCTTGGTAGCTCCTTGGTATGACACTCCCAAGCAAACCATCACTGATGGACAATGGCCACAAAGAACCTGGTGAGCATCCTGACGGGATTCTTCACGGCTTCGAGCATACACTCTTCTGCCTGTTGAATTTCTCCTCAGTTGTGAACAATTTTTGGACTAAAAAAAAGGATTCTGCGATGTTACGTATCTTTCCAATCTAATCTTCTTCAGACGAGTGTTGAGCAGATGTCCTTTGCATCGGTGGTAAGTTCTAAGTCCTGAGTCTTGATTTATTAGCCTAGAGGTACTCTTCTTGACATTTGAAGCCGCTGTGCCATTATTTTGTTGTTTCCGGATAGGATTGCTTCTGATACGTTCCCGAACTTTCTTGATCACATCCGGGGTTCGAACCGAACGCGGCCGGCCAGAGCTTGCTTTGTCATCTATACTAGAAAGTTGAGTGAATCTTTTAATGGACCGTGAATCTTGGACCATTGGGTGAATCTTTTAATCTCACTCTGAGTGAGATTCCAAGCGGTTTTAACAAATTGAAAATCACCCTTGAAGCCTTGTGGCACTTGGGTATGACCTGTCTATGACAGGTATACGATTCTCTTCTGCAGACCACCTATGATGAAACAAATAGCAATACTGAAAGTCGAAGGGGTAAACATCTCAAGGAAGGGTGCTGACACAGGATAAAATTACCCAAGCAGCTGTACAGTTGTGTCAGTCGAGAGGGATAAGCCGAAATGTTGGTGTCAATATTTATGTTAGGACGAGGTATAAGTGATCCGAATTCCTCAAAGAGTGCTCCCAGTAAGTCAAAGCAAAAGAAAAGTCCAAAGACATCGTAAAAGGTCCTCTTCTGAGGAATCTTCTGGGGTGGACACAGATCGGCGACTTTCATCTTCGCCGGCTTCCGTTTCTAATAGGTTCGACCTTCTCGAACCGAAATTCTCTATTGGGAAACGGTCGTCCTCCTTGGAGATGGAGTAAGATTGTGCCCACACTATAAGAACTCCAGTGAAAAAGAGGCAGGATGAAGCTCCAGTTAAAGGTGTTAACAGAACACTAAAGATAAAGGGTACATTAATTCGAATACCACCACCTCCAAAGTAATGGAGATTTACGTTTGGGTACTTACTTATCCCACAAAAATTACCATGGGTACCCTACAATGGAACATACGTGGAATTAGAACATACCGACCAGAGGTTGAACTTTTGCTCAACAAGAATAAGCCTTTGGTCGTATGTTTGCCCGAGACCAAGCTGCATCCGCAAGACATTTTTAGATGATATGAAAAGCCCCAGTATAGTGTGGCCTTACACCGAAAGAAGGGGACGCTATGATTCTTATCAGGCATGATTGTACTGCCATCTATCCAGTCACCATTTGCAACACATATCTGCCTCCGTCTGATGACCTCTCGCTCACTGATTGAGAAGATCTAATTTCCCAATTACCAACCCTGTTCTGCTGGTGGGAGACTTCAAAGTGCATCATCCACTTTGGCGTTGAACTCGGCTTGTGCGAGAGGCAAGCTCATCGTCGATTTAATGAGCAATTACAACATAGCTCTCCTTAACACCGGAGAGCCTACATTTCTTTCTAACTCCAATAGCTTTTCACATCTTGAGCTAGCATTTTGTTCACCACAGTGGGCTTCATGGTGTGGATTCAGGGGTCTCAAAACATATTTCCAGTGAAATTTCGACATCGAATTTTTGGGTGAATTACAATACTTCCCCAACTTCCCAGGAGAGAAAGTAAAAATGAAAATGCCTAAGAGGAATTAAAAGTACTAGATGCAATAATATTAACCGGGCTTGTGGGCCGTGGTCTATTGGGTTCCTTCTTCTTCCCAAACGTTTCGTCTGCGACTACGGCAGACATCATCAGTGGCGGCGAGGTCGAAGTTTCCTGGTGGAGATCTCAGCACCAACTGTGCTGGTCACCACCAGAGGTGCGGTATTTATGTCGGCGGCTGGAGGGGAAGTACGTTGTGATAGGTCCGGGTGGCCAGTGGGCTGGACTTGTACCAGTGGAGTACTACAAGGAGCTGGCGTCTGATTGGCTGGAGAGGGGTTCTGGATTTTTGTTTTTGTTAACGCTGTTTGCCATATTCTGTTGAGTTTAAGTCCTTCTTTGCTATTGATATTATCTTTGTGCTTGTGTATTTCAATGGCTTCACGGAATAAGCGAGAATAGTAGTGGGATGTAGATGCCAGAATATCTGTGTTACCATATTGGATGATGTGTTCCCCTTCTTCGAGTATGGCATGTTCAGCAATTGCTGATTTTTCAGTTTGACCCAAGCGACAATTTCTTCTGTGTTCTTCAATGCGGGTTTTTATACTACGTTGTGTGGTTCCGATGTACACTTTGCCACACGAACAAGGTATTCTATATACTCCTGCGGTGGATAGAGGATCCCTGGGGTCCTTGGCGGAACGGAGTATGTTACAAATCTGTTTAGTGGGCTTGTAGACGGTGTCAATGTTGTGGCGTTTAAGTAGTTTGCCTATGCGGTCTGTGACTGATCTGATGTACGGTAAAAAGGCCTTGCCCTTCCTATTGTTTGCGGCTGTTTCTGTGATGTTGGGACCTTTACTAGGATGTAATGCTCTCTTAATTTCTCGTTTTGCGTAGCCATTAGAGTGGAGCGCTGACTCTAAGTGTTGAAATTCCTGGTGTAGAACTTGTGGTTCGCAAATGCGTGTAGCTCGGTCTGCCAGAGTTTTAATCATAGCACGCTTTTGTTTCGGATGGTGGTTGGAGTTCTTGTGAAGGTAGCGGTCTGTATGGGTCGGTTTACGGTACACCTTGTGGCCTAGTGTGCCATTCTGTTTTCTGTTTACCATGACATCCAAAAAGGATGTACTGCAGGCGGACAAAGGAAACGCCACGGTGGTGATGAACCAACGTGACTACGAACACAAGGTGACTGAGCTTCTAGATCCGACCACCTACAAGAAGCTCTCCAGGGATCCAACAGGTCGCGTTCTTCGGAAAACCAATCAACTGATTAAGTCTTCGTCCATTCCACCCAGTGATCAGCTGAAACTAAAGAGGAGTGAAGCTTTACCTCCCAGACTTTATGGACTTCCGAAGATTCACAAGCCTGGCACACCCCTTAGGCCGATTGTAAGCGCCATTGGCTCACCTACGTACGCAGTTGCGAAATACCTCGAAAAGATGCTGCAACCTCACATCGGCAACACTGACACATACATAAAAGACTCCGCCCATTTCATTCAGAAACTCAAGACCATCAGCTTACAACCCAACGACTTACTTGTCAGTTTTGACATAACATCTCTGTTCACCATGGTTCCAGTCAATGAAGCCATAACACAGCTTAAGGAGATTTTTCCAGAAGACATTACGACGCTTTTCCACCACGTCCTCACGACTACGTATTTCCAGTGGAACCACGAATACTATGAACAGACAGACGGTGTAGCAATGGGAAGTCCTCTCAGTCCGGTTATTGCGAACTTTTACATGGAATTTTTCGAAGCTACTGCCTTGGATTCAGCACCGCTTAAACCTTCGTGCTGGTGGCGTTACGTGGACGACACGTTCGTCATTTGGAGTCACGGAGAATCAGCCCTGACAGAATTTCTGGATCACCTCAACAGCATCAATAAACAAATTCAATTCACCATGGAGAAGGAACAAGACGGCAAATTGCCCTTTTTGGATGTCATGGTAAACAGAAAACAGAATGGCACACTAGGCCACAAGGTGTACCGTAAACCGACCCATACAGACCGCTACCTTCACAAGAACTCCAACCACCATCCGAAACAAAAGCGTGCTATGATTAAAACTCTGGCAGACCGAGCTACACGCATTTGCGAACCACAAGTTCTACACCAGGAATTTCAACACTTAGAGTCAGCGCTCCACTCTAATGGCTACGCAAAACGAGAAATTAAGAGAGCATTACATCCTAGTAAAGGTCCCAACATCACAGAAACAGCCGCAAACAATAGGAAGGGCAAGGCCTTTTTACCGTACATCAGATCAGTCACAGACCGCATAGGCAAACTACTTAAACGCCACAACATTGACACCGTCTACAAGCCCACTAAACAGATTTGTAACATACTCCGTTCCGCCAAGGACCCCAGGGATCCTCTATCCACCGCAGGAGTATATAGAATACCTTGTTCGTGTGGCAAAGTGTACATCGGAACCACACAACGTAGTATAAAAACCCGCATTGAAGAACACAGAAGAAATTGTCGCTTGGGTCAAACTGAAAAATCAGCAATTGCTGAACATGCCATACTCGAAGAAGGGGAACACATCATCCAATATGGTAACACAGATATTCTGGCATCTACATCCCACTACTATTCTCGCTTATTCCGTGAAGCCATTGAAATACACAAGCACAAAGATAATATCAATAGCAAAGAAGGACTTAAACTCAACAGAATATGGCAAACAGCGTTAACAAAAACAAAAATCCAGAACCCCTCTCCAGCCAATCAGACGCCAGCTCCTTGTAGTACTCCACTGGTACAAGTCCAGCCCACTGGCCACCCGGACCTATCACAACGTACTTCCCCTCCAGCCGCCGACATAAATACCGCACCTCTGGTGGTGACCAGCACAGTTGGTGCTGAGATCTCCACCAGGAAACTTCGACCTCGCCGCCACTGATGATGTCTGCCGTAGTCGCAGACGAAACGTTTGGGAAGAAGAAGGAACCCAATAGACCACGGCCCACAAGCCCGGTTAATATTATTGCATCTAGTATTGACACCGGCCGTGAAAGCCTTAGAATTTTGATGAATCGCCTCTACGGGGAGGAAACACATCCACGGATTCGGCGCCTAGAAGTGCTACGAGTAAGAAAATCACAACTACTTTGTTCACTTTGTTTTCTTTTACGTTGCCGTGATACTGGCATAATTCCTCGGTGCATACGACAAAAACGCGTCTTAACTACAGCTGCATCTCACCGTATTTACAACCGCACGGAACGAGCCCTTCTTCGGGAACGCATCCACCAAACCCGCCGAGAACTAGCCCACAACAATAAGGAACTTCTGTCGTTACATCTTCACCTCAGCCATAAGTTGGAAAAGGAACATTGGGATCACGTGGACAGAATCACGTTTGCTTCAATGGTCACTCACTACTACAGGACTACGGAAAGACATAAAAAGAAATATGAAGACTGCCTGAACTCTAGCGCAGAAAAGCAGTATCGGCACACTTCGAACAACAACAATGAAGTTTCAGCCTTCGCACAGACAAGCCGAACGGTCGTCAATTTGTCAGACCATCAACTGTCACCCGCAGAAGCTTCCGTCCTCTCAAAAGGTGGGAACTACGCCATCACACCCCATGTACTACCTATAGAGGAAATCATCTCCTGCATTGAAGCCGGTATTCGTGAATTGCCGTCAACTACAGCAGACCAAATACGCCTCGAATCTTCTAGAATTCTTCAACGAGCTAAGCCACCTAAGAGCAATCTTTCTCTTCAAGAACGAAAAGCTCTTAAAAATCTTAACTCAAACAAGGAGATTATAGTACTGCAGGCGGACAAAGGAAACGCCACGGTGGTGATGAACCAACGTGACTACGAACACAAGGTGACTGAGCTTCTAGATCCGACCACCTACAAGAAGCTCTCCAGGGATCCAACAGGTCGCGTTCTTCGGAAAACCAATCAACTGATTAAGTCTTCGTCCATTCCACCCAGTGATCAGCTGAAACTAAAGAGGAGTGAAGCTTTACCTCCCAGACTTTATGGACTTCCGAAGATTCACAAGCCTGGCACACCCCTTAGGCCGATTGTAAGCGCCATTGGCTCACCTACGTACGCAGTTGCGAAATACCTCGAAAAGATGCTGCAACCTCACATCGGCAACACTGACACATACATAAAAGACTCCGCCCATTTCATTCAGAAACTCAAGACCATCAGCTTACAACCCAACGACTTACTTGTCAGTTTTGACATAACATCTCTGTTCACCATGGTTCCAGTCAATGAAGCCATAACACAGCTTAAGGAGATTTTTCCAGAAGACATTACGACGCTTTTCCACCACGTCCTCACGACTACGTATTTCCAGTGGAACCACGAATACTATGAACAGACAGACGGTGTAGCAATGGGAAGTCCTCTCAGTCCGGTTATTGCGAACTTTTACATGGAATTTTTCGAAGCTACTGCCTTGGATTCAGCACCGCTTAAACCTTCGTGCTGGTGGCGTTACGTGGACGACACGTTCGTCATTTGGAGTCACGGAGAATCAGCCCTGACAGAATTTCTGGATCACCTCAACAGCATCAATAAACAAATTCAATTCACCATGGAGAAGGAACAAGACGGCAAATTGCCCTTTTTGGATGTCATGGTAAACAGAAAACAGAATGGCACACTAGGCCACAAGGTGTACCGTAAACCGACCCATACAGACCGCTACCTTCACAAGAACTCCAACCACCATCCGAAACAAAAGCGTGCTATGATTAAAACTCTGGCAGACCGAGCTACACGCATTTGCGAACCACAAGTTCTACACCAGGAATTTCAACACTTAGAGTCAGCGCTCCACTCTAATGGCTACGCAAAACGAGAAATTAAGAGAGCATTACATCCTAGTAAAGGTCCCAACATCACAGAAACAGCCGCAAACAATAGGAAGGGCAAGGCCTTTTTACCGTACATCAGATCAGTCACAGACCGCATAGGCAAACTACTTAAACGCCACAACATTGACACCGTCTACAAGCCCACTAAACAGATTTGTAACATACTCCGTTCCGCCAAGGACCCCAGGGATCCTCTATCCACCGCAGGAGTATATAGAATACCTTGTTCGTGTGGCAAAGTGTACATCGGAACCACACAACGCAGTATAAAAACCCGCATTGAAGAACACAGAAGAAATTGTCGCTTGGGTCAAACTGAAAAATCAGCAATTGCTGAACATGCCATACTCGAAGAAGGGGAACACATCATCCAATATGGTAACACAGATATTCTGGCATCTACATCCCACTACTATTCTCGCTTATTCCGTGAAGCCATTGAAATACACAAGCACAAAGATAATATCAATAGCAAAGAAGGACTTAAACTCAACAGAATATGGCAAACAGCGTTAACAAAAACAAAAATCCAGAACCCCTCTCCAGCCAATCAGACGCCAGCTCCTTGTAGTACTCCACTGATACAAGTCCAGCCCACTGGCCACCCGGACCTATCACAACGTACTTCCCCTCCAGCCGCCGACATAAATACCGCACCTCTGGTGGTGACCAGCACAGTTGGTGCTGAGATCTCCACCAGGAAACTTCGACCTCGCCGCCACTGATGATGTCTGCCGTAATCGCAGACGAAACGTTTGGGAAGAAGAAGGAACCCAATAGACCACGGCCCACAAGCCCGGTTAATATTATTGCATCTAGTATTGACACCGGCCGTGAAAGCCTTAGAATTTTGATGAATCGCCTCTACGGGGAGGAAACACATCCACGGATTCGGCGCCTAGAAGTGCTACGAGTAAGAAAATCACAACTACTTTGTTCACTTTGTTTTCTTTTACGTTGCCGTGATACTGGCATAATTCCTCGGTGCATACGACAAAAACGCGTCTTAACTACAGCTGCATCTCACCGTATTTACAACCGCACGGAACGAGCCCTTCTTCGGGAACGCATCCACCAAACCCGCCGAGAACTAGCCCACAACAATAAGGAACTTCTGTCGTTACATCTTCACCTCAGCCATAAGTTGGAAAAGGAACATTGGGATCACGTGGACAGAATCACGTTTGCTTCAATGGTCACTCACTACTACAGGACTACGGAAAGACATAAAAAGAAATATGAAGACTGCCTGAACTCTAGCGCAGAAAAGCAGTATCGGCACACTTCGAACAACAACAATGAAGTTTCAGCCTTCGCACAGACAAGCCGAACGGTCGTCAATTTGTCAGACCATCAACTGTCACCCGCAGAAGCTTCCGTCCTCTCAAAAGGTGGGAACTACGCCATCACACCCCATGTACTACCTATAGAGGAAATCATCTCCTGCATTGAAGCCGGTATTCGTGAATTGCCGTCAACTACAGCAGACCAAATACGCCTCGAATCTTCTAGAATTCTTCAACGAGCTAAGCCACCTAAGAGCAATCTTTCTCTTCAAGAACGAAAAGCTCTTAAAAATCTTAACTCAAACAAGGAGATTATAGTACTGCAGGCGGACAAAGGAAACGCCACGGTGGTGATGAACCAACGTGACTACGAACACAAGGTGACTGAGCTTCTAGATCCGACCACCTACAAGAAGCTCTCCAGGGATCCAACAGGTCGCGTTCTTCGGAAAACCAATCAACTGATTAAGTCTTCGTCCATTCCACCCAGTGATCAGCTGAAACTAAAGAGGAGTGAAGCTTTACCTCCCAGACTTTATGGACTTCCGAAGATTCACAAGCCTGGCACACCCCTTAGGCCGATTGTAAGCGCCATTGGCTCACCTACGTACGCAGTTGCGAAATACCTCGAAAAGATGCTGCAACCTCACATCGGCAACACTGACACATACATAAAAGACTCCGCCCATTTCATTCAGAAACTCAAGACCATCAGCTTACAACCCAACGACTTACTTGTCAGTTTTGACATAACATCTCTGTTCACCATGGTTCCAGTCAATGAAGCCATAACACAGCTTAAGGAGATTTTTCCAGAAGACATTACGACGCTTTTCCACCACGTCCTCACGACTACGTATTTCCAGTGGAACCACGAATACTATGAACAGACAGACGGTGTAGCAATGGGAAGTCCTCTCAGTCCGGTTATTGCGAACTTTTACATGGAATTTTTCGAAGCTACTGCCTTGGATTCAGCACCGCTTAAACCTTCGTGCTGGTGGCGTTACGTGGACGACACGTTCGTCATTTGGAGTCACGGAGAATCAGCCCTGACAGAATTTCTGGATCACCTCAACAGCATCAATAAACAAATTCAATTCACCATGGAGAAGGAACAAGACGGCAAATTGCCCTTTTTTGGATGTCATGGTAAACAGAAAACAGAATGGCACACTAGGCCACAAGGTGTACCGTAAACCGACCCATACAGACCGCTACCTTCACAAGAACTCCAACCACCATCCGAAACAAAAGCGTGCTATGATTAAAACTCTGGCAGACCGAGCTACACGCATTTGCGAACCACAAGTTCTACACCAGGAATTTCAACACTTAGAGTCAGCGCTCCACTCTAATGGCTACGCAAAACGAGAAATTAAGAGAGCATTACATCCTAGTAAAGGTCCCAACATCACAGAAACAGCCGCAAACAATAGGAAGGGCAAGGCCTTTTTACCGTACATCAGATCAGTCACAGACCGCATAGGCAAACTACTTAAACGCCACAACATTGACACCGTCTACAAGCCCACTAAACAGATTTGTAACATACTCCGTTCCGCCAAGGACCCCAGGGATCCTCTATCCACCGCAGGAGTATATAGAATACCTTGTTCGTGTGGCAAAGTGTACATCGGAACCACACAACGTAGTATAAAAACCCGCATTGAAGAACACAGAAGAAATTGTCGCTTGGGTCAAACTGAAAAATCAGCAATTGCTGAACATGCCATACTCGAAGAAGGGGAACACATCATCCAATATGGTAACACAGATATTCTGGCATCTACATCCCACTACTATTCTCGCTTATTCCGTGAAGCCATTGAAATACACAAGCACAAAGATAATATCAATAGCAAAGAAGGACTTAAACTCAACAGAATATGGCAAACAGCGTTAACAAAAACAAAAATCCAGAACCCCTCTCCAGCCAATCAGACGCCAGCTCCTTGTAGTACTCCACTGGTACAAGTCCAGCCCACTGGCCACCCGGACCTATCACAACGTACTTCCCCTCCAGCCGCCGACATAAATACCGCACCTCTGGTGGTGACCAGCACAGTTGGTGCTGAGATCTCCACCAGGAAACTTCGACCTCGCCGCCACTGATGATGTCTGCCGTAGTCGCAGACGAAACGTTTGGGAAGAAGAAGGAACCCAATAGACCACGGCCCACAAGCCCGGTTAATATTATTGCATCTAGTATTGACACCGGCCGTGAAAGCCTTAGAATTTTGAGGAATTAAAAGATTACGAAAAGAGATGTAAAACTAAAACAAAAGGATAATTCAAGCAGCCAAAATATCAGATAATACCAGCAGAATTAACAGGTCAAGAAATAAATATGTATGTGGGACATATAAAAAAAGAAACCAACTCTAATATTTCAATGAAAGGAAATATTAAATTGAAATATAATGCCATGGTAAACAATTCTAAGGAAGCAACAAACATATTTAACAAATACTTGGTAGAAGTCACCAAAAATTCCTAAAGTAAAAGCGGCCCTATAAGTAATGATAAACTATCTGGCTTCACCAATAACAAATCATTTCTATCCCCTGTTTCTGAAAACGAATTATCTTGTACAATAAAAGAACTGGAAAATAAAATCATCTGAAGCTATAGACGAAGTTTGAGTTATCTAATTAAAATATGCGGCAGGCATATTTTAAAGCCTGTATGCCACATTGCAAATAAATCACTTCAAAGTGGCACTTCACAAAAATAAAAACAATATTCAAGAGAGGAGAAGCACAAGACCCCAGTAACTATAGGCCAATTGCGTTACTTTCAGTTTTCTCTAAAACATTAGAAACAATTATGTGCAAGAGGTTAATGAAATTTCTCACCAAACATATTAACAGCGTGAGTGAGTGAGAACATATTAATAGCTGCCAATATGAATTCCAAAGCAACAAGTCAACTAGCTTGGCTGTAATTGACTTTGTGGGTAATGTTTATGACATACTAGACAGAAGTGAAGCGAGAGTAGGGTTATTTTTAGATCTGTCTAAAGCTTTTGATATGGTAGATCACAAAATCCGGCAAAACAAGTTGTATAAACATGGTGTGAGAGAAGTGGCCTTCAATTGGTTTAAATCACACTTACAAACGAGAGAGCAGATAGTTGAAATTGACCTCATGGATACAAAATATAAAGAAATTAGAAAGGAGCTTTCAGAAAAAGGACCTATAGCATCGGGTGTTCCGCAGGGTTCTATCCTAGGTCCATTGCTTATCTTGATATACATCAATGACTTACCACTATGCCTTGAAAATATAACACAAGCTAAATTTACACCTTTTACAGACGATACAAGCATTTTCATTGCATGGAAGGATTATATTAGCCTTCGATAAAGCATAACAGTAGTAGTGAATAAAATAATAAATTGGTTTAAAGCAGGCGCGGCTCCTCAGGGTAGGCAGGGTAGGCACTGCCTACCCTATCGTAATACATCAACAAATAATGTTTAACTATGATTCTGCATTTTATCATTTGAACAGTCATTTTCCCCTAAATTGCAGTTCAAGAAAAGTTTTCTCGGTTATAATGACCAGCGCATGGTCAAATCCTTTAATCTCAATTCCGATTCATCAAAACTGCGCTGCGTGTTTGAAACGCGCGGCAGAAATGATACGCATGGAACCTGGGTAGTGGAAAGCCGGCTAGCTTAACCTCTGCCTGCCCGGCCCCCTTTCCTCAGTACGAGGCCCTTGAACAGGGATAAGGAAACATTCCGTCTGTATATGCACTCCGAGCATGCGTAGACGCGTCTGCCAGCAGTCCGAGCACTTGCCGGCCCAAATCCGAATTTATGCGACATTTTCCGAACAGCCATACTCCACGAACGAAGATCTCAGAGACCCGAACGTGTCGTTATCACTCTGTAATACCAGTATGACCGACTTAATTAGTGAGCTATTACAAATTTCGCTTTCGCGGCGCACTGACAATGAAAAGAGGAGTGTTTTAGCTATTTAACACAAACCTGCAGTCAGGCAATTTTTCAATTTCTTAATCTATTTTTGTCATGGGCGTCGCGAAACGGGGGCAAGGGGGGCCGCGGCCCCCCCCTTGGAAGTTGGTGAACTTAATGTGCAGTCAGTTACTGACTTTTAAACTATTATTTTAATTTTGATGTAAAGAACAATTTTTGTTTAGCACAAATTAATACGGTTATCTGCAACAAATACTATAAATTTTGACAGTAAAATAATGATTTAATATTATATGATTGCAAATTTCCAACATGTGCCCCCTCCCCCCTGGAAAAAAGTCTGCCGACACTCGTGATTTTAGTTTTGGCGGTAATTCGTCCGTAAAGTCACACTCATTCACTCTGCTCTTATTAAACAACCAAATAATATATTGTTTGCGTTATCCGCAATGACTTCACCCTCTATATTTAGGATAAACGGGGTTTATTATTATTGTTGTTGTTGTTGTTTGTTGTTACTGTTACACTTTGCCTACCCTAAAATTTTGACTGCGAGCCGCCACTGGTTTAAAGACAATAAACTGCTTGTAAATGAAGAAAAAACTGTAGCACTAGATTTTCAGCATAAAGCTTGTAGAAAACAAAATAATCCCGAAATCAACATTGGATCTAAATTGGTCAATTTTGAGTGTGAAACAAAATTCTTAGGTTTGTGGGTTGACAAAAGTTGGGATTTACACATTGAAAGGCTATCAGGTAAGCTAAGTAAAACTTGTTTTGTTCTTCGTCAGCTTAAGCCTCGAGTATCAACTAATGTCCTCAAAACTTATTTTGCTTACTTTCACTCTTTACTGCTATATGGACTATCATTATGGGGAAATACTATAAATAGTAAGACAATATTTAAACTTCAAAAAAAGAGCAATAAGAATCCTAGTTGTATCCCAAAAACATAAAGTTGTAGAGAACATTTCCACAAATGGAGTACCTTATCATGTTTATATTTAAAAGAATTGTTAACTTATACCAAGGCGAATGCATCACATTGTCACACTCACATAATACATGGAACAAAGACAAATTTCACACTACCAGCCACAAAACGAAACTATTTGAGGTATGCTTCAAGTATAACAGCTTAAAGGGATACAGCTATTTACCGAGTACATGAAAAGCATTACCTCTTTAAACAAAGTACAGTTACGTACGTTTCTTGAAAAAAAATCTGATGTGTTGACTCACATGACTTTCCCTACTCTTGTACTAACCATTCTTCCAAACTCTTATTCCTATGTCTTCCTGTTAGTTAAGATAAACATTTGTACAAATTATCTTATTGCTTATTTCCTTGTAGGTGCAAAGGGATTATTAGAATATAGTAGGCTATGTGCGATAGTCAAATGTTTTAAAGCTTTGAGATTCCGCTCTCTTTAAACACTTAACATATAAAAAAATCTGATATGTTGCACTCACATAACCATGGGCGTCGCGAAATGGGGGCAAGGGGAGGCCGCGGGCCCCCCTTGGAAGTTGGTGAACTTAATGTGCAGCCAGTTACTAACTATTAAGCTATTATTTTAATTTTGATGTAAAGAACAATTTTTATTTAGCACAAATTAATACGCTTATCTGCAACAAATATTATAAATTTTGATTATAAAATAATGATTTAATATTATATGATTGCAAATTTACAACATGTGGCCCCCTCCTGGAAAAAAGTCTGCCGACACTCATGCACATAACTTTCTCTGCTCTCGTACTAACCATTCTTACAAACTCTTATCGTGAGTGTCGGCAGACACTTTGGAAATGTTGGAAATTTACAATCATATAATATTAAATCATTATTTTATTGTCAAAATTTATAATATTTGTTGCAGATAAGCGTATTAATTTGTGCTAAATAAAAATTGTTCTTTACGTCAAAATTAAAATAATAGATTAATAGTCAGTAACTGGCTGCACATTAAGTTCACCAACTTCCAAGGGGGGCCGCGGCCCACCCTTGCCCCCGTTTCGCGACGCCCATGACTCTTATTCCTATATCTTCTTCGTGTTGGACCAAATGAGCTCGTTATCGACCCTACACATTCACTCACTCACTTTCGTGTTAGTTGAAATAAACATTTGTACAAATTATCTTACTGCTTATTTCCTTGTAGGTGCAAGGGGAATATTAGAATACAGTAGGCTTTGTGCGATAGTCAAATCTTTTAAAGATTTGAGATTCCGTTCTCTTTGCACACTTAACATGTAAAAAAAATGAACAACGATGTTCCATTTCACGAAAGTTTTATGCAAAAGTCGTCCAGAGTAAATACGACTACAGGGGCTATAGCTAGAAAGTTCAAGATATACATTTCATTTGTCATAAAAATATCTCAAACATACGACATTTTAATCAAAATCGTTAGTGCCATTTTCAAGAAAATCAAAATGTATGAAACATTTTCCATGTAAAGGGTAGTTTAGGGTGGGGCTATTTTCTTTAAAATTTTCGTGTCCCATCCTTGAAACACATTAAACTTAAATACCAACTATGTTTTTTAGCCGACTTTTCGTTTTTGAGTTATACTGTCCATAGACACACACACACGGATCTTTTTCTAAAAATGCTTTTTTTGGATTCAGGGGGTCTCAAAAGATATATTTCCGGTGAAATCTCCACATCGAATTTTTGGGTGTTACCAGTAGAGAAAGTAAAAATTGTTTTACTCCCTAGGGGAATAGACTGAATATTGTACAGGAAAATTTAAATGTAAACCTTATGAGTTTGTCTGTTGCACGGATCCTGTTCAACTGAGTAATGTTCTCTGGCTCAAGCGGATGCCCGACCATTGCGTTCAAGACCATGATCATTCTCTATTATATTTAATATTCTGTTTATACTTATAGTAAGATGTTAATGTATCTTATTCTAAATGTAAGATGCTGAGGTTTTTCTCAGCCGCTGCGCTGTTTGTATGTTTACCTCCAACCTCGATGTAAATTTATCATTGTATATGTATATAGTTTTACTAGTGACGAAACCGATGAACCTGTATGGTGAATAAATATGATTATTATTTATGTTACCATTTTAATGAAGTACTTTAGTTGGCTCGACTTTTGGTCCGCACTGTTGGCGACATCTGTTTTAGTCACACCTCCCATAAGTTCATGCCGACGACAGTGTGCCCCGACAACTCTAGTTACCTTGCGCGACAACAGTGAACAGCAGACGACCAGTTTGTATTGTAATATGTTATATCGGTGTAGTCTGTTGCCGGAATAAGGAAGAAATATGCAAATTTCATTGGATGCACGTCTGGATGCCCTGAATCGGATATCAAAGAGAAAATTGCATGATATTCTGAGTAGAATACCGGGGAAAAAAGATCTAATAATTGATCCAATATTATTCAAGCCATTGGACTGCATTGTACAAATGCCATTCCTTAAGTGAGTCCGCTCCTCTGTGGTACTAATATGCATAATAACTTTACAGTAAATGTTTTTGATACTGGTTAGCTCAAATTTATCCAATCTGGAGGTACCTAGGTCATAAATCATAAACTTGTTTCGCTTTCGCAGGTTATTGTAAATCAATTATAATTTATTACGGTTAATGTTTCTGTTCACATCTCGTAGAGTAACACGGAAGGTAAAAGAACCCCTCAGCTCGGAATAATCTTATTAATGTGACATTAGGACTGTGTTTGTTGTCATTTTGCTATAAAGAATGGGACAGTCGTATAACCCGTATTGTTGGCATAGTCTTGAGTTCACAGACCATGCTCTTTTGCTCAATTTGCAAATTGTACATCTCACATTTGATGATAGGGTAATTGGGCGATAGTTGTTAAGGTCAGCAAATGTGGGAAGTCCTTGATTTATTTCAATAAAGTATAATTTTATGTACCCAAAATCACTGTTGCAAGGAAGATAAGAGTGACTGGGTAACATGAATGTGAAATGGCCTATGTACATTTTTATTCTGTCCACTGCAAATATTGCTGAAAATGTGTAATACCTTCACTTCTGGTGATAATTTACTTTCAATATAGTGCAGGAAGTTCTTGAAATTTCAGCAAAGCCTCATTTTCCAGTGTTTTCATTCTAATGTTACATTAAAGCAGTTATCCTTTTTATTTTGTGAGTCCACAAATTTCTTTTATAAAATTGAATCCCAGAATTAATTTTTTGTTTTGGAAGTGCTTGTTGCATGTCTGTCAGTGGCACCATTTGTAGGTTCCTCATTATTAACTGTGGGCTTTAACAGTGTTTATGCCATCTTAGCTTTACATTCATATAAACTCATTTCTCTTTTTAATAACTTTATCTGTTCAGAATTACTGTCTTCTCTCATCATCTCCAGTTGTCATTTTGTTTTGTCTTGTCATGATAGTTGCAGGTATCAGATTGGGATGTGAAAATCCAAGATTAAATTGAGAGTTAAAAGTGTGACAGTAGAATGATTAGGAAACTGGCTGATCTTCAGGATGATTTTCAGCAATCCAATCACAGTAAGCTTCACACGTTTTGTAAATATTTGCATCACAGGTCAAGTATTTCTGGTGTGAACTCTTAGCTCTACTACATATAGTGGCTTGGTAAGGCAGAAGAACTGTTAATGTGTGTATTACTTTGTCTCTGAATCAGGAATTATTCTGGTATTTTCTTGATGGCCACAGTGATCTCTGTCGATTTTCGCAAATTCAACTTTATGCAGTAAATATTAGGTAGTCTTTTCATTCAAACCATTCATGTTCCAAAAAGCTACTGCACAAACACTGTAATTATTATTTCAATGACTTTATTAACTACTGTGTACAATATGCGAGAAAACATGGCTTTCATATGCAATCGTTTTACATCCACACTGTGATTAGTTTATTTGGATAATTTATAGTATTGACCAAAACACTTCAAATACATTTTCCTGCACTTTTGACACTATATTGCACTGTTTTATTGTGCAAGTAGAAAGAATACACCTTTAGGAATAATAGACATACACACTATGAAATTTATTTATGTAAATGTGTGTAAACTGCACTTTATTGAGGTAAGGTGCCAAAAGTGACAAAATTATCTACACATGCTTCACCCAAGGCATCACGGGAGCTTTCCTCTCTACTGCATCCATTCCCTCTCCTGTCCAGATGTTGCCAACATCGGCACAGAAGCACATGCACATGTTCCTGCATTATGTGGCAATACCACTTTCCTGCCTTCCCCTACCTTGCTTATGTCCTTTCTACGTGCCATCACTATCGATTGTCAGCTTTCTAATGAGGTTTGAAAAAAGATTATTTGCATATTTTTAAGAATTTCAGAAGGCAGTATAATAATCTTAAAACAACAATAATGTAGTGATGTTATCTATCAAGGCAACCAACATTCCCTAACATTCAGATTGGTAATTATTATTTATTTATGCCAACAAACTTACTGTTGGTGTTTTTAAACACACAAACCGTATGTGGGCAAAGTTTGAGAGGTAGAACTAGTTTGAGAATTTAATGCCATTCTGGCAGTTTGTCACAATAGCTCAGTGGTTAGAGCATCCGCCCGGTAAGCGGAAGGTCTGTGGTTCAAATCCCAGTTGTGGCATTGAATTTTTAAGTTCCAGTTCTACCTCTCATTCCCTAACATATTTGTGACGAAAGTTGGGTTTTAGTCAATGGTATACATTATCATATTTATTTAAATAGCTGTTCTGAAAGTTTTAATCGTCAATTTTCCAAAATACTCAAAATACTTCATCAATTTTATCTTGACCCACTTTCTCAAAACAATCACATTGACAAGGAGGCCCTATTTCTTTTGCCCTTACAAGTTCTTTTGTCTTTAAATTTGAATATTCTTAACTTCCATTTGTTTTTGTATGCAGGGTTTTGAAAAGAAGTAGAATTGCTCTCTGTATCTTCATTGTTTGTGCTTAGTAAAATAAAATACTGAAAAATTTACACTATGTATTGATTTTCTATTTCTAACATGGTAAAAAAATTTAATACACAACATTAATTAAAACTGACTGTCAAAACTGCAAGGCACTGAGAGTGTGTGTTATAACATTGTTGAAAAGCTAAATATTCAAACATATACCACCATATGGGAAAGATTAAATCCAGATAAAAACTAGTAGTATCTTTTAAAATATTGAAGAATTGAGAACAAACAACATCCCCACTTAAATGATTTAAATGTCCTGTGCTGTTATGCTATGCTCAAGATTTAGCTGCAGCATGTTAAGTTGAGCACCATGCTATATTCATATGGAATTTCTTCACATGGAAGCCGTATCTATCACTCACACTTGCAGATATGAAAGAGTATGTAAGATGTGGCAGACATAATGGTCCATTTTACACGTTATTTAGGCATGAAGAAATTCAACTATACATTGTTAGTGTGCACTGCTCAAAAGATCACTTCATACCATTAATTACACATGTCAACGTTTTATAAATTTTATCCTTCAGGTGTCCACTGTTAGTTATGCAGTCTTTGACACAAATATACATACTCACTATAACCTTACAAGAGTGTCGCCTGTAATGGCCTTTATTTCACAGTGAATATTGCTTTTCTGGTTGTCAATAGTTGTTGGCCTTTAACATACACTTTGAATCCAGCCAGGTTACTTTTCTATCACTTTATTGTCCTCTAAAATTTTACTACAGATACAGTTATCTTCTCATAGTTAACACAACCCACAATCTTTCAGGCTATCACAATGCACAATTGTTCTCAAAACCGTGCTCAGTACTTCCATTGTCTTTCTTCTTTCCACTGTCTCTCAATACACTTATTACGATGTTAGTCACTCACGACTACCAATGTATCTTCCGGTATGAAACACACATGCACAGCAGACACACTGATTGACTTACTCCTGTAGCTAAAACTAAACTAACTAGCTCACTGACTTACTGACTGATTCTCCTGTTGTCTCATGTCCTTTCATATTGGGGATGATGTCACATGAGCTTTCGAATAACTTCACACATGCACCCCGATGACTCAACTAGAAACCTCGCAAACATTCTCAACCCCTTTTGTGTCTGCTGCCTCATTGTTTCCATCACGTACACACAGCAGGCATGTGAGGTAGCCTGACCTTTGGAATCATAATTCAGACTTGCATACTTTTACTGTTTGTTTTTGGCATTTTAACCCTTCACTGTTTTAACATTCACTTATTTAACGTCTTTAACTGTTTTAACGTTAGCTTTTTGATGTTAACTGTTTTACCATTTTACTTTTGTATTTTAGCTTAGCTTTGTAACAAGTTTGAGTGTTGTAGCCTTTAAAATTTGACTTTGGTCCCAAATGAACTAGCTTTCGATGACCCTTAAACTCCACTCACTCATTCACTCACTGTATGGACCAGGCCTTTCCAACTGAGGTGCCACCAGGGCACCAGTAGAGACAGCAACAAGAAGGTGTTGTGGCAGCAGTAGTCGAAGTACCTGCGGTGGGCAAATGTTGCATTGACTGTTGAATGGGACAGATCGTCAAGTCAACGTGCACCTTACCAAAACAATTATTATGAATAACAATTTTGTGAACACACCATTAATTCTCTACGTATATTTTGTGTGCATTTAGCATTTACGTAGATTTTTAACATAATTTCTCTGCAACTAACTTAGCAGTATTTGGTACAATAGATTTGGCAGTAGAAATTCATAGTACTGCCTCTAAGGCAGCATCACACAGAGACATTCCTTTTATTTAATTCATAATTGGAAACATCTGTTCACGTACAAAAGTTGTACCGAACATGGACACAAATTTTAAGAGGTAGAACTGGAACTTAAAAATTCAATGCCACAACTGGGATTTGAACCACAGACCTTCCGCTTGCCGGGTGGACGCTCTAACCACTGAGCTATTGTGACAAACTGCCAGAATGGCATTAAATTCTCAAGCTTAAACTTTGCCCACACACGGCTTGTGTGTTTAAAAACACCAACAGTAAGTTTGTTGGCATAAATAAATAATAATGGACACAAATTTTAAGGCAAGAGCATGAATTTTGGGAAATTCCTGTTAACACTTTTGTAAAATTTAATTAAATCACCATTGTATTGGTAGTATCTGTCTTTTAGGATTGTGTCACACTTTACTTTTATCAGCTCTGTTTGGAAATTTGGTGATGCTTTTTCAGGAGATGCAAAAATGGAGTCATAAAAATTCAAGTTTAACTGCCATATCATTAATTTCTTTGACAAAATAAGTATTGGGCTTTCCCTCCCATATTGACCACAAAATGTAAATCTTCCCATGCTGCGTTCAAAATATTGCTTTCACTAACTGACAGGTTGAAGATGCACCTTAAACTTTTTTTCTGAAAATTAGAATCCTATTTAAATTTAAATAGTGGGACTTTTCAAGAACAGTTTTAAATACCACATATAAAACCTATGTCAAGCCATTGTTATTGTATGGAGGGGAAAACCTAGTTACTGCCATAAAAGAACATTGCATAAGATGGAAGTAACTCAAAACCTAGCAATTAGAATTATAACTGGTGTTAAATCTACTCCAGTTAAAGCAATGCAAATCCTGACAAATAACCCAAATTAATTAAAAATTAAGAGAACAATATTAATACACTGTGAGAAGCAAATAAAAATGTTACACGATGACTTCTGGTCAAAATATCAATCAACCAAAAGAAATCTAATAACACAGGATACATGCAGCTTATAGAGACACTAAGGCCAAAAGAACTTGGCAAAACTAAACCTGAAAAACTAGAACCCCCCAGATCACCACTGAACTACCAAGACATCTCATACAAAATTGAACTTTTAAACAACTTAAATTAGATTGTACCCAAGAACAGTTAAAATTAGCAGCTCTAGAAACAATCCATACACTGTATCCCAAAGGTGAATGGATCCACATATATACACATGGCTCCTTGCTTAACAACGATGAAAATGCTGAGGTAGGAGTGCACTGTAAACTCTACAACCAGTATGTTTCCACAGGACCACTTTTCAACACACTTTGATGGAGAACTGATAGCTATAAATGCTGCACTTGCACAGCTCTTATAGAGAACAAAAGATTAGCGATTAATCAGCAGCTATATAATCAGTAGTAACACATGATTCCATTTCCTTTAATAAGCAAACACAAGAAATACAGAACAAAATTAGAATATAAACACTTAAAAAAATGTAGAAAACTGTAGTGGGTCCCTCATTCTGGACTAATAGGAAATGAGAAAGCCAACCAACTGGCAAAATGAGGTACAAAAATACTGCAGTTCACACAATATGAACTCCCATATCAATCAGGGAAAATCATAATAGAAAGATTAAGGAAGAAATAATGAAACACAACAAAACATAGGCTATCCTGAATATCAAGGATACAGTCCCTGATTCACCCAGACAAGAAGCAGTAGCTGTATTCCACACTAACAGGATGTGATTGATTGTTGGTACATTTACACAAAATGTACTAACTCTCCATACTAGATTTCCAGAACACAAATGGCTCCATATTTATACAGATGGATCATTGATATCAAACCGAGATGGAGCAGGTGCTGGAGTCACGTGTCACCTCTTTTCCTATTACAAATCTTTAAGTTATGGAACTACAAACTTAGATGGAGAAATTGAAGCAATTCGAATGGCCCTACAAAATCTTTTGTACAGAATTTCACATTTTCAGCAAGCAATTATTCTCTCAGACTCCAGGGCAGCAATTATAGCAATTACTTCCAAGTTGTTACCACAAAACCAAACAATTATAGAATGTTGGAAAATCCTTACCCATCTAACCTCACTTCAAAAACACCTAGTCTTCCAATGGATACCAGCTCACTGTGAATCAGGGTTGCCAAAATTTAAAAGTAAAATTATCGTACTGGCCACTCAAAATTATAGATTTGGATTCAAAATTATCGTACATCGTAAACTAAATACTACAACAATAAAAATATCAGTATAACACTAATGAAAATGTAATAGTAATGATGTCTGATATTCACTTACAGCATTGATGACCTCAACCAATATTGCAACTTTAGCACTTATGTTTCTGGCACTATTCATCTGAAAGTTCATCTTCCTCAACCGTTTCAGCATTATATAAATTTGTTGTTCAGATAAACCTTAACATCTTTTCGGTGACTTGCAGATTTTCGGATCTACTACATTCTTTCATAAGCTGAGGCGACAGAATAAGTTCATTTACCGTATCTAGTGCCAATCTGATTCTAACTTTAGGTTTTATTAAACCCAGTTCAGAAAAAACTCTTTCACAAGAAGCATTTCTGTGGGGCAACGAAATCACTGACAATGCAAAGGCTGCTAGTTCTTTGAAATCAGCATTTCGACTAGGGTGACATATGTTTAACAACACTAGAGAAACTGTCAGGTTCAGGCATGTTCTTTATTTCACACAACACACACAAGACACAGGGTACAAGGACTAGTAGGATATGAAATGTTTGCCTTAGAGGGGTGGAGACAGGCCATGAAGGCAAAACTGGTGTCTCTATTTGTAATTAGTTTCATTTCGCTTGTGTGACAAACCACTCAAAATATTTCTCCGGTACCCAACTATGATACGTTCAAATTATCGTACACCCCCATAATTATCGTACGGGCTGGCAACCATGTGTACAAACATTAAAATTATCGTATGCCCCCATAATTATACGAGTTGGCAACCCTGCTGTGAACTGAGTGGTAATGAGAAAGCTGATTTTCTTGCAAAAAAAGGGTACCAGCAGTGTACAAAAATCTATAGTTAATCTACCATTTTATGCAGCTAAAAGATTAGTCAACTCTGAATTCAAAAAAGTTATTGCAAAATATTACTATGAAAAATCAAAGAATAAAAATGGGAACTACCAAACATTCAAACAGTAATTCCTGAGTGTCCTTGAAAAACAGCAGTTGCAACCTTCAGGTTGATTACAGGACATGATTGTCTGGCAAAACATTTAAACAGAATTGGGATATATTCTTCACCACTCTGTCTCCTAGAGGAATGCAAGAGGAAATGGATTGAGACCACCTTCAAATATGCCCGGCCACTTCTAGTGCCCCATCCATCAGTGAAAAATATTGGAGAGCAAGAGGATTAATGACTTCATAGTCAGAAATCCAGCATTAGCTAACAACATTCACACAAAATATTAATATATCCATCACCAAAATGTGTCCTGTGCAACAATGAAAACAACATTATGACAGCAGAACATCTTCATGTGCGCCATGCCGTAAACTTAACATCATCACAAATTGGGAAACAAGAAGGAGAATAGAGTACAAGTTCCTGTACTACTACTACTACTACTACTACCACTACCACTACCACTGCCACTGCCACTGCCACTACCACTACCACTACCACTGCCACTGCCGCTGCCGCTAATTTAAATTACTAGTAGTTGCCCATATTTCAATACCATATGCTATGTGCAAATGTATTAGGCTGTAGTACACCATTTTTAGTTTTCCACTTTCTAGATGAGGTGATAATTTTATCAGATATACAGGGTGGAAGGGAAGTCATTACATTCCTTCTAATATGTGCTTCATAGAAGCATTACAAACAAAAAGTCGAATGGCATTTTGTTCTTTGGTCAGCCGATTTCGAAAGAATAAATGGTTTTTTATCCAAATTGGATGCGTGATTCCACAAAAATATACGAAGATATATATGTTACTTGTAAAATGCATAGAGTAACTTATTTCTAAAATACCTTTGGTAGTAATTATGAGACATCACACAGGGTTTCAAAATAATTAATCACTTAAAAGACGTGAATGAATACTGCGTTCAGCTCCTTCAGACGTGTAACATGTCGACAACGTTGCATTGAGGTTGGCCAGGGAATTGACCTGGTTTGTGGATGTAAATGCTTTCGCCTTATGGTTTGAAAGCTAATGCATGTGATTGGCTTACACATGCACAGTAAACACAGGAGGACAAGGCACAGTATCTGTTTATGTTCTCAAGCCGCACCGTTAGGAAGTTTGTTTATGTTCTGAGCTAGGGAAAGTCCCACCCACACAATCTGCTATGTTGCCAACTTGTTTTTGACAAAACTATGAGGGCTAATCAACAAAGACTGAGACTGATTTTTTCCTGTAGCTTCCGTGATAGTTTCATATCAGTAACACAAATATTTGAAAAGAGCAGGTTTTTATGTATAATGTTGGTAGGCAGCACGACTCTCATATTGGTAGGTTGGTAGTAATGCTCTATTTTGTAGACCCTACATGCATTTCACATACCAGACAGTGGAGGTGACGCGAGAGGAGCAGTACAGCGCAATCAAATTCTGTTTTCATTTAAACCATACAGCCACTGGTACTTATGAAAAGCTGAAGCAAGCGTACAGTGAAGATTCACTACCTCGTGCAACAGTGTTTAGGTGGTTCAAGGATTTCAAAGAAGGTTGACTTGTCAGTGTTAAGCAAGGTGGGCCTGGTGTTTCGGCTTCTGCTGTGACTGAAGTCAACATCAACACAGCTGCTGTGATTGTCCAAGAGGATCGGCATATAACATTACGTAACCTCAGTGAAGTGTTGAGAATTTCATATGACAGTATGTTTACAATTATGCACGACCACCTCCATATGACCCGAGTTTGTGCTCGTTGGGTGCCACATCTGTTGATTCCCGAACAAAAGGATGTGCGAATGGAGACAAGCCGTGAGGTGCTGCGTCTCTTTGCTGATGGAGGGGATGCATTTTTTAAATCTATTATCACCGGTGATGAGCCATGGCTGCATCATTATGATCCTGAAGGAAAACAAGCCAGCACAGTGGAAATCGCCAGGTTCTCCAACTCCAAAAGACGCAAAAGTTGTTCCATCTGCAGGGAAAGTGATGATCACATTTTTTGACTAATGGAATGACTTACCAGCATGCAGTTCCCCCTCACACTACTGTTACAGCAGCATACTACATGTCAGTATTGGCTACACTAAGGAAGCACATTGCAAAGAAACGACCAGAGCTTTCTCGGACTAGGTCGTGACTTCATCATGACAATGCACGGCCTCATGTCGCAAATCAAGTCATGCAGTTTCTGGTTCGATTCAACATTACCTGTATACCACATCCACCTTATAGCCCTGATCTTGCACCATGTGACTTTTTTTTATTCCCATCACTAAAGGAAAAGCTTAGGGGTATTCAATTTGAGAACTCTGAAGCAGTGCTCAAGATAAGTGAGGCGATTCTCAAGGATCTGACAAAGAATGGTCTGCAGCACGTGTTCAAGGACTGGCAGAGACGGTATAAAAAGTGCATTGAAGTAGGAGGGGACTGTTTTGAGAAAGATCATGTAAACATTGAATTGGAGTAATAAACATCTGTGAAAAAAAATCAGTCTCAGTCTTTGTTGATCAGCCCTCGTAAAATATCTCCGTAGGAAATAGAGACAAAAAACGTAAGATCAAAGTGTGTTCCAAATACTAAGATTTACTACTGGTTTAAATTAATGTAACGACTTCCCTTCCACCTGGTATATTAGCGCACATCTTTTTAGCTCAACATATCAATGTGGGTATTGTATGATAGGTTTTTGTCAATAAAGATTCCAAGAAGTTTTGTATAATCTATTTGCTCAATATTTGTGTTATAGGTACTAATGACTATGCCACACTCATTACTATCACATAACTCAAATAAAATATATTTTGTTTTTTCAAAATTCATCTGCAGCTTTGAGTTTTTCAGATAATTTGAAATTTGCATTAATGATGAAGAGGCTTTATTTTCTAGCTGTCTAATAGTTTTGTCCGCACAAACTAATAATGTGTCATCAGCATACAATGTTAAACTACAGTCACATGTACATTGCATATTTTTTACATAAAACAAAAACAATAGGGAACCCAGTGCAGAACCCTGGGGAACTCCTGTTTTTACCACATCATGTTTAACTGTCTGAATAACATCTCCTTGCTTCCAGTATATTTCTGTACACTGTTATCGATTACATAGGTATAATAAGTTCATGAAATTTTATCTCTTACTCCGTATTTCTGTAGTTTAGATAGTAATAATTCATGAGACATTGAGTCAAATGCCTTTGATAAATCTAGAAATATTCCTACAGTTTTATTCCTTTATTCTAGATGTATCATAATGTGTGTAAATTCAGAGACAGCTGTGATAGTTGAAAGTCCTTTTTCGGAAACCAAGCTGAGAATTGAACAATATATTGCTTGTTTCAAGGAAACCAGCTAACCTACTGTGAATTATTTTTTCAAATAGTTATCCTATTGTTGTTGTTGTTTTCTAGTGCCTTGCATCTGGCAATGAAGCCATTAGCATTCGTGCTCTCCAATACTTTTGAACTGTAGTTTCTTCTGATCTTAATGCTTCACAGGTCTTCAAGTGGTCTTCGTTCATTTCTGCTGGATCGTTACACAGGACACATATTGGTGAGGCTGAGATACCTATTCTGTAGAGATGACTTGCTAAGCAGTCGTGATTTGTCAATAGTCGGAAGGCTGCAACTGCTGTTTTCCTTGGTCTCTGGGGAATTATATCTGGGTTGGAAAGTAGTGTAATCCATTTTTTATCTTTGGCATTTGTTTCTATTTCTTGTAGGTATGAATGAGAAAATTTTTTAATGATTAAGCGTTTTATTGAGGAATATGAGAAATTGAATTTAGACTTTTGTTTTATTGTTGTGCCTTTCTTTGCAAGTGAGTCTGCAGCTTCGTTCCCCATGACTCCTCAGTGTGCTGGAATCCATTGGAGATGAACAGTCTTATTAACTTTTTGGAGTTATGTTAACATTTTGTAGCATTCTCTAATTTTTGTTGACTTCTTTGTAGTATTTGAACATATTCCCTGAATTGCAGCTTTAGAATCTGAAAGAATTACTGCCTTGTTAAATTTATTTAAGGGAAGATTTAATAATTGTCGGAGAGCAATGTGTATAGCCTCTATTTCTCCATCATAATTTGTTGTGTCTCTGCCAACAGAACGATAAAAGGAAAAATGTGAACATGTAACTCCAGCTCCAGTAAGGTTTTCCTTGGAGGATCCATCAGTATATATGCGCAGCCATTCTTCTGTGGGATATCTAGTATTGATTGTTTCCAGAGCTAGAAGTTTTTGTATTTCTTTTGGTGTGTCTGATTTACTTATTTCCTCTATTAATTCCAAATTGAAGGTAGGTAGCAATAATTCCAATGGATTTTCTCTTATAAGTAGATTTTCTCTGGTGTTAGGAATGTTCAATTTGGATTTAATTTGTGTTATCTTTTCTAGGAAACTACTATGAGTTTTAAGGATTGAAAGGGGGAGGTTCTCTTCTGTCCATTTAGAGCTTGGCAGTCGTAACATTTTCTCGTGTTGGAGCAATGCTTGTTCTTCTATTTTTGTTGTTATTGATGGGGTCCGTGTTAAGGCAAGCATGGCATCAATAGGTGTGGATTTAACTGCTCCAGTGATTAGGCGAAGAGCCTGATTTTGTATTTGTTCAAGTTTATTGATGTTAGCATTTGCTGCTGTTATTAAAGCTTCAGAACAGTACAAGAGGTTTGGTTTAACATACATTTTGTATGTTGTGTTAAGGACTCTCCTTGAGCAGCCCCATTTAGCACCAGCTAACCTTTTCAGGATTTGCAGTTTCTTTTCAACCTTTACTGAGATGTTTGTTATATGTTTTTTCCAACTTAGCTTTCTGTCGAAAGTGATGCCTAAGTATTTGGCATCATCAACTGTTTTGAGTGGTTTACCATTATAATTTATGTTAATATTTACTGGTTTGTATTTTAGTGTAAATAATTCATAATTTGTTTTTTCCACATTGATAGTCATGAGGTTTTTGGAGCTCCATTCATGTACTTTGTTTAGGGCTGTTTCTATTCTGTCTTTAATTAATTCAGGTTTTTTTGGAGAGCCTGAAGTCCAAATGACTACATCATCAGCAAATAAAGGAATTTTGGTTTCTAAAGTTTTTATTATTGATGGAAGGTCATTTATATATGTGTTAAAGAGTGTTGTGCTCAGAACAGCACCTTGTGGAAGTCCTCGGTGTTTGTTTATATTTGGAAATGTATGTATTATATTTTTTGGCACAAAATCTTTGTGAAATAAACTGAGTTATCCATTTAAGCATGTTACTTTTCACACCTATTGATTGCAACTTCTCAATTAATTTGTTTCTCCAGACTGAGTCATATGCTGATTTAAAATCAATGAATACTGCTAAGGTATCCTCCTTTCTATTGAAAGCTTCCTTGAGGTCTTGGCTTAGTAGGAGTACATTTTCACTTGTACTATGATTCTGTCTGAAGCCGGTCTGTGAACTATTAATTAAGTTGTAATATTCTAGGAACCAGTTAAGTCTAGATGCCACCATTCTTTCCATCACTTTTGCAATAACACTGGTCAAAGATATTGGTCTGAATCTATTAATATTGTTTGAAGGTTTGTTTTTCTTTAAAATCGGGATGATAATGGCTTTTTTTCCAGTCGGAAGGTACAGTCATTCTCCAACACGTGTTATACAGTTTAAGTAGGATTTCTTTTCCTTTCCTGCCAAGGTGTTTAATAAACTCTGGGTGGATCTTGTCAGGTCCTGGAGATTTTTTGTTCTGTAATTGTTCTATTGCTAAATCCAGTTCTTTTTCGTTAAAATCCTGAATAAAAATATCATTTCGTATACCTTTTGGCTTATTAGTTTCTCTGATAGTTTTTTGGGTAGCCTTATCTTGTTTTTTATACGCTTGGGGTATTCTTTGTGACTGAGCATAAAACTTGTTAAGGGATTCTGCTATTTCCCTATCTGTAGTTAAGCTTTTGTTATTATGTTTTAATGGTTCAGTTGTATTTTTTGATAATTTTGTTTTATTAAGGAATTTGTATATTTTATTTCCATCTTTCCTATAGTCCATATGTAATATAGCAAGAGTCAAAGCCGAAAGAACCAAGTGTCCAGAAGATGTACAAAACTGGAGAAGAAAAGCAGCCATTTTTAAGAAAGAATTAATTACAGCAAAGAGGGCCAGTTTCACAAATTTTGTAGTTATCCTATTGTTGATGGTGTGATTATGGGTTTATAGTTGCTGGCCATTTCAACATCTCCTTTTTTATGCACTGCTCTAACAATACTAGTTTTTAACAAATCAGGAAGTTCCATTTTATCCATTAAATGAGTGATTAGATGTACCAGTTTATGTACTAATAGATGTTTACAACATTTTAGTATTTTTGGTGTTACACCATCCCACCCATGGGCACTATTGTTTTTTAATTTGCTGATGATAGAATCTACTTCCTCTACACAGTTTCATATAAATACACACTACCAGATATATTTACGTCATTAAAATTTTGTTCTATGTCAACACTAGTGTCACTCCTACCCATGTTTAAGAAGTAGTTATTTAATGCTTACTAACTTCGTTTGGGTCTACTATGCATCTATTCCTATCATATAACTGAACGCTGTTCACTACATTTTCTCAGATTTTACTTGATTGTTTACTATTGTCCATGCTGTTTTGGCTACATTGTCTGAAATGATTATTTTTTGCTACTATTGAGTATATTTGTAATTAATCGGCGTTTACTTATACTGTTTTTTTATACTTGGTTATTAACTCTTTATATACCATCAATTTCGTTGCTTTGAAAAATTCATAGTTATCTGTGATTTTCCTCGTTGCTGACAATTTTGGTGGTATGCATGTATTTGTTGTAAGGGACCTTTTCTTTACTGGACAAGCTGAGTTATAATAAATAAAGCCATTAAATCCCTTTAGGGCAAGGGTCTCCTACCATAGTAGGAATTGGCTCAAAGACACTCTCAGGGTGAGCTAGTCCCTGGGATCTCCACCTCTTCTGTCTTCATGTTAACACTCACTTTTCATGCCCATTGTGTTCCTATTTCTGCCTTAAGTTAGTTGTCCTATAGTTTGCTTCCACTTCACTCTATTGCATGCTTCTTGTCCACTGAGGTCCTAGTACTGTTCTGAAATCTTATGCCCATCTTTGCTTTGGTCTTCCTGCATTTCTCTTCCCCTGTCTCGGATCCCACGCTGTTGTCTCATATGCCCATCTTGGCTGATTCATCCTGACTACGTGTACCCTGCCTCCCCCCCTCCCCCAGTACCATTTGGTGTTTCTGGCTGTTGTAACTGCATCTTCCATGCCGCTTCTATTCAACACCTCATTCTGGACCCTATCTCTATAAGTTATGCCCAGTAGTTTTCTCTCCATTTTTTGTTGACATACTTCTATCTTCTTTACTTGATCTCTTGTAAATGTCCAGGTCTGACTTCCATATAAGAGAGTGGAATGATGCACATCTGCAGCATTTCAAATCTTTGTTTCATTCTAATTTTTGTGTCATAGAAGAATGAATGCTAGGTTCCAAAATTTTCCCCATGCCAGTCATATTTTTCTTTATTTCAGTTTCTCCTGTCCCCTTTAAACTGATGATTTGACCCAAGTATATATAATCATTACAGTATTATATTGTTTTTCCTTCTAAGAACATTGGCAATTCTTCTTGGTTCAACATAATTTTTGTTTTGATTGGATTCATTATTAAACCCACCCTTTCACTCTCTCTGTTTAGTTCTGTTATTCTTTGTAGTTCTTTCTGAATTTTTGCGAATAATACTATATCATCTGCAAATCTGAGATTTTTAAGTTTTTTCCCCATTTATGTTAATGCCATATTTGTGACTGTTCTATCCTTTTTCCTAAATAGCATTTCTAGAACACAAGTAAATAATTTTGGGAAGATTGGATCTCCTTGTTTTACCCCTATCCTAATCCTGAACGTTTCTCCTTCTGTCTCCATTCTTACTTTAGCTTTATTATTATTGTAGATTTTTCCTATTCTTACATAGCTTTCATTACTTTATTGTGCTCTATTGTATCGAAGGCTTTACTGTAGTCCATTAATGCTATGTATAATTGTTGGTTGAATTCATTTGTTTTTTCTATGACGTGGTTAATTGTTTGGAGGTGGTCTATAGAACTGTATTTGTCTGGAAGCCTGCTTGTTCGGGTGGTTGGTTCTTATCCATTAATCTTGAGAGCCTATTTGTCAATATTTTTGTAAATACTATATATATTGGACATCAAACTTATGGGCCTATACTTGTGTCTTCCCATTGGTCGAGCTCCTGCCGAGAAGAGACATTTGTGGAAACAATCAGGTGACTGCTGATGCTTCTTTGTGCTGTGGTGGAGAGACATGCTGAATGACTGGCGTCCATGCTTTGCTGATTTGAAGGCCTTCATCCTTGTTAAAGTTGTTTTTATTAGCTTTAATGTATAGAGCTTCTTTAATCAACTTGTAATACTTAGAGGACTTTTCTAGCATTTTTCTAGAGGAAAAGTTGATTTTGTGATCTGTACTAATGTGTGCTCAGCGACTGCTGATTTTTCTGGGTAACTAACTCAAGAAACTATCATCAATAACCAATGTCGGGAAAGCTTCAAATCATTAATTCTAATATGCTGTTAAATAACATAGAGGTCTGTATTAATCCGTCTATTAACCTTTGGCGTAATGACATTCTCTCCCGGGATTTATTTCTTTTTAGGTGTTTTATGGCATCTCTAACCTCATCTTTTAAAATGGGTGGTATGTCATCTTCTGTCCACTACAAGTATTTTTCTTCAATTGTGAAATTACTATTATAAATCTTCTTATAGAGCTGTGTTATAATGGAAACCAAAAATATTAAAAAATGAAATCCACTTTTCCTTTAAGTTTTTGAGTCAGATTCATAATATACATGATCTATCATTGCTCTATAATTTTTCTTTTATTTACAGTAAAATGTCTGAGTGTATCTACTATTTGCACTTTGTGATCTGAAATATGAAAGTTATTATTAATGAATGTTGATTGTTTTGAATCTATGTTGGTTAGTACAGTGCATGACTTGTTTGAACAGTCAGTTGCTCTGGTGAGGCTGTGATCTATGGTACTTATATTATAACTAATTTTTTAATAGGTCACGGAAGTCACCATTATTGGTTTCAGCATTTAGATCACCTCACAGTATAATTTCCTTTTTCTTTTTATGTGTCTCATTTAGGAATTCATCTAAACTACTTAGAAATTCTGTTATTTTTTAATTTGGGGATCTATACAAACCAAAAATTAGAATATTTCTTCTATCAATTTGAACGGGTATACCAGCAATGTCAAAAATCGTTTCTTTACTGTGCTTACTTAACCATTTGTAAGGTGCAAACAGGAACTACACGGCCTCCACATAGTGCATTGAAATAATGTAATTTAAAGTTAATAAAACTTCCATTTAGAATATTTCTTTTTTATTTTGTTTAGTGATAGGTAAACTGTTTTTGTTTTAATTTCAGAACTAATGGAATAAACAAGATATTTAAGTTGGAGAAAAGTGGATATGGAGGTATCGGCTCCCAGTGGATATATTTAGTATCCTCTGATCTGATTATGGTGAAACGAGTTGTGGATCAAATCAGAGAAGAGCTACAGAAGAATACTGAAAATAAATACCATATTATTTTGGTTCCAACTGAGCTGGTCTCCATTACCCATCTTCTTGAAGAAGAAGGTATTCAAGGAGAGGTAACAGTCCATGTATTTGCTTGGGAACTCGTACGTCTAGATGAAAGTGTTTTATCTTTGGAAATGCCAAGTTTATTCCGAATGCTGTTTGTTGAAGGTGATAGATCTCTGCTTCCTGCAGTAGCAAAATCCCTTTGGTCCCTGCAGATGCTGTGTGGTAGGGTACCCCTTACCATTACACATGGACATTTCTCTACGCAAGTACAAAATATGCTCAAGGTTCTCTTTGAGGAATTAGGTACCCCAACCAAGGAAGATCCAGACATTAGTTGTTTATTGATTGTTGACAGAGACGTGGACTATGCCTCAGTTTTGCTGACACCTGTTACATATGTGGGACTCCTCGACGAGGTGTTTGGTATTAACAGTGGCACAGTGGAGTGGGACAGTAGAGTAACTGGTAAAAAGGACAAGTTGAGCTGTCGGCTCAACAGTACAGATGCAATTTATTGTGAAATAAAAAACAAGCACTTCTCAGACGTGTTCAGTTTTCTTACCAGCAAAGTTAAAGAATTGCACTCAAAGCATGATCGTAACACTAATAGAACAGCACTGCATGAGATGAAGCATTATGTTGCAACAGAATTTCAGAAAGTAATGGCAGAAAAACGTTTAGTTGCTTATCACATTGGTGCCTGTGAGGTGATCATTGGTGAAATGGGACATCGTTTTGAATCTCTGCACAATGTAGAGGAGAATATGCTAAAGGGACGCAATCGGCGGGAGTGTTTGAGCTATGTAGAACAGTGCATGGCTACCTGTAGCAAGGTAATGAACCTTCGTCTTATGTGTCTATTGGCCCTTACACAAGATGGCCTTTCTCAGGATGAAGCAGCAGCATTGAAGATGCAGTTCCTACACTGTAGTGGTTACCAGCATTTGGTAGCATTCAATAAACTGGAGAAGCTGGGCCTGTTCACACGTCCTGCAGCTAATGAACCAGCTGGAAAATTGGCTGGTAAAGTGGCTCAAGTAGTATCCCAGTTTCCAAAATGGGGAGGTACATTCCAGGCAGTTGCTAATAGACTTAAGCTTTTCCCAGATATTTCAGAAGAATATGACTTGAAAAACCCTAAAGATCTTGGTTATGTATTTGGGGGATCGTACATCCCTTTGGTTTGTCAATTAGTGAAAATGCTAATTCCGAAAGATGCAAATCCAGAAGAAATAATGAAACTTGGACCTAGTGTGAGCTCTATTTCAAAATATGGCACCGAACGTTATTTGGAAAGTGCTCCTAGAACTTACTTGGTCTATTTTGTGGGAGGTGTGACATATTCAGAAATAGCAGCTTGTCAGCTGCTTGAAAAACTAACTGGGGCTCGTATTATTGTAGCTGGAACCTCATTAATGAGTGGAAAAACTTTTATTAAAAATATGATATGATTGAATAAATGTGCGTGTTTGTGTGGTGGGAGAGGGGAAGATAGTAGATAGTTTTCCCTTAAGAGGGGAAATTTTTCTGTAAATCGGATCATTTTCTGTTTCAAAATAATAATTTCTTTGAAATTGGAAATGATGGTAATTGCTTTTAGACCACACATTACAGAAAGAATAAAAATAAATCTTGCTAGAAAATCACATTTACTTGAATATGTAAATGTTGAAACCATAGTATACTGCTTAATGGCTATGTAATACACAAGTACATTAGCAGGGAGGTTCACCACATTTGATTAGCTGGTTTTGATGAAAGTCACTCGTTTAATTGAAAACCAGTGTTCACATTGTAAACACATAATTTTCAACTTAACACAATGGTCTTCCTGGAAGAACCAACTAGTCATTTTGACAGGTGCAGTTATATTTGGCTTTGTTAAAATACTAAGCAAATGCAAATATTAGCCAATGTGTTGTTGATCTAATGTGCAAGATTTTGATCCATCAATTTTTCTCTAGCCAGCCAATATAAATTATATATCTTCCCATTTGGTACAGCTTTCCTCAATTCTGGGCATTCCAGTAGGTGTTCTCCATTTAAAATCTTGTCAGCATTGCAGATCTTACATGCAAATATGTTGTTTTCTAGTGCCTTGCCTCTGGCAATGAAGCCATTAGCATTCGTGCTTTCCAATACTTTTGAACTGTAGTTTCTTCTGATCTTAATGCTTCACAGGTCTTCAAGTGGTCTTCGTTCATTTCTGCTGGATCGTTACACAGGACACATATTGGTGAGGCTGAGATACCTATTCAATAATATTAGCCAAGTATTTCATGGAATTTATACTCTTCAGCAGCATATACTAGATGCACTTTTAATTTGAAGCATAGCATAATATCTTGAAAGATTTATAACTTATAATTACTTTCTAAAAATCTTATTAGCAAATATGGAGTGAATCTTTTATTATTTCCATAGCAAAACCAGTAACATTTTAACATAAAGGTTTGAACCAAAATGTAGTCCATAAAGCACTTATCAGTGCGATTTTGCTAACTAGAAGCGGCCTGCATTTGACATTTGACCCATGTGTAAGATCCACAAATGTACTTGTATTTTGCACATAAATGTTTGCTCTTCCCTCTGCATCCTCCAGGCGTTGAGAATGTTGCGGTACTGTATATGGAAATGTAGCTTTTATCCTTGTGGCCTTATATGCTGAAGTTAATTTCTTTAGCCAACTTATATATGAAGTGACATCTGCTTAGTTTTTTACCTGTTATTTCCTTACAGAATACTCTTGCCTTAATAGCTGTCAAGTTCAATATATTGAGGCAAAAAAGAAAGAGAAGCATGCCTCTGATCGATTACATCAACACTGCTCTTTGTGTTATTGTAGTATATCACTGATTTTGTTAGCTGCTTAAAATGCTGTTCGTTGATGATTGATAACTGGTATGCAGAATTTCAAAAGAGGCACATTTGTATTCTTTTACTACTGGTAGCATGCCACCTGACTTATAAAGTAAAGTGGCGTGCAGAGATGTTAGGCAGATTTTCTTTATGAGAGATTTCTCTTCTAGATTTCTCCACTGCATCTACAGTGCTTGTACTCACTATGTTTCAAACTCTCTGCAAGGCATTTACTTCTGAAAAAATTGTTATACAGGGTGGTGCACAAAAAACTGGCCCGGCCTACCACGAGCATATATGAATGTACATATAAAGAGCAACGGTTTGTATTTACTGAAATGTACTTACTGTATTTAATGAAGTGATCTTGTCTTTTACATTAGGTGCTTGAATGATCTTATGTTGCAGTGCACTTTGGCATGTGCCCGAACATGTTATTATACACTTTGCACAACTCTGCCGCATCAATTCTCAAAATTTCATTCTGAATATTGTCCAAGTCTTCTAATGTTCTTGGATTATTTGTGTACACGATTCCCTTTAGTTTGCCTCACAGATAAAAGTCACAAGTGGTTAGGTCGGGCGAACGCGGGGGCCATTATCCTTTGTTGTCTGTTCCCAAGGTCTCCCCCAGGGCACGTCCCTTAGTCCTCTCCTTTTTATCCTATAAATTCACACATTAAGCACATTAAGCACAGGGAACTTCTTTTATATGCCGACGACTTAGTTTTATACGCCCAAACCCCTTTACATACTATGTGCCAGTCTCTGACCACCCTTCAGGCCAATTTAGACTTACTTGGGAAGTTCACTGACCTGGGACTGACGGTCCACCCTGACAAATGTGTATCGATTTTCTTTAAACGCGTCCCACCTCTGCTACATGCAAAAATGTCTATTGGGGAAAATCCTCTTCCTTTAGCTCAATCCGTCAAATTTCTTGGGTTGCACCTAGATCATAACCTGAGCTGGAAATCGCAGGCGATGCACCTGCATTCATCCCTCTTGGTTACTAGTACCCTTTTCCGTTATTTGCAAGGACGTAGCTGGGGGGCACACCCCCAGAGTTTATACCACATATACTTATCTTTATGTCAGGCTAAATTAGATTACGGTTTGATAGTTATTACTCATCTCCCTAAGGTGTGGCAGAGGAAAATAGACTCTGTCCTTTACCGCATTGGCAAAGCCATACTTGGGGTAGGGAGCAAACCTTCTATGAAAAAGGTGCTTTTGGAGCTGGGAATGCAGCCTCTTCTGCGACGGCAGGTAGACCTCGCAGTCCGATTTATTGTCAAATTATTCCAATCCAAGAAACGCAATTGTACGCGAAACTCTTGTTAAGTACACGCTTACCACTTTACAAATTAGTTGCTTCTATATGCTATCCTCTGATTTACCTATTAGTTTTTCGGAAGTGTCACGAATTGGAGGACATGCCCAGTTTCCCCAGGCTACCGCTATACTTAGTGGACTACTTAGTCCATCAACTGCCGATCTACATCGCGGAGACCCATCTACACCACAACAGTTCCACCATCTCGGCATCGGTGACTCAACCTTTTTTCCACCTATTTACCGATGGATCCATTACCCCAACAGGTGCGGGAGCGGCGTTTATAAATTGGACAACACAAATGTCTGCATGGGTCTCTCCCTGCGGGGTTTTCCAATTATTTTGCTGAGATTTATGCCCTTTATCAAGCTCTGCGATCTACTCTTTGTATTTCCAATTCCACGATCCCATTTTGTTCGGACTCTTTGAGTGCCCTTTGAAGCATCAGCTCACCCAGTATGCCTCCGGGGGCGGATTGGTGGGAGGTGATGTGTCGTTTAGAAATCTCCAAACACCTTAACTGAAGCATTACAATTCAATTCTTGTGGGTCCCGGGACATGCAAATATTTTGGGCAACGAAACTGCCGACTACCTGGCTATGAGTCTTATGTTTACATTCTGATTCTAAAATTACAATTATATATACATAGAAGTTCCCGTCTCAAAGTATCACTGGTGACTACTACGCAAGCTTACTGCAATGTTTGAGTGATGAGGTGAAAAGAAAAAGACCTCATTTGGTAAAGAAAAATCTTGTTTTTTCACGACTGCTCGACCCATCATTCAGTCATTGCAATCGAAAAAATGTGTGAATTAAAGTTCGAATTGCTTGATCATCCACTCTATTCGCCAGATCTAACATCCAGTGACTACCACCTGTTCCTGAACCTCAAAAAATGTCTTGGAGGATGAAGATTTCACAGCAATGAGGTCATTGATGTGGTAAACAGCTATTTTGAAGACCATGATAAATCGTACTACAGAGATGGTTTAATTAAATTAGAACACTAATGTGACAAATTTATTTAGGCTTTCTGGAGATTATGTTGCGAAATAAAGAAAAAAAATGTTTTAAGGTTTTTTTTTTATTGTAAGGCCCATCAACTGATTTAATGGTTGGTTTATTATATATAAATTTAGTTCCAAAATTAATTCTACTTTTACTTCCCTGTCCTCCCTGAAATTGCTGAACCACCAAGTAGACTTGGCATTTGCATCCATAGTATGAAAAACACCTTTATGCCAAAAATGGTTTTGTATGTTTCTAATTTTGTTTAAATAAGGTTCGATGTCTTTGCTGTATTGTAAATAATTTACTAAAATGAAACCACCATTTTCGTGTGAAATTTCTATGCAATTTTTATGCAGATCGGAGTATTCTGTCTTATGAACAACTTGTAGATTTTGGTTTGCAATAACTACTGCTGTCAGAGCATTTTTCCCTCCACATACCACCCTGGCCAAAACTGGAATGTGTGTTAAATTTCCATTTGTAGAATAAGGCTCTTGTATACAAAGAATGTCAATATTTAATTTATCAATAAGAGTTGTAAATTCAGGCATATCCAGCCTGCTTCTTTGGGCATTTATTTTTACAGTTCTGAAGCTTTTTGAAGAAAGTTCCATTGTAGAGCTAAAAGTGTCAAATTAAGTGTCTTAAAATTTACCACTATTACAATTATTTGAACAATGCCCTTTAACAGAGAGATAATACTCTTTAATCATATTAAACATATTTTGACCCACAAGTCTTCAAGAAGAATTAGTTCAATTATGCTTTGAAGTTGATGGATGCGGTGAATTTGTTCTAAAATTGTGTGTATATGCTGCTCTGTGTTGTGGATTTGGTTAAGAGGTTTTCTTTTTTACTTGTTACATTTTTGCTTATCTTTCCAATAGGTTTCTTTTCTGTTGTGTATGTTGCACTTTTCAGCACGGTATTCAAAACATTTTGGTCACTATTAACAGAAGAGGATTTATAAGAATTTGTATGCAAGGAATATTGTTTGTTTTTGAAAGGAGATTGGGATATGTGTCTGGGGATTTTTGGTATAATAGGTTTTATTGATTCTGGACTGTTTATTTTTGGATAACATGCTCCATCATGCCAAATATGCACATAACAACATGGCCATTTTTTATTATAATCGAAAGCAATACAACCATAGTTTTTAACTTTTGTTAACCATTTTTGGTTATACATTTCATCTGTATGTAATTTATCATTTCTTCTTTTAAATACTTCTAATAATTGAAACAGTTCCTGGGTTATGTTATGTATCTGTAACTGTAAACAGTCTATGGTATCAGGTATGGGATATACTATGGATTCACCATTTTCATGCAAAGTCCTTATTAAATATTGCAATCCCGAAAGCAATGTTTCTTTCTCTTCTGGTCTACTCAGCTGCAGCATGTTTTCAAAGTTTGTGTAGATATTGCAGATGTGGTCGTCTTGGGTTACTGCACTCTCTTCCGCTGCCTGGTCGCTGTTTCTTTGCCCATCATGTGCCAATTATCAGCACCTGTTTCTGCACTGTCATCACCTGGCTCACAGTTAAAATCTATTTCTTCTTCTTTATTGAACTTTTCTATGCTTGCAATATTATTAAAATCAGTATATTTCTTATCACTTATTCCCTTTATTTTTTCCAGCCATATTTTCAATATTATTATTATTCCCTTCCTCATCTTTTGTATTATCTTTTGTGATCGTATCAAAGTCAACTTTTCTCCTCTTCTTATTGTTATCACCTATATCTCTTTCAACTGTTATTTTGTTTGTGGATAATAAGTTTGAATTAAGATTTTCGACTGCTTCTAAACTTTTTTTTTTTTTATTGTTCCATTTATATCCTGCCTTTAACTGCAGAGGTCATATCGGCAGCCTTGCCTATTGACAAATGGTGTTACACGTTTACGTTGGGTTTTTCTATCTTTGGGGGTTTTATTCTTTGAATTCACACACACATTCACACTTTCATTCATACTTCCAGACTCAGGGAAGGATGAGGAATAATGGCTGGAGAAAAATCCCTACCCCCCTGCCGGGAATCGAACCCAGGACCCCTAGCACAGCAGGTGGGTGCTCTACCAACTCTGCCACAGGGCCAGCATTTCTAAACCTTTGTTTATTTTATTTATGGTTAATTTGGATGGTAATTTTGGTTTTTCTAAAGTTTGACAATCCATAACTTTTAAATCCGTACACAATTCTACACTTTTCCTTTCATGAGCATCAACTGTTTGAATACCTATCTGTAACATTAGCTTTAACTTTTTGTCTATTTACTTTTGCTTTATGTTCTATTACCCTTCTTAAGTTTCTTCTTATCCTGCTTGGGGTATTTATTGGTTTTTCCTGCTTTGTTATGATGTCTGTATTCATAATTGGTACAAAAAATTACTCTTTCCCAGAACATTTTATACGTTGGACAATCTTGCTCACCTTTATAAATTTTCTTTCTTTTAAAACAGGGAATACAAACCGGTGGTTGATCCTTTCTACTGTAGTCCTTTCTGTCGTGGCCAATTTTGCCACAATGTCAGCGAATTTGTGGATTTGTACAGCACATTGCTATATGTCCAAAATCTTGACATTTGGGTCACTTAGGGACTGAAATAAAATACCTAACATTAATTGACTGGAAGCCTATATATAATCTTCCTTGTTGCAAGATAAGACATCTTATCTGCAGTGAAACCTTAGCGACGCTATGGACTGTAGCTCTCTTTCCAGGCCCAGTTCTAAATTTGAAATTAAAACCTTATATTTGTTTCTGTCTATTAAACCTTCCAAATTTTGTTTGTAAATCTCTTCCTTTAGGTCTTCTTCTTTTCTTCCAACCAAAAGGTCATACATAGACCTTGAATTTTTATGTTCATGTTTCATGCAAAGTTACACCTGTGGAAGTTTTATTGTAGGTACCTAAAAGTGCCTATTTCATGGTCTTTAAGCCTAAAATACCTAATTATAACAAACAGAAGTTATAAAATTGTTGTTGTTGTTAGCTAATGCTGGATTTCTGACAATGAAGTCATTAATCCTCTTGCTCTCCAATATTTTTCACTGATGGATGGGGCACTAGAAGTGGCCGGGCATATTTGAAGGTGGTTTCGATCCATTTCCTCTTGCAGATCACATAGAGGACAGAGTGGTGAAGAATATATCCCAATTCTGTTTAAATGTTTTGCCAGACAATCATGTCCTGTAATCAACCTGAAGGTTGCAACTGCTGATTTTTGAGGATACTTAGGAATTACTGTTTGAATGTTTGGTAGTTTCCATCTTTTATTCTTTGATTTTTCATAGTAATATTTTGCAATAATTTTTTGGAATTCAGAGTTGACTAATCTTTTAGCTGCATAAAATGGTAGATTAACTATAGATTTTTGTACACCGCTGGTATCCTTTTTTGCAAGAAAATCAGCTTTCTCATTACCACTCAGTCCACAGTGAGCTGGTATCCATTGGAAGACTAGGTGTTTTTGAAGTGCTGTTAGATGGGTAAGGATTTTCCAACATTCCATAATTGTTTGGTTTTTTGGTGACAACTTGGAAGTAATTGCTATGTTATAAAATTGTGATATATTGCCAATTTAAATTTGAGCCAGAGTTTGAAGCACTGTACATCCCTAAATATGAAATATCTTGACATATTTTGAGAATGAGCCAGTGATTTTGGCATAGTAAGGGTACTTTAAAATTGCCTTTCTAAAAGCTGAGTCGCCTTTGAAGAAAGAACGGTCAATAGGCCTAATCCTTATAGATGATGAAAAGCTGAGAGTTGGGCCAAGAAGTTTCTGACCACAAAGAAGTGCAGCATTCTTGCACACAATGGGTGAATTCAAAGCAGGGTTGAAAATGGGATTGGACCCTGAGCTTCAAGCATGAATAAAATATCTGGGTCACCAGCTTGTAAATTTGTATGAACCATACAATAAGGTATTCATAATAACAATAACAACATTTATTTCATCCAGTTTATCATACATATGATTTTGGACATGTCAGAAATACAATTACATATTTACAAACTGGTTTCTCAGATTTCCTTCAAGTCGTATAAACATTTATTAATCAGATACATCCTCAACTTCCTTTCAAATTGCTGTTTAGAAACTTCAGCTACAGATTTAATGTCTTGTGGTAGTTTGTTGTAAAGTGTGATTCCAGAAATATATACATCTTTTAGAGATACACTTTTATTCACACTATGCCTAAAATAGTCCATGTTTCCTCTTGTATAGTGTTCATGAATTTGGTTGTTTTTGATTGCTTTAAACTTATCTATTACATACATTATTGCTCTGAATGCATAGAGAGAGTAGATGGTAAGTAGTTTATTATTGATAACGGTTTCCTTACATGATTTCCTTGCTTTTAGGTTAAACATGATTCTGATACATTTCTTTTGATGTATAAGCAATTTGTCCATATGCGTTTTTGCAGCAGCACCCCAGATTTCAATCCCATAAAGTATGTTTGGATAGAAGCATCCATAGTATATTAGTTTCAATATATTACTGTCACTGTAATTGCTGAAGTATCTAAGTAGATATACTGTTTTACTCATTTTCCCACATATATGTTCAATATGTTCAGCATGTTCAGCCCATGTTAGCCTATTATCAACAATAAGACCTAAAAATTTGTGTGTTTTTGTTTCAAGAATACTGTTACTATCTACTTTTAGTGTCATATTACTACCATTTTTATTGAATTGCATCGTTTTAGTTTTTTGCATGTTGCAGTGTAGATTTATTGATTTAAAGTAATTTAACAACCAGGAAATGGTATTATTTAATGTAGTATTTAATCCTTCTACCGTTTTATTCCAACATACAGCTGTGATATATGTATTTAGGCTTTCACGGCCGGTGTCTTGACTATTCGAAATGTTTAGTTCTTCCAGGCTTGTGGGCCGTGGTCTAGAAGACATGGTAGATACCAACGTTTCGCCAAGTACTGCGCTTGGTATCATCAAGGTAACAGATCCTCCGTCTGCACTGGTCAGAGTTTGAATGTGGAAGCAGAAAAGTAGTGGAAGTTTTGACCGTTAACGTCCGTTACGTTTATTTATATGGGAGGGGTGGCGGGGCATTGTTGTGCTGGCTATGGTAGTGATTGACCAGTTGTAGGTGGAGTTTTATTATAACTGTTGTGTCTGTCTGAAAGTTTATCTAAAACCGGTATCCATGCTTTATGTACTTCTGTGATTGGGTTGAGAAAGAAGGAGAAATTGCTTGTAGTGTTTACATTTACAGAATTTCCCCCACTAGCCGGGTGCATGGGCATATTTATGAAATAGTCGTTAAACTTTTGGCTTATAGTAACAGGATCATTAACCACATCCCCATTTAGGTTTAATTTTATATTTTCATGTAAACCAGTATATCTTCTAGCTTCATTTATTACTCCCCAAGCTGTTTTGCTGACATTTTTTGACTTCCGTATCTTCTCTCTATATGCATCAATTTTAACAGCTTTTAAATTCTTGAGATACTCACATCTAACTGCTTTATATCTATTTTTGTAGCATTCAAGTGATGAACTTTTATACAAAATATACATATTTCATTTTTTCTTTCAGTTTCATCGTTGTTAAAGGTAATTTTACTCTTTTCCTTCCAATATTGTTTACATCCACATTTATTTTTGGACATGTAGCATCGAAATTCAATTTAAATAAATTATAGAATTGACTCCATTTATCATTTACATTACCACACTCACCTAATGCACTTTCCCAATCTATTACAGCTAAACTATTTGTTAAATTGTTTAAATTTTCATTACTTAAATCCCTAACAGTTCTTCTTTCTTTACTGTCTAGTCCATGGTAAGCTACATTAAAGGTAGTTAATTGGGCATAGTGATCAGAAATATGAGTTTCTAACACGACAGAAGATATTTCTGTTACATTTGATGCAATATAATCTATGGTAGATGAGGTACTAGCAGTTACTCTAGTGGGTTCTTGTATTAAATCTTTTATATTATATGAATTAAACACCTCTTTTAGGCTTTTGTGCGATTTATCATTAGGGTCTAAATTAATATTAAGATCTCCCGGTAGGATAACTTTAGCATCTCTCTTTGAATATTGCTGGAGTATAATTTCCAGTTGTGTTATAAATTCATTAACGGGAGATGAGGGTGAGCGATATACTCCAAATACAGTAACATTTCCAATATTTGTAGCAATTCTAATGGCTGACGCTTCTAGAACCTTCTCTATGCATAAATTATTTAGATTTAGTGCAGTGAACTTTATTTCCAGCTTTGTGTATGTCATAACCCCACCACTTTTATATTGAGATCTACAAAATTTGGAAGTTACAATATAATTCTCGATGTTACAAATTTCCTCACTCTTTGCACCATGGTCAGTTATAATGCATATATCTGCGTCTATATCATTTAACATTTGTGATAGTGCTAACAGTTTGGATTGTATGTACTGTATGTTTAAATGAAATACTTTTAGCATATTAGAATTTTGTTCTCTAGTTCTACATGAATAATTTACTGAGTTATTTGAACCTTTTACCATGGGCATTGATGTAACATCCTTGCTACCTACCTTCAGTTTCCCTTACACATGACAGAGGATATATGTAGTGTTACACAATAAATTACCAAATATGAAAACACCTCTTTTATTCAAGTGCACCCCATCTTTAGCATAGTCACTGTCACTTAGCCACCAGTTTCCATCTACCATTTCACAGTCTTTCACCTTACACATCCAATTTATTTCACCATTGATCCGAATATTCTTCTATAACTCATGCCTTTTCTTCGCAATACGCCACTTACAACCACTTTTGCTTCTGGAAGTTGCCGCTTGATAGTCTGAACTATATCCATAATTTCCCCCATAATTTCTTCGGCACAAACTCCATTTCTCACATTATTTGTTCCGACATGTAGAGCCACAACTTCTGGTCCAATTTTTCCGAGATTCATTTGCTCAATTTGATGTTTTAGTTCCATAGCCCGGATTCCCGGAAAACATCGGACGACATCATATCCTCGTAACGAGCTACAGCTTGAAAATGATCATTTTTCTACTACCTGACTGCTCTAGAAGGGGGATGTGGTAATGACGGCCCAAGTTTTTAGAAACACTGTTAAATTCAGCCTCACTGCACCTTTTACAGTGAAATGTGGAAGAGATTAGGTAAATTACCAATGTACTGCGGAATATAGCATTATCTCTTTCTACTTTCTGTTTCAACTTAAAAGGAAAATCGTAATAAAAGCAGAACTTGTAATACAAAAGAAGTTTCCAACAACAAGAAGTTTTCCTTGCCGTGGACCTTCTACAGTCCCAATGTACAGAGTTAGCCATCTACATATGTGAGTATGAATGAGCGTGTATAAAAACTAAAATGTTGTTATTAGCTAATGCTGGATTTCTGACAATGAAGTCATTAATCCTCTTGCTCTCCAATATTTTTCACTGATTGATGGGGTGTTAGAAATCTCTGGGCATATTTGAAGGTGGTCTTGGTCCATTTCCTCTTGCAGATCACATAGAGGACAGAGTGGTGAAGAATATATCCCAATTCTGTTTAAATGTTTTGCCAGACAATCATGTCCTGTAATCAACCTGAAGGTTGCAACTGCTGTTTTTCGAGGATACTCGGGAATTACTGTTTGAATGTTTGGTAGTTCCCATCTTCTATTTTTTGATTTTTCATAGTAATATTTTGCAATAATTTTTTTGAATTCAGAGTTGACTAATCTTTTAGCTGCATAAATTGGTAGATTAACTATAGATTTTTGTACACTGCCGGTACCCTTTTTTGCAAGAAAATCAGCTTTCTCATTACCACTCAGTCCACAGTGAGCTGGTATCCATTGGAAGACTAGGTGTTTTTGAAGTGCTGTTAGATGGGTAAGGATTTTCCAACATTGTATAATTGTTTGGTTGAACATATTCCCTGAATTGCAGCTTTAGAATCCGAAAGAATTACTGCCTTGTTAAATTTATTTAAGGGAAGATTTAATAATTGTCGGAGAGCAATGTATATAGCCTCTATTTCTCCATCATAATTGTTCAAATACTACAAAGAAGTCAACAAAAATTAGAGAATGCTACAAAATGTTAACACAACTCCAAAAAGTTAATAAGACTGTTCATCTCCAATGGATTCCAGCACACTGTGGAGTCATGGGGAACGAAGCTGCAGACTCACTTGCAAAGAAAGCCACAACAATAACACAAAAGTCTAAATTCAATTTCTCATATTCCTCAATAAAACGCTTGATCATTAAAAATTTTTGTCATTCATACCTACAAGAAATAGAAACAAATGCCAAAGATAAAAAATGGATTACACTACTTTCCAATCCAGATATAATCCCCCAGAGACCAAGGAAAACAGCTGTTGCAGCCTTCCGACTATTGACAAATCATGACTGCTTGGCAAGTCATCTCTACAGAATAGGTATCTCAGCCTCACCGATATGTGTCCTGTGTAACGATCCAGCAGAAATGAATGAAGAACACTTGAAGACCTGTGAAGCATTAAGATCAGAAGAAACTACAGTTCAAAAGTATTGGAGAGCACGAATGCTAATGGCTTCATTGCCAGATGCAAGGCACTAGAAAACAACAACAACAACATAATTGTTTGGTTTTTTGGTGACAACTTGGCCTGAAATCCTGGAATCTGAGAGAATAACTGCTTGATGAAAATGTGAAATTCTATACAAAAGATTTTGTAGGGCCATTTGAATTGCTTCAATTTCTCCATCAAAGTTTGTAGTTCCATAACTTAAAGATTTGTAATAGGAAAAGAGGTGACACGTGACTCCGGCCCCTGCTCCATCTTGGTTTGATATCAATGATCCAACAGTATAAATATGGAGCCATTGGTGTTCTGGAAATCTAGTATGGATTGTCTCTAATGCCAATAATTTTAGAACACTAGTTGGAGTACCACTTTTCTTAACTTCTTCTGTCAGGTGTAAATAATACCGTATTTTATCGCGTAATTCCCTCCCTTTTTTTCTCGAAAAATTTGCTTGAAAACACTGGGGAGGGAATTATGCGAGTGGTGCTTCTAGAAATTCAGAAAGGAAGGGAAACCATGTAGTATTATGTAAAAGTTATATAGGTATACAGTAATTTGTGAATGAACTGGATACATACCACGGTTTCATTGGGCCTATAATGTATTGTTTCATTGTTTCGTTTCTCTGACTATTATGCGGTCTCACTTTCGTCACTATCATCTCTATTTTCATTTATATCTGGCTCAGATAACATCTTCATGTTCACTATTCCACAATATGCCGTCAGAACCATTAATGGCGCAAGAAATACCAGTTTTTTGTTTAAAAAACTCTTCTTAACAATATGACGATTTGTAACAAACTGACTTAAAAACACGTCTGCAACTTCATATTTCAGTATTACGATACGTTGTGACAATGGCAATATGAGTATTTTTGTGGCAAGCACTGCGTCTATTGTTGTCCGTGACAGGCACCGCTGCGTCGATTGTTGTCCATTATCAAGCCATTTGAAGGCCGCTCCAATAAGAACAAACCAGGAGAGGGAATTATGCGATGTTTAGTAGGTAAATAATTTTTAGTGATGAAAAATCATAGGGGAGGGAAGTATGCGAGGGGGTCCTTATGCGATAAAATACGATATGTCATGTCTAGTGTTTGTGTCGGATTGACTTTAGATATTAAGTTTTCCTTTGAATTAGGAAGGTATACATTCTTCTTGATGTCGTGAATTTTGGAAAGAAAGCTCTCCTGAGTCTTTAGTGTGTGTGTAAAATTTCTCTTGTATGGCACAAGAGAAATTTTACACACATTGAATGGGAGTCTGATCAACTTTTCGTGTTGAATAAGAGCCGTTTTTTCTATTTCATATTCAATGGGGTATTTTGTTGGTTAGTATTTCTATAGCTGGTATTGGTGTGGTTTTGATAGCACCTGTAATTAGTCTCAGACTTTGGTTTTGAAAGATTTGAATTTTTTTTTTTTTTGTATTTGCTGTTACAAGGACTTTGCTGCAGTAAGTAAATAATGGCTTTATATATACATTGTATGTTGTATTAAGAGTTGCTCTGGAACATCCCCACTTCATTCCTGTTAGACGTTTTAACAGTGAAAGGCGCCTCTCTGCTGTTTGTATTATATTTTCTATTTGTTTGGTCCATGTAAGTTTGGTATCAAATGTAACTCCTAAATACTTTGCTTCTTTTGTTTCTGGTAATTGTTGACCCTCAAAATTTAGTTTTATTTTTAGTGGTTTTTTCTTAGTGAAAAGATTTGGTAGTTTGATTTTGTTGTATTAACAGTCATTAAATTTTCTTTGGTCCACTTTTGTAGGTTGTTTAAGGATTGTTGCATGGTTATTTCTAGTTATGTTACCTAAAGTAAAATCTTCCAAAAGGACTCTGGTACAGCAACGGATCCAAAACACATCAAGATTCACCAGCGATGAGAAAATGTTTTCTGTGAATTCTGCAATAAGCTGGTAATCTAATTCTCATACTTAACCAACCTGTAGAAACATCTAAGAATTGTGTTTCAGTATTTGGCAAAAAATTCTTGTTTACTGTAACTCTAAAACCATCTCCATTTCTTTTGTGCACGTTTCACATGAAAAGAAATCTTATTGACCAGCATATTAATGGTAGTGGCCATAAAGCTAGAGCTTTCCAGACTGCACTAAGGAAACAAACTTTGTTGATCAAGCTTCCTCCATCTACAAGTGAAATTAATTTTAATATGGATCTATGCAGAGCTTTGGTAGTTGCTAACATCCCTTGGAGTGTAGTACAGAATCCAGTTTTCAAAGGATTCTTACAGAAGTACTGCAAGTATTCCAATCCATCTGAATCCACTTTACGAAAAAATTCTACATATGAGACCACTCTGCAATCAATTCATGAATGTATAGGGGATTCATGCATTTGGTTGTGTGTAGACAAAATCATTGATGTAATGGGGAGGTATATGGGAAATATAATAGTTGGTGAACAAACCCTCATCCCAGTATGTGCTCTGTTCAAAACAGCTAGACAGAGTCAACAGTGAAACAATTGCTTATTTTGTTAATAAGAATCTGCAATTATCAAATCATATTTTAATCTGCAGTGACTTTTTCCAAATGGAATTGATGATTCCAAAGTTCTTCTGTGTATTGATGCTGCATTGTACACAGTTGCTGCTTCACCTCTCCTGAAAACCTTTTATCCAAATTTAATTCACATTACCTGTTTAGCCCATGCATTATACAGACTTGCTGAAACCATCCGAAATGAATTTCCCAAAGTTAACAGTCTTGTGTCAAACATGAAAAAGGTCTTCTGTAAATCCCCTTCAAGAGTAGCATTGTTTCGACAAACAATTCCTTCTCTTCCCCTCCCTCCTGAAGCTGTAATTACTTGGTGGGGCGCCTGGATCGATGCTGTTGTGTATTATGCTGAACATTTGGAAGAAACAGCTAGTGTTGTAAATGGATTGCCAGACGATAATGTGGCATTTGTGCAAGTTGTAAAAGATCTATTGCAGGATAGCACACTAAAGTCCCTTCCCGAGCACATTGGCATCATTAAAGTAGTAGAAACCAAAGTAAATACGGTAGTGGGGAGAGTTGGTGACAAAGTTAGAGGTAAGTGGAGTGCATTGATCAAAAAGAATGCTGGGTTTTTCTGTTTTGAAAAACGTGTGTGATGTGCTGAATGGTGAGGATGTAAGTCTGCCAACACAAATTAACACGTCAAATTTAGCAAAATTTAAATTTGCCCCAATCATTCAGTTTCTGTGGAACGGTCCTTTTCAGTTTATAAAATGGTTCTATCAGATAAAACATGCAGTTTAACACCAGAAAATTTGGAAAAATTAATAGTGATATATTGTAATGCCAATTATAAATATGGCACAAAATGCTGTAACCATTAATAATTGAGATTTAAAAAAAATCAAAAGCTGAAGCAAATGTCTTTTTTTTTCATTGTATTGTTTGGTCATAAATTTATAACCTTATTGGACAGTCCTGTTATTTGGGATTTCTTTTACGGATAAAAAAAGTATTTATGTATATTTTGGAAATGTATGTTCTTTTAAGGACAATAAACGCTTACTGGTTGTAACAATTAAAACTTTCTATCCCTATTGTTAATTTTTGCTATTTAATTTAAAATATATGCAAATTCTAATGTTATTTGTTGGTTATTAATCTTTCAGACTTAATTATTTTTCCAAGTTCTACATAATTTAAAGAACCTAAAATTGCATTTTTATGACCTATTTTAAAGCTTCTGAAACCTTTTTTAGGTGCCTAAATGATCATTTTTAACAGCCTAAAAATCCCAGGTCTAGTCATATATAATGATCAAGGGGTTCCTCTTGCTTGACTTTTAAATTTTTATTTGTTTTGCAAATGTTTGCTATTAATAATTTTATTTGCATCTTCTGTTTCCATTCCTACAATTAAATTTTTCCTGCTGATCTTAAGCTTCTAATCTTTATCCTCTCTCCAGCCAGTTTCAAATTGTTTGTACCTTCTGCCTGTATCTGTGTCACATGTGAGTTATTTGTAGATGATATGAAAACAGTTTTTGTTCATGGTTTTTCGAAACGTTACTGTCTTAGCTGTGGATGCCGGTAATGCAGCAACCTGCGCAAAAGACATAACCTGGGATGGTTGTTTAGTATTTTGTTTCTCATACATTCTTTAAATACTTGTGCCTCTGATTGCACGTTTTCTTTTTGAATTCTTAGCTCTTCAAGTTGTTTTTGAAATTTTGCTAAAAGAGTAAAAGTACTTCTTTTGATATCAACAGAGAGCCTTTCCTTACCTGCTATTGTATTAATTTTTGTTAAAATTTCATGAGTAATTTGCCCTTTATCTTCCTCCATTTTTCCTTTTGGTTTTCCTCCTGTGAATGGCTTAAAACAAACCTAGCCTTAAAAATGTCATCTTCCCTTGGTTCTTTTGAAACCCCTGTACCCTTGCTTGTGCCAAATTTGCTATCTATTTTAATATAAAATCCTACAATGACAAAACTAATATACATATGTAAGAAAAAAAATTATTTTGTGTTTAACGACACTGTCAATTGCCAGGATCACATCAGCGTCGCCGGTGTGCCGGAATTTTGTCCCGCAGTTCTTTTACATGCCAGTAAATCTACTGACATGGAGCTGTCATTTTTAAGCACACTTAAAAACCATCGGCCTGGGCCGGGTTTGAACCCGCGACCTTGGGATCAGTAGGCTAGCGTCTAACCAACTGAGCCACCCAGACCGACTACATATGTAAGCTTCTACTTGTTAAAATATTAGCAAAAAGTTTGCTCAAGATTCTGAATGGCCAAACTAGCCTCATGCAGAACACGTCAATAATCTTGTGAATCTTGTTCAACTAAAAACATTCACTGATTAAATTAAATTATCATAATTACAGTACTCAACACTGTTAATCCCTTTTCACTTTCAAACTTTTAAGTGTTCACAATTCACTAAACTGTTCACTTAAAAAGAAAAACTTTTAGCACCAGATACCAAAACACGTCCTTACTGCTTGGTAGCCAGAGTGTAAGTGAGGAGAGAGCTGCAGGTGGAAAATGAAGCTGCATTTGTCAGTGGAATGTCATCAGGAACAGCAGAAGAGTCCTCTGCAAGAGACAAAGAATGTGCCAGCTTTGCTTCAGTAAAAGGTGCGTTGTGTGATTCACTACAGCCACTGCTAAAATGCAGGGTCTATCTGCTCTGGAGATTCCTTGAAGGGTATAAATGCACTATCATAACTATTCATATGGCTAGTAGCAGTGAACGAAGCAGCAAGGGCATCAGCGATATCCTGCTTACTGGTATAAGTGGAGCCCTGTACGGCAAGACCAGGAATGATCGTCTGGCAACAGTTGCTGTACATATGCCGAACAGCAGTCCGTGCCTGTTGTGCAGAACTGCGATGGGAAAGGGAACAGATGTAGGATTCCCAGGATCTATATTTTGCACTGCAATGCCCTTGCATGTGAACGTTTAAAAGCAATAAAGTTCTCCATAGGATGTAAATGAAAAAGATGCAGAGCATGCTTTTATGCTTTAATAGCCAAACGACATTCCTTGGACCACCATGGTACAGCAAAATGTCGTGGTGTTGATGAACCTCAAGGAATGCTGGAATCTGCCAACCTGGTGTGCCATTAGCGGAGAAAGGTTTCTCAGAGTTCCAATAAGTGATTTCTATCTTTGGGGTAACTTAAAACAAAGTGTACAAGACAAACCACACAACCTGAGAGAATTAAAAATATCCGCCAGGAAATTGCCAGCATTTCTCAACGTGAACTATGGCAAGTGATGGATAGTTTTCTAAAGAGGTGCCAAAAATGTATGGACAACAACAGTGGCCAGTTTCAGCATCTCCTTTCATAAAGTTGGTAAGTAAAGCCTTTAAAAGTAGTTTTAAAAGTGTTGTGTGATTTCATGTGCCCCTTTCTATGATAGTAGCAGAGATGAGTGCCAAGGACATGGACAGGTAAAACAGTGCACAGCAGATTTGTAATTTTTTTGACTCTGTTTAGTTATAACTGTAAATAATAATAATAATAATAATAATAATAATAATAATAATAAAAAAAATTACTAGGCTTTGAACCTTTATACAGCTATCATGAAATGAGGCTGTGGCAAGTTACCTGCCACACAGGCAGAGTGTGACGTCATTGCCCCAATATGGTGACAGCACAAAGCTGCAGAGTGTCTCAGATATGTTCACTAGCTCCACACAGTAAAATACCTGCAGCATGAAAATTGAAATATTCACATATTGCTGAACCTGTACAAGAATTTGGGAGTGAATATTTTACTGTAAATGGTGACAGCATTGAATGTAAGTTATGCTACAACTTTATCTACAATGTTCGTGTGCGCTGTACCTGGCGTCCTCCATGCTGTAATTATGTTAAAGACTGACTCCTCCCGCTTGCTATAGTCCAAACTCTGCAACTTTTCGTTCTCTGAATAAAGGTTCATTTCCTAATCATAACAAATATATGTGTATGTAGGAATATTGTAACATGAGGAAGATATATATGGTAAATAAAAAATGTCATTTCAGTGAAACTTGCTGAGGTACGAAGGTATGCAGAAGGGTAGGACATGCGATGGATAGCCTTTGTTACTGAAGTCCTATTAAGACTGTTGTACTTTTCATTATAGGACTTGGGAAAAACAAAAATTAACGTTGCTTGGTAAAATTGAGAGATACATAAAAACAAAGTTCAAATTCCTTCACCAGTAGAAAGCCAGTGTTATAAATAGAAAATTAGAACTTAACCAATAAGGGATAAGCCGTAAGTCACCTGGTATCACACTAAATGGCTTCAAAATTTTAAGTTGGGGAGTGAAGCAGCACGTTTCAGAACTCTGGACAAGACACATGTTGCTCAGAACGTCGCCAATAATTTTTTGAGACTCAAGATAAGTCATTTACAGGTGACTGACAGAAATAAACTATTATATGAATGTGTTGAGTACGAGGTAACAACAATGGTACTAGTGTGGCACATGTGTGCTTAAGCAGCACCACTACAGAAAAACATGATGGAAAAACAAAGGGCAACAAAATACAACATTTGAGTTATCAGTCACCCCTGACAAAAGCACTGCATCCTGATCAGAACAATGAACCACAATAACCAAGCTCTGAAGCTAGAACCCATTCCAGAACCTTTCATGTTGTCGAACTTGCATGTTACATCCCATTATGCTCCCTAAGTTGCATACATACCACCCAACATTTGAAGAGAGCTGAAAACAGCAATGATAGAGCATAATTAACCAATAAAATGCTAAAGTTCTGTCCAATTCTATATAAATAATTGTTAAACATATTACAGTTTACTTGGAAAGAACTATTGTTGGGGTGGTGGAGTGGTGGGTGTGCTCCATGGATCCATGTGACCCTGGTACAGGACTTTTGAGCCTCAAAAAGGATTTCATGTTCACTTAATGTTATGCAGGTTTAAGAGGTAGAACTGGAACTTAAAAATTTTTAAGTTCCAGTTCTACCTCTTAAACTTTGCCCACACACGGCTTGTGTGTTTAAAAACACCAACAGTAAGTTTGTTGGCATAAATAAATAATAATTATGCAGGTTATTTATTATTATTATTAGCAACTCTTCTTTGTATATATACGAGGGCTGATCAACAAAGACTGAGACTGATTTTTTTTTCACAGATATTTATTATTCCAATTCAATGTTTACATGATCTTTTTCAAAGTAGTCCCCTCCTACTTCAATGCACTTTTTATAGCATCTCTGCCAGTCCTTGAACATGTGCTCCAGACCATTCTTTGTCGGGTCCTTGAGAATCGCCTCACTTTTCTTGAGCACTGCTTCAGAGTTCTCAAGTCAAATACCCCTAAACTTTGCCTTTAGTGATGGGAATAAAAAAAAGTCACATGGTGCAAGATCAGGGCTATAAGGTGGATGTGGTATACAGGTAATGTTGAATCGAGCCAGAAACTGCATGACTTGATTTGCGACATGAGGCCGTGCATTGTCATGATGAAGTTGCTACCCAGTCCGAGAAAGCTCTGGTCATTTCTTTGCAATGTGCTTCTTCAGCGTAGCCAATACTGACAAGTAGTATGCTGCTGTAACAGTAGTATGAGGGGGAACTGCATGCTGGTAAATCATTCCTTACAGTCAAAAAATGTGATCACCATCACTTTCCCTGCAGATGGAACAACTTTTGCCTTTTTTGGTGTTGGAGAACCTGGCGATTTCCACACTGCTGGCTTGTTTTCCTTCAGGATCATAACGATGCAGCCATGACTCATCACCGGTGATAATAAATTTAAAAAATGCATCCCTCCATCAGCAAAGAGATGCAGCACCTCACAGTCTCCATTCTCACAGCCTTTTGTTCGGGAGTCAACAGACGTGGCACCCAACGAGCACAAACTCGGGTCATATGGAGATGGTCGTGCATAATTGTAAACACACTGCCATATGAAATTCTCAACACTTCACTGAGGTTACGTAATGTTATATGCTGATCCTCTCGGACAATCACAGCAGCTGTGTGAATGTTGACTTCAGTCACAGCAGAAGCCGAAACACCAGGCCCACCTTGCTTAATACTGACAAGTCGGCCTTCTTTGAAATCCTTGAACCACCTAAACACTGTTGCACGAGGTAGTGAATCTTCACTGTACGCTTGCTTGAGCTTTTCATAAGTTTCGGTGGCTATATGGTTTAAAGGAAAACACAATTTGTACTGCTCTCAAGTCACCTCCATTGTCTGGTATGTGAAATGCACGTAGGGTCTACAAAATAGAACGTTACTACAAACCTACCAATACGAGAGGCTGCCGCCTACCGACATTATACATAAAAACCCGCTCTTTTCAAATATTTATGTTACAGATGCGAAACTATCACGGAAGCTACAGGAAAAAATCAGTCTCAGTTTTTGTTGATCAGCCCTCATAAAAATGTTATGCTGGTTTGTGTACGCTTGAAAAACTCAGTTCTGCTACGATTTAACTCAAATTTTGATATGATATACAACCTTCAAAGATTTTTATCTATTTCTTGCGCCAGGAGGAACCAGGAAGACATTTTTATCAGATTGATTCTGGCAATGGTTCGATCAAAGAATGACAGCCTTAGCTCTCGGTTCATCTGGAATAGCTGTCACATTGTTACCAGGTGGAAGCACTGCTCATTCAACTCTTAAGCTGCCATTGAACATACAAACCATTGTGATTCCCACATGCAACATTTTCAAAGCGTTTGGTATGGGAAAAGTATTACAAAAATGTAAACTCATTGTTTGGGATGAATGCATGATGGTACATAAGAAATCGCTTGAAGCATGCATGGAAATGTTCAACCATTCGGGAATGCATTGATATTGCTCACAGGAGATTGTAGACCAACATTGCCTGTAATTTCTCGATCGACACTAGCAGACGAAATAAATCCTTACATAAAATATTCAACATTGTGGCAACACATATGTACATTAAAGTTGACTATGAATATGCATGTCCAGCTTCAAAACGATAAATCAGCCAAGGTATTCTCATGACAGTTACTAGACATTGGAAATGGACAGCTGCCAATAGATGAGACAAGACGAATATCATTTCCTAATAATTTTTGTAATTTAATAACATCGAAAGAAAAACTCATTGAAAAAGTATTTAATATTCAAATTAATTATATGAATCACGACTGGATCGTGAACGAGGTGTCCCTGCCACGAAGAATAAAGATGTAGTAGTTAATTACCCGTCAGAGTTTTTGAACTATCTTGATCTGTCAGGAATGAACTACCCACATTAAAATTTAAAATAGGTGTGCCAATTATCATGTTGCGTAATGTCAATCAGCCAAAACTCTTAACGGCATGAGGCTCGCAGTTAAGAAACTGATGAACAATGTAGTGGAAGCAACAATATTAACTGGGCCTTTCAAAGGCGAAGATGTCCTCATTCCTAAAATTCCCATGATCCCAACCGATATACCATTTAAATTTAAAAGACTACAATTCCCAATTCGACTGGTGTTTGCAACCACAATCTTTAGAATTGTGTGGTTTAGATTGCTTCTCACATGGATGTGTTGCATGTTCCTGTCGGCAAACCAGATAACCTTTATATCTACACAAACAATGGAAAAACAAAATATTGTATACCTAGAAGTATTGCAAAATTAAACTTTTTTGAAACGTATGTTTTGTTTTGTTCCTCATTTTTCATCATCCTTTCTTTTTTTCCCTGATTACGCTTCCCTTATGTAGGACTTAACACCCCCTAGGACAATCCAGTGCCTAGGGTCAGATGCCTGTCTGGGAGTAGAGGGACCAAAGTGGATACCAATGGCACGTGGTGTTCCCAAGCGGTCATTTCTCATCCATGTATCCATAATGCGCCACAGCAAAGCGTGGCAGGGTACAGCTAGTATAATATATATATGGAAATGGCTCTAACGATTTCGATCAAATTTTGTATTCAGACAGGGTTTTGCTTATTAAGTTTATCTATATAGGGTGTCATTCCTGAAAAAATGTGATTTTACACATAACAGTCACAATTACTCCAAACCGTATTTTGGCCATAATTTGCCTGTTAATGCGCCAATTTCAACAAACAAGCCAGGACATTAAAGGTCTCATCACAGAAACAGCTCCAACAATTAGGATGAAAATTTAGATTTAGTTAACATTTTGCTTTTCAAGTTTATCAAAATATCTTCTCCCTCCCCCGAAAAAAAAGGAAAAGAAAAGAAAAGTCGAGCAAAGCTCGGTCGCCCAGGTATTAGTAGTAATATCAGCAGTAGTAGCATTGGTGTGTTATATACTTAAAACATGGTGGCGGTGGCGGCAGGGCTGGTAGTGGTGCAGTTTTTACCTGAGAAGCTGTAATATTAATATTGTGTTGACCCTGAGATTCGAACCGGAATACATCACTGTCATTACTTTCTGAAACTTTTCGCTTTCTTGTCAGAAATTTGTCCATGCTGATGAATGATAGAACAGGGAGTTGCAAGAAATTGAACTGAATACTGCAGGCTGCAATTGTCATTGCTGGCACAGAATTGCTGGAATTGTGACCCTGATGCCAACTAATGAACCTGAAAATTGTTTATTGTTTAGCTTACTTGCGATGTGATGCTTTTGCTTACTCACCACAGCTCGCACCGTGTATAGTCTGCTTGGAAAGTGTTCTATGTCTTGTATTTTCAAAGAGCAGTGATACTAAAAAGAAAAAATCTGATGTGTTGCACTCACATGACTTTCTCTGCTATTGTACTAACCATTCTTACAAACTCTTATTCCTATATCTTCTTCGTGTTAGTTAAAATAAACATTTGTACAAATTATCTTATTGGTTATTTCTTTGTAGGTGCAAGGGGAATATTAGAATACAGTAGGCTTTGTGCGATAGTTAAATATTTTAAAGCTTTGAGATTCCGTTCTCTTTGCATACTTAACATATACAAAAATGAACGATGTTCCATTTCACGAAAGCTCTAAGTTTTCCGAAACGGTTCACCCTACAAGAAAATTTATTCAGACATAAATTGTGTATTTTAGCAAGATCTACATTTTTTGTATAGTGGTCATAGACCAACACTTGGTCTATCTCTAATGGTTTACCAGTTATGCAAAAGTCGTCCAGAGTAAATATGACTACAGGGGCTATAGCCAGAAAATTCAAGATATACATTTCATTTGTCATAAAAATATCTCAAACATATAGCATTTTAATCAAAATCGTTAGAGCTATTTTCAAGAAAATAAACATTTTAGAAAAATCTTCCATTCAAAGGGTAGTTTAGGGTGGGGCTATTTTCTTCAAAATCTTCGTATCGCATCCTTGAACGACATTAAACTTAAAGACCAACTTTGGTTTTTAACCGACTTTTCGTTTTTGAGTTATGCTGCCCACAGACTGACACACAGACCTTTTTCTAAAAATGCTTTTTTTTTTTTTTATTCGGGGGGCCTCAAAACATGTATTTCCTGTGAAATCTCGACATCAAATTTTTGGGCGGAATACAATACTTCCCCTACTTACCAGTAGAGAAAGTAAAAAAAAATACCTCTCTGGCAGGGAAGGAAATTTTCTTTGACGAGCAGGGGGAATTATTTAATGAGCGGGGGAAATCCCCATTCCCCCTTGTTAATCTGAACCCCCTGATTAGATGCAAACCTTTGATTCCATTACAATGGTCTGCTGGCTGCTTATGTTCTGACTAAATATCAAAGGTCAAAACACGATCAGACCCCATGTCACTGAGGGAGAATATAATATGTATAATGGTTGTATACACATACCAATTAAGATTTACCTGTACTATTCATACTGTACAGTACATAACAGATATTACAATAAACTTTAAAGATACAAAAAAATAAATTAATATGAAAAAAGGTCGCTGAGTTGTACAGAATGTTGAGTTATTAGGATTCTACTGTACCTCAAAAAACACCTTTCTTGTGTACTAATTAAATATTGCTTTTCAGGTTAATCTTCTATCAAGATATTCAGTGATGTGATTTTCCAATTTACTGCATAGAGACCTATTGAGTGTCATTTATTATTCACTGCTGCATTTAAAGAAAGCATGAATAGGCTGGATTTGATATGTATAATCATTGTTGTGATTAATGAAATAAACATCCATATAAGTACTCTTAAAAGCAAAAATAACTAAATGCAGAAAAAATGTACAATACATTTCAGCTTTTCAATCAACAAGGTTTAGTTTGTACATATTCACCTTCAAAACTCAATATACACACAGCACATTTAAAAAACACATTCTGCTATAGTTTCTGTCTCTGATTATTGGTAATAGATGAACAAGAATCCCTTTACACACAAATATTTGTACAAATTAATCCTCTACATTTAACACCAGTACTTTCAGAGTAAAAGTTTAAAATATCTTACAAATATGTACATCAAATACAAGATCAATTTATAAATAGTTTTTAAATCATTTCAAAGACAAATATAACAAAAGTAGTAGTGTTACAAAATTTGAAGTCAAATTAAAAGTTTGTGTCTTGAAAACTGCATGGTACAGCTAGAAACACTACTTCCACTTCAGTTCACAAATAAATTTCTCACAAAGAATATGCTTCAGCTACTTGTTAATATTATCAGCTCTCATGTTGCCTGTAGGTCTGCAGTCCTGATCTGCTTGGAGATAAGGTCACTGTCTTTGATATTTCACCATTTCATGAATTGTAGACAATCAATAACTTGGAAGGAATAATATATACTGTCAATTCATTTGAGTCAACTTAAACTTAATAGCCCACATACCTTAATTTGATTAGAGATGGTTTAGAATAACCTCTCTGAGAGAATTTTGTAAGTTACTAGCTGAAATGCCCACCATTGCCCGTAGTTTAACAATTTTATCTCTAACTTTTATATGCAAAGGTAGTGTTGAACAACCCCAAAGACCACATGAAGAAAGCAAGCAGAGAAAGCTGTGTGAATGTAATGTGTTACATTTTGTAGCAGTTTTTTTGTATAGCGCTTATGATATACAAAAGATATCAAAGTTACAAAATCCGTTAATAGCAAAGGGTTAAGAATATTGTACCACAGGTGAAGTTATGTCAGTCGGGAAAGGCATTACCGAGGGTCATTAGCGAACGTCCCCAAACATTAAGGTAAACGAGATACAATTAGTTTTGGAAGGTCTTCAACATAAAGAAAAGGAGCCTGCTATTGTAGTTTAGAAAGTATCGGAAACCCGAGGGGTTTCACCACAGGGCAAAGTCTTCACTTAATGAAGTGAGGGCCATTATAGATGTTTGGGAAGCTAAAAGGATATAATGACTGAGGGACAGTAGGAGAGAGACATCGTTACGAGGGAGATATACATGTAAGCAACACAGTGAAAGTTCGTTCCAACGGTTAGACTGCATATTTTATTTTATTTAAAATTGTTCAGCAAAGCTTAAACGTGTAAAAATAAAACAAATAAAGTGTTCTAACAAAACTACAATGTCGCTCTCTGTAATCACCACGGATCCCAGAGATTAAGACTCATGTGTGAGCAGCCGTAGGCACCCATAATAAGAAGCAGTCAATCGAGTGATATAAAATGCTTCAATTTCTATTTCAATCATAGAAAATTGCATGAATTGTATGACGTGAGCATATTTCTTAAAAGAAAAGTGAGTAGAGAAAACTGTGTGAATGTGGTATGTGGCATTTCTATTTCACATATTGCATGAATTATATGTTGAAGTGCGAGTAGAGAAGGGTTTGTGAATTTAATACGTAAAGAAAAGTGAGTAGAGAAATCAAGAGCAAGTAAAGATAGCCGTGTGAATGTAATACATTGCATTTCAATTTCAAACATATGGAAAATTGTATGAATTGTTTGCAGAAGGAGTAGAGATAGGTGTATGATTGTTTCATAAAAAGTGTGTAGAGAAAATCATGTGATTGTACTTTGCAAAACAAAAAGCAAGTAGAGAAAACCAGTGAATGTAATATGAGACATTTCTATTTTAGTCATAGAAAATTGTATGAATTTTATGTTGAAGGGCGAGTAGGGAAGGGTTTGTGAACCATATTTGAAGGTGGTCTCGGTCCATTTCCTCTTGCAGATCACATAGAGGACAGAGTGGTGAAGAATATATCCCAATTCTGTTTAAATGTTTTGCCAGTCAATCATGTCCTGTAATCAACCTGAAGGTTGCAACTGCCGTTTTTCAAGGATACTCAGGAATTACTGTTTGAATGTTTGGCAGTTCCCATCTTTTATTTTTTGATTTTTCATAATTTGCATATTTTCATAATTTCATAATTTGCATAACTTTTTTGAATTATATATCTAGAAATACAGTGTTTTATAAATCTGAAAGTTCAATAACTATTTCTTGTGTTTCTTTAGAAGCGTTTCATTTCATTGTTTCACTATTTTAAGAGAAGTTTCATTTTCAGCTTACTCATGCTCATTGTGCAAGTAAGATACCACAATGACTTATCAATTTGTTTGTATGTCATGTGTTTGTTTAGGTTATTTTTGTTGTATTTATTTTTGAGCAGCATGTAAAAGTAAGCTCCTTGAAAGTTTCTTAATCTAGATTTTTCAATGGTGAAGTGCAATTTTTTTTAAAAGTTGCAGATGATGGCGGCAGTTGCCGTTGAAGCACATGTCCAAAAATAACATAATCTAATATGTGAAACTGAAGTTCAATCATCGTAGTCATAAATTTTAATACATTTTTTAAAAGTCTTTGATCATGTCTTGTGGTATTTAGGTTCACTTTTCAACACCTTTTTGTTTTTCTGAAGCCATTATCTAGGCTATTTTATTTATTATGGCAAGCATTGAGATATTTACTATTGTGTAGACAAGACTGGTGTTTCAAATTTTTACAAGGTCTTGGGCTGAAGCTATCAAATTTAATGTGGCTGTTTAGTTTTATATATTTTCACAGTAAATGCCTTATGTCAGTTTCATTATTTTTTCATATTCTTTAAGTACAGCAATGACAGTATGTTACCTGTTTGTGTTTCCAATGTGAGTTTTGTGCTTAATTCTTCTAGCTTTAAGAATGTTACGGTAACTGTGATGTATTCTTTTGGTTGTTGCAAAGATAAACCAAGGCAGCTGTGTAGTTTGGAAAATATAAGCTAAAGCTTTCCAGTTGGTGAAATGATTACAGAATTTTTTAGGCTTCCAGCCAGTTAATAATTGGTACAGAACCAGATGTTTTGAAGGCATTCATGTTTACCTTAAAAAATGAACTGTGTACTTGGCTCTCTTATGAACTGTTCTTCATGCCGAGGCAATTCAAGATAATTGCCTTTATTAGCAGAGTCTTCATTCATGTCATGGCCACAAATGGAAGTTCTCGTTTCCCTAGGTAACACGTCACTGCTACTTTTGACAGGGCATGATTGATTCCACATTTTCTAAGATGAAAACGCTTGCTGTTAGATATTCTTTTGGAAGCTTGGTGTTTATGCTGCCTTCTATGAAACAAATGTACACAACTTATGCCAATCTCATCTCATTTGCCTCCTTTTCCAAATACTATGCAAACATAACAATATAATTTATAATTTGTTATACTTGCTGTGAGTCAAAAGATACTCCTGTAGCATTGGGACTGGAAAGTTCTTATTTGGCTTCCATCCAGGAGGACAATATTCAGATGTGGGTCTGTATCACATTTTTCTTCAAAAGAATGGGATGATAATGGTGTTTTAATAAAATGGATAACCAAGTCATTAATCCCACTAGTTGTAAAGTATGAGAGAAAGACACACAATGTACGAAAAACTGCAAATACTTGAATTCACAGCACAATAGAATACGAAAACTAACATGGCTTGTAATCCACAGTTCCACACTGCAGGGATTCAGAGTCTAGACTCTGAGAAAGCCTACAAGCATTAGAATAACGTGGCTTGGAGAGGGCTGGTTGCTTAGCAACATCTAGTATGCCCCTCCCTCGTGACAACAAGTGTGAGTGTGGCATTATCCAGACTCCTGAATTTTTACAGTTATAAGTTGCTTTAAGAGTAAACATGCAACTTATTGATGAACAGTTGTTGTTAGCTAATGCTGGATTTCTGACAATGAAGTCATTAATCCTCTTGCTCTCCAATATTTTTCACAATGATATTGAAGAGAGCAATAGCAGCAATAGTAACCGTTTTTTAGAGAGCACCATATTTTTATGTTTTGGCAGTCACATCGCTCTCTCAGAACCCCCAGAATGTCTGGAGGACCACACCTGTCGTTGGTTTACGGGTCTCACCGACCTGACTGGGAGAGTTATCAAAATAAATTCACCGACCATATCCTCCGATTACCAATCAGAGGACGTATTACATGCCATGACAGGTCAGCATGTTGGGATTAAGGTTTTATAGAGAAATTAGAGAAATGGAGAGGTTGGAAAAATAAAGACTCCCTAGCCCTCAGGAACCCTAATAGCATAGGGGTCAGAAGAGAACAAGAGATGACCAAGGTAAGGTCAGATAGAAAAGTTACAGTGAGGAGCAAAACACCAGTAAGAGGAAGTAATGTTCTGCTCAGCTTGGGTACCTTGTGGTCGCCATTCACATATCTCCTAGACGGAGACCCCTGAGGCCCTACTGTAAGTGTATATTAGAGAAAGTAAAATAGTGAATGGCATAATTAAAAATGAAGTTAAATACCATAAATCTTCCAAGGATGCATAATGAAGACTTGTATTTCCCCACTAACCCAAACTCCCTTTTGCATACAAAAATATTTGTTATTCATTATGTTTTATTTTAAAAAACATTGAAACATCTATATATTCAAAATATTATCCTAAAGGGTTTCCCTGTAAGATTCTCTTTATTGTGAAAGAGTTTTACAGAACTTTGTATAAGGGAAACTGTAAGTGGAAAACAAACTTATAATGAAAAAATGCAATGAAATTAACAATTTATGTCAAATGAACTTATAGGCACAGTTTACTTGCGTTTTACATCCAACATATGCCATACAATTTATCTGCATTTAGTTTGGGTAACCTGAGACTCCAAGGCACCCCTTCAGCTTCGCCACTGATCAGTGCCCATTTTTATTATCAGCAATTTCTTCAACATTATGAGAAGTTTCTCACCATGTGTGCCTATTTTGTTCTGGCAACTACATTCAGGGGAAAGTAAAATTGTTGCAGGCAGTGAACTAATCTGTATACTTGACAGCATGTAATAAAATTTAAATACAAAAAACAATGACAAGTTTTATATAGTACAAGTGATGCAGTGTCCGTGAACCAACTGACATATTTTATTCTTTAAACAATGACCTCATCTACAAGCAATTTTTACTTAAAATCTATCCTCTTCCTAAAATTCATAAACCTGGTAACAATGAAATCTATAATGAATTGTATAAGTTCACCCATTTATAATCTAGCTGTTTAAGTAAGAATTTGAGTAAATGAAAAAAACTGAAGCTCTTAACAGTGTTAAGCACAACTGAAATGCTTAACATCATTTTCAAATGTTCCAAGACAAAACTTTTGATGTTTTTTGAAAAATGAAAAGATTTAAAGTCGGTGAGAAATGACCTTATGATTGACGTGTGTGTCAGCTGTGAAAAGGCTTGTCGGATTGCTGACCCATCAGGTAATAAAAATGCATTATTATCACAGTCATGTCATTGGCATTGCAACACCTACAATTCCAGACAAAATTTACATGTTTTTTTCACATGCATGTATGTACTGATCTGATTCTTTGTTGCAAGCATTTCATTTAGCAAAGTGTTTGGTAGTGCTATATACAGTTACTTCATAAGGATTTAATAATTCTAAATGTTATATTACATTTTACTGTCTTTTATATCTCACCGACACTTGTCTGCCACTGTAGACAAACAGGAAGACAACAGTGTACTGAGATGTCTACGCAGTAGAAGGAATGTCAAATCAAGGTAATTTCTCACCAACTGTAACTCTGGCTTTAAATGAGAAATCAAAAGAAGATTTTGTTGTACTAACAAGCTTTAGTACTAAATTTCTGATATTTAGAGAAAACCAACTCATTCAGTGGGAATTAATTGTCCTTTCACAGTAGGTGTGTTTAGGACAAAGATTGGAAAGGTAGAATCAGACTGAAAAATTCAATGCCCTAACCAGGATTTGATTACTTCCCATTAATTGATCTTATAGCTGATCAACTAGGAAGCCTGGGACACAAAGTACTTGCACATTGTAAGTTGTCATTACAAATTTGAGATCTTTTGGTTTACCAGAAAGTATGTCAGTTGGAGAATTTAATCTCATGCTGGTACGTTGCCAAAGTAGGTCACTGGTTAGAGCAATCAGACAGACTAGAAGATCCATTGTTCAAATACCAGCTATGGCACTGAATTTTTCAGTTTCACTCTACCCTTTCCAACTCATTCAAGTAATCGTATGCAAAATTAAAAGATTTTAACATAATTTTATTGTTTTTAATAGTTTACTCCATGGAACGATGATACAATATAAAATATGTAAACTACTAAAAAGTGACTTAATGAATAAATAAAATGGGAAATCTAAATATCAGAAAGCTGCTAAAAGATATCCTCAATAAGGTGAAAGTAGTAGTAGTAGTGGTGATGGTAGTAGTAGCATTAATAATGATGATGGTGATAACAACAATAAAACAGTGCAACAAATTTGAACTTTCTGTTTTGCCTTGAAATGAAAGTAGGTGCTCTTTACCAATTCGTATGTGTTGATTACAAAGATGAAATTAGAGAAGTTTCATCATGTACCAATTTTTGTGGAAAAGATATGCTACAACATGAACCATTTGGCCTATATTTCATATAAGTAGCAATATATGTTCACTCCATAAAAAACAAACTGACAACTTTAAAGACTTGGAAAGGGCTCTGTTACAGATGATGAGGAGCCTGTTTCTGAGTATTACGAAACCACACTCCCAAGAATACACTGTACTCACAATTTAGAAACTTTTCCTCGAGACTTTCTGTTTGTGGGCGAATGGTGAAACTTCTTGTACAAGTGTCCACCAGTAATCTGCAAGCAGGTTCGGTGACTATTTTTCCTTATATTGGGTTTCATCTTGATGAAATCTCTCACCATGTTTGTCATTCACAACTCCAAGATTAGGAGGAACAAAATCCAAAGGGGAATGAACAAAATGTAATTTCAAGGACATGTTGCACCTTGTAACAGTCCAGCATGTGTTCTGTTAGTTTCCTTTGATTCTCAGAGAATGCATTTCCCAAGAAACTGTTGCATACATTTTTTAATGCAAGCCAAACTGCTTTTTCAGTATCTGTCAACGTTTTCTTTCATCAACTCACGAATCTGAGATGCACTGAAAACACTTCCTTTAATTTTTGTGTTGCTTATGGCAGGAAATTTGGATGTTAAGTATTGAAAACCGCAACCATCTTTGTCCATTACTTTCATAAAGTTGTCCATAAAATCCATTCAGATGCAGCGGTGGTAACAGCACACTGTCTTTGTTTACAAGGGGTTCATGTGACACATTTCTTTCACTAGGATTGAAGCTTTCTCTTAAATGCCACTGCTCAACTACATAATGGTCTTTCCTTGCCCTACTGTCCCAGTGACACACACACACCAAAAAAAAAAAAAAAAAAAAAAAAAAAAAAAAAAAAAAAAAAAAAAAAAAAAAAAACTGAGATCACCACAGATTTTCCATTTGTGATTCGAATACCCAGTATATTTCAGCAGCAGTCTCATGTTATCATAGGTTTTCTTTAACTGAACTGAATGGACTACTGGTATGGAATATTTGTTGCTTCCCTTATGTAAGAGAACAACTTCTGAAACTGCTTTTTGAGGAATCTATTAGTAGATGTCATTCTTCTGGATGCCAAATTCTTTAAGCAACCCATCATATTGTCATTATAGTATGCCAAAACCTCTGTCATTGAGAAAAAAGTGGATAGACCAAATACCGGTGTTTGGTTGTAGTAAGCTTTTTTCTTGAAGATGAGAGCCAAGTAACACTGCTTGTCTGTTACAAGATCTCTTACAAGATCATTCAATACTGCCTGTGATAATAGCTGGGTAGTAACTGATGTGGATAGCATGTAGTCATGATCCTTTTGAACTTTGTGATGTATTATCACTATGTTGCCTGCTTCATCTCACCTGGGAGAGAATCAGAATGCAGAACTGGACACATGACAGATTGAAAATTGTGAATTAATATACTTTCTAGACATTGCTGAGCAGGAAAACCACTCTAACACACACTAACAATGTTATTCAGATTACGATATTCACACATACTGCAGAAATAGACACTGAATGATCTCACTAACCACTGACTGATGCAAATGCAACTCTACATGGACCAAACTTTTATACCTGCTTCCTTATGCAGTGGCGATAAAATAAACAGAATGTGGTAAGTACCACAACAGTAAAAATCATGCAGTCTTGCGCAGATAAAGTTGCATCCCCAGAGAAAAGTTTAGGTGATAGCAAAAAACAATTTTCACTACCATAATCAGCATAGTGAGCTACATAGGAATCGCATATTTTTGTTCTGAGGCAAATTTCACTGTCACACTGTGTAGTAGTAGCAGTGATATTAGTAATAAAAAAAAATAATAATGATAATAATGATGACTATGATAACAGCAACAAGAGATTTTAAAGAAGTGCCACCCTTGGTTAATAGTAAATTAACTAAAATGTTTGATCAACAAGGCTTAACAACTCCTTAAAATTAAAATAAAATTAGTTCATTTATTGATGGCTTTTTTAAAAGCTTAAGTTTCAGAAAATATGTGAATGTGATACTCATTAAGACAATGTTATGGATTGTGATATAGTTTACCTGGAAAAACTAGAGGCACTTTGAATACGGAATTGTACAGCAGTTTTGAAATAAATAATAACATATTAACAGTAGCAGATCACTTATGGTCATCTAATTATGAACTAAACACCAAGACTCAATAATTCTACAAGGGGACTTTAAAAAGTAAGTTACCCATGGGTAGGACAGGCCAAGTATAACTTTTATTGAATGCTGCACTACACTGCAAAGTAGCACAGAAACATGATACTATTTTTCAACATAATATCCAAGTCTCTCTAAAGTGTGACCATCCTACCAGTTGTTCAATTTCTCAGTGATAGAAATGTGCTCCTTCGTCAGGGAGGCGAACTTCATTTTTAGCAAATGTTTCCCTCTAGATGTTCTTTCAACTTGCTGAACAGATAGGGATCACATTTAATTTTGGTAGTGTTTTAATGCCCACTCTTACTACATGCAGCACCATGGGCGGTGACAGTGGTGATACATGGAATAACGATGCAGAACCAGGGGAAACCAGAGTACCTGGAGGAAACCTGCCCCAGTGCCATTTTGTCCACCACAAATCCCACTTACAGTCACCTGGGATCGAAACCAGACTACTTTGGTGAGAGGCAAATGGTTTAGTCTAGCCAATTGACCATGGCATGGACGTTGTAGTTCTATTGCGGAATGCGTTGGTGGGGGCGGAAGTATTGTGTCTTACCTCGTAGAAATGTGATTTAATTTTACCGGTCTTGAAGCTGCAGATCCTGGGTTGTACTTACATTCCAAACATGTCTGGTGCTGTATCTAAAAGATCATTCCAGTTGTATATGACATCTCTTCTGTAAGGCAGTATTGTGTAGGATGCAGTGGTTGGTGTCATTGATACCCTAGAAGGAGTTGGTGGTATCGTATGCATCCTTGAAGAAATGGGCATCTGATTTTCGGTGCTACAGGCAGGATGAGATGCAGATCAAGGCATCTTTGTTGTCCTCTAAACTGGGAACAGGATCCAGGAGCTATCTATACTTTGTTCAGTCTTTTGTGACAGTGGAAAGTTGTATCTTGAAAGAATGAACAAAGTATACATCTGTGTTTCATTAGACGAGGAATTTCTGTCAGCCTGCAGAGACCGTTCTTTATGGCAAATAAAGTGCTCATTCCATTTCTTCAACCATGTAACGTAATGTGGTAAGTAGTTCATCTTCATACCTTCATACTCAGCATTTCAGAGTTGGAATTTATCGTACTCCTCCTTCTACATGTGGTCTTCTTTTTCTTGGACATCTATAGCCAGCACCATGTAATTTTCAGACCCTACATTTTTAAGAACTGCTATTAATTTTCTGGCTTGTGTTTCCGAAAGTCAATGTCTTCTGTATTACTCATATCATTTTAAATTATTTTCTCTAAAATAGATAACATTTTAAATAAATATCGCTTCCTCATGGCTTTCACCCTTTTAGTTTTAGAAGTGGAAGTCATGTGGGGTTTGCCTATTTTTCAAAATTTATGATGTCGAATATTGGAAATTTTTAAGAGGTGGAATCAGGACTGAAAAATTCAATGCCATAGTCAGGATTTCAACCACGAGTCTTCCTATTATCGAACGGCTGCTTTAACCACTAAGCTATAGTAGGCACAGCTTATTGAGATACCCCAAAAACAACCTTGACATTTTTCCCCCATTATGATGCAGTCCGGTTATATTTGGTGATATTCCATCCGTTAGGTTGTATTAGTGCCGCCAACTGTTCGTGACATATAACCATGGTAAAGTTACAACCATAGTGGGTGTTATTGCGTCTGTTATGTTGCCACAGAAAAAGGCCAACCGATAGATTTTAAAACAAGATTCTGTTTAGATGCCTTATTAATTAATTAATTAATCAATCTGTGGACATACTGCTCATGTTTACATCGTTTTGTCTTGAATTCTTTTAGAGTAATATATGCAGTTATAGTTACTGTTGTTATTTTTGTGTTCACTACACATTAGTACATTAAATATATATTACAATATTTAACGCTTGGAAGTGATTTTATCCAAAAGTGTTACTGCAGAACAAGGGTTGCCAAAGGTTAATACGTTGTTTGTTGTATGGTAACGATGTTGAAGCATTATTATCGTTTGAAAGTATGTTACTTTAACCCTGTGATATTTTAAGTTTTTAACCCTGTGATATTTGAGGTTTAGATATGCCTTTATTATACACAATGGCAGGACTGCTTTTTGGAATTCTTTCGTCAGCTGTTTAGTGTAAAGTCGGCCATGTTGAACTCTTGGGGACTGCCGATAAACTGTGTCCACTATACCCTGGCCAACTTGCCAGTACGACATAAAATTTCCCAGTTGATTCGTCCTTTTTTCCGGTTAGACTGCAAGAGAATCTCACATCAGAGATAAATACCCCAAGGGTGATTATTATTTATTTATGCCAACAAACTTACTGTTGGTGTTTTTTAAACACACAAGCCGTGTGTGGGCAAAGTTTGAGAGGTAGAACTGGAACTTAAAAATTCAATGCCACAACTGGGATTTGAACCACAGACCTTCCGCTTACCGGGCGGATGCTCTAACCACTGAGCTATTGTGACAAACTGCCAGAATGGCATTAAATTCTCAAACCAGTTCGTATTTCTCCTGGTAAACCACAAAGGCAGTCTCACATCAGAGACAAATTACCCCAATGGTGACTTACTATTGTAAGTACTATTAAAGTACTTACAATAGTAAGTCACCATTGGGGTAATTTGTCTCTGATGTGAGACTGCTTTTGTGGTTTATTATTATTAAAGTACTATTAAAGTACTTACAATAGTAAGTCACCATTGGGGTAATTTGTCTCTGATGTGAGACTGCCTTTGTGGTTTACCAGGAGAAATACGAACTGGTTTGAGAATTTAATGCCATTCTGGCAGTTTGTCACAATAGCTCAGTGGTTAGAGCGTCCGCCCAGTAAGCGGAAGGTCTGTGGTTCAAATCCCAGTTGTGGCATTGTTCTACCTCTCAAACTTTGCCCACACACGGCTTGTGTGTTCAAAAACACCAACAGTAAGTTTGTTGGCATAAATAAATAATAATTACCATCTGAAGGTTATTTAATCCTGGGATATAAAGTACTTACAATAGTAAGTCACCATTGGGGTAATTTGTCTCTGATGTGAGACTGCCTTTGTGGTTTACCAGGAGAAATACGAACTGGTTTGAGAATTTAATGCCATTCTGGCAGTTTGTCACAATAGCTCAGTGGTTAGAGCGTCCGCCCAGTAAGCGGAAGGTCTGTGGTTCAAATCCCAGTTGTGGCATTGAATTTTTAAGTTCCAGTTCTACCTCTCACCCCAAGGGTGACTTACAATTGTAAGTACAAGTAGTGTATGTCCCGGGTTTAAGTAACCTTTAGATGGTAATTATTATTTATTTATGCCAACAAGCTTACTGCTGGTGTTTTTAAACACACAAGCCGTGTGTGGGCAATGTTTTAAGAGGTGGAATCAGGACTGAATAATTCAATGCCATAGCCGGGATTGGAACCACGGATCTTCCGCTTATTGAGTGGCTACTTTAACCACCAAGCTACCATGGCCAACTTGCCAGTACGACATAAAATTCCCCAGTTGATTCGTACTTTTTCCCAGTTAGACCGCAAGGGAATCACACATCATAGATAAATACCCCAAGGGCAACTTACAATTATTTTGAAAATCTAAATTGCTATTCCTTGCTATGGTGACGGCTCATTGTTCTGGGGATCACAGTGTGCAAGATCTGGACTGTATGCCAGATGCCTTCATACCTCTCACAGAAAACACTGAAGCAAAGCTTGTGTTATTTGCATCATGTGGAGTGCTCCAATGTCATGCAGGAGAACAATGCCTTTGCTTAATTTCACTACGACTAGATGTAACTTTGCATTTGGTCTTTATAGTGCAGAATTTTGTGGTGAATCTGTGCAATTTCAATGTTTTGTCCACAAGAATCGTATCATCCTGTGTACTTCAACTTTAGAATATGTTTCCAGTTGATGCAACATTTTGCTCGTATACTGTATTGCACCTGTTATCAGTAGCGTAGCAGAATGCTGTCCACAGAAATTTCAGAACATGAGCTCTATTTTGACTAGGTGCCATTCTTGTTGTGAGAAGATCTTAGCATAGGGCAATAGATGTAACTTACTTTTCCAAGTACCCTCATACTTTAAAACCATTTCAACTGCTTGTAATGATGAATAAATTCCTATAGTTGAACATGAACCTGGCAGTGCTCTATTGCATATTATGTCATTTTTACCCAGTTCATTACACTTTGCTGGTTTAGTTTCTAACACCTGTACTACCAGTGTTGATACAACTCCTACAATGGAAAAATACAAAAACAAAAACTCCCTCTTACAACACTTATGTTCCATTTTCAACTTGATTTGTAACTAGTATTATGCCCCAGTCCTTGGTATTTGGGCAATAATGTAGCAACGACTGGTTCTTGAATGCCATTGTTCTGAGGACCGAGTCCGGTGCCAGGTTCCCAGCCCATTCCTCGAAGCATTTGATTACCAATATTTGTTTCTGGTATAGGTGATCCTCCAGGTATATCTGCAAATTACAAACAATTCCATTAACTTTTGTTTATTCTGCTTATTTAAACCACACTATTTTATTTTATCAGTGAAGAGGTGCTCAGCACTGCAAATTGAAACTGCTAACAGCAGTTTAAAAACTTTGGACATTTAATTTACTTTTAAAACAACAATAATACTAATACTAATATAATAATAATAATAATAATAATAATAATAATAATAATAATAATAATAATAATAATAATAATAATAATAATAATAATAATAATAATAATAATAATAATAATAATAATAATAATAATAATAATAATAATAATAATAATAATAATAATAATAATAATAATAATAATAATAATAATAATAATAATAATAATAATAATAATAATAATAATAATAATAATAATAATAATAATAATAATAATAATAATAATAATAATAATAATAATAATAATAATAATAATAATAATAATAATAATAATAATAATAATAATAATAATAATAATAATAATAATAATAATAATAATAATAATAATAATAATAATAATAATAATAATAATAATAATAATAATAATAATAATAATAATAATAATAATAATAATAATAATAATAATAATAATAATAATAATAATAATAATAATAATAATAATAATAATAATAATAATAATAATAATAATAATAATAATAATAATAATAATAATAATAATAATAACAACAACAACAACACCACCACCACCAGGTTACCTGACCTACAGGCTTTGAGTATGGTCAGAGATGCAATGATACTTAATGCTAAACACTAATCAATCGCTTCCTGAATCATATATATATTGTAACAAATTTAACAACTCTTTTTATTTTCTCCACACTCAAGTACAGCCACACTACTAGTTTCTGTCTCTTCATCTTTCCAAACCTGACACACAATACTAGTTTCTGTCTCTTAATCTTCAACAACTCAAAACTGTCTCTATGGCAACCTCCTTGAAAATCAAAGAGTCTTAATGACATGGAGAAGCCATGTCACACTGCTCCCTCCTCAGAGCTGGTCGTCCCGACCAGCACTATCACTGCGGCATCTCCCTTGCGCCCCGGTGGATTAACCCATCGAACCTCTTCTCCTGGTGGTCCACGAGGGCCTGGTGGTCCTGGTATACCTTGAGGTCCTGGGTTTCCATCTCTTCCAGGCATACCTTTAGTTCCAGGTTCACCATCTTTTCCCGACAATCCTGGAGGTCCAGTCATGCCTTTGTCTCCTGGAGGTCCCTGAGGTCCAGGTAACCCTTGTAGACCAATGAGACCACGGTGTCCTTTTGCACCCTTTGGACCTTCTTCTCCTCTATCACCCTTACCTCCCTCTGGCCCTGGAGGTCCTGGCTTTCCTCTAGCTCCCTGTGGCCCTTCTACACCCTGTGGTCCAGTTTCTCCTCGAAGACCCCGTTCTCCTGCTGGTCCTGGAGGTCCATTTGGACCAGGTGGCCCTGGAAGACCTGGTGCCCCTGGAGTTCCCGGAGGTCCTGAAGGTCCTACAGGTCCCTTATCTCCCGGTCTTCCTGCAATACCAGGTGTTCCTGCTTTACCTGGTGCTCCCTCTGGTCCCTGTTCTCCAATTGGTCCCGGTGGTCCTAGAGGTCCTGCAATACCTTGTGGTCCTGGAGGTCCTTCACTGCCTGGCTTCCCTGGTGGACCTGTCTCACCTTGTGCACCTCTCTGACCTCTGAGGCCAGCAGGTCCTGTTGGGCCGGGTAATCCTGGAAGTCCTCTGTCTCCTGGAGGGCCCTGTGGACCAGGTTGTCCTGGAGCTCCATGTTGTCCTTGAGAGCCTGAGTCACCCTTAGGTCCTTCAGGTCCTGGTGCACCAGCTTGTCCTGGAGGTCCTGGATTGCCCTGTTCACCTTTCATTCCTGGGAATCCACGTTCACCCTTCATTCCAGGCAAGCCTACCAGACCCTGAGGGCCAGGGAATCCTTGTAAACCTTGAGGGCCAGTAGGACCTCGCTCTCCAGGGGGCACGATCCTAGGTATCGCTGTTGGATAGTGTCCCTTGGTCCAGGTAGGACGATGTATGCCATCCTGCTTCGAAATTCTGCAACAGTACCGCCGGTCTTGACGGTCCCTCGTCCAGTTGCCCTTCTTCCTGGTGTGTTGACGGGCCATCCTGCGCACTTTGAAACGGCTCACTGGGTACCATGTCCGCCGACCTCTCTGGCGCACCTTCGCAGCCACCTTGCTTCCGATGGGTCCGGCAACAAACCCCACCACATCCGCGCGAGTCGCGTCCACCGCTGCACTCGTGTTCACTCGTGCTCGGCACGGCCTCTCCTGTATCCTGCCGTCCACGAGGATGTCCACCATTCTTCCGTTCACGGCACTATGCGTCAGGTGATTGGATGGCCCCGACGGTCCCCCCATGTCACACGCCAAGTCGGTTCTCGCGTGTTGCTCGTTTGCTTGTGCGCTTCCCTGCTGATCGTCCGAAACGGGCGCAACTGTCGCCTCGGCCACTAGGTGCTCCCTCCCCGGCTCCGCGCTATTCCGTCTGCCCCTGGCATCCAGTACTTTGACGCTCTCGTCAACTCTTACTACCAGGGCGCCAAGACGTTCCCCGTCGTCCTCCACGACGTCCACGTGCTGGCAGAGGTCTTCCACCTTTTCGCCGAGTTGTTCCACGTCTTCCGTCACGCCAATCCGTTCGCCGAGTTGTTCTACGTCTTCCGTCACGCCAATCCGTTCGCCGAGTTGTTCCACGTCTTCCGTCACGCCAATCCGTTCGCCGAGTTGTTCCACGTTTTCCCTCATATCATCCGAAACGGGCGCAACTGTCGCCTCGGCCACTAGGTGCTCCCTCCCCGGCTCCGCGCTATTCCGTCTGCCCCTGGCATCCAGTACTTTGACGCTCTCGTCAACTCTTACTACCAGGGCGCCAAGACGTTCCCCGTCGTCCTCCACGACGTCCACGTGCTGGCAGAGGTCTTCCACCTTTTCGCCGAGTTCTTCCACGCCTTCCGTCACGCCAGCCAGTTGCCCGTCAATTTTCGCCGATAGCTCCGTCTTCATCTCTTTCAGCTCGGCAGCGAGGTTGTCGTTTCTCGTTTCCATTTTGGCAAATAATTCTTTCATCATTGCCATCATCCTGGTTTCCGAATCTCCCTCCATCCCACTTCCTGACACCAAATGTAACAAATTTAACAACTCTTTTTATTTTCTCCACACTCAAGTACAGCCACACTACTAGTTTCTGTCTCTTCATCTTCCCAAACCTGACACACAATACTAGTTTCTGTCTCTTAATCTTCAACAACTCAAAACTGTCTCTATGGCAACCTCCTTGAAAATCAAAGAGTCTTAATGACATGGAGAAGCCATGTCACAATATATTTTTTTTTGTGGGGCCCTTTTTAACTTCTATGGTCACATTGACTTTGACTTTCAAAACAACTAACTTGTTGAATGTAGCTTTTTATGATTTTCATTAGGAAACACTAAATTCACTCCCACATTCATACTTCCAGACTTTAGAGTCTAAGGTATGATTCCAATTAAAGAAGTATTTCCCTGCGCCATCCAGCTGCACATTAAAATTGGGACCTCTGCTCTGAGAAGCCAGAATGGTGACCACTCGACCATGGAGTGGTCCTTGAATAATTAGAATTTGATTATGTGAACTAAATATTTATCGAGTTTTGTTTTAAAAATATTTCTTTTGGCTGTTTTCACTTCAAGTAATAAAAGAGTCTAGTACTATTTACAACTGGATCCTTTTCCTAGAACTTTAATACATATGCTGTTTTCACATCTTGTGTTACATTCACAAAGTGATACTACTGTTTATCGTCTGATTTATAATTCTCTCTACATAAATGTCCAACATCTCTGTTTTTACACATGGTTGAGACTGAGCTCATGGAGTTATCCTGTAGTTTTGGACCTCCACTGCAAAATCTTTTCTGTATTCTTTACCATACTTCGACAAGAACTATCTTGTATATACCAATTTGGAAGTTTCAAAATTAATATAGCTAACAAAAATGTAGAACATTTTTGTTCTGGTGGTTAATTTAAGAGTCAGATCTCCAGTGGTAGACTGAACAAATTTTAAATGCTGCTCACTTACGCTTCCTGACAATTAGCAGTCATTTTTCATTACAGCATCCAACAGTAACATATTTAGTATGACTAACTTAACCATTAGAAGTGACGTATAAACTGTGAACTGGGTTTTCATTGTTGGACCTGTAGGCACATGTTTCTTAGCACTGGTGCAATGTAAGTCACACTAAGGTTCGCTTCAAATCTCCTGCATATGACCTTCAGGGGCTCCACAGCTGTAGTGAATCACAGGCGTGCAGTGCTTGCCTAGTCAGAACTAATTCCCTATTACTTAATAATTACTAGATTAATGCTTGGATGTTCATAATTTATTACAAACTTAAGTCACATATTACATTGTGTGCTGGTCACACAAGCATGTACGAAAACAGGAGCGTAATTTTAGCTTCAGCCATTTGCAATTGTATTTCCTGTATATTTTGGCAGAACTGAAGCAAACCTTGAGCTGTTAACAGAGGTATGCTTTCCCCTTTCTTCTAATACACTCCTAATTACTCTGACCAGGGGACAGAACCGGTAGATAATGTGCAGTTCTATGAATTTGTAGAAACCTGTAATATGTCGCTAAGTAAAGCAAGTGATTGAAGAATACAGTGTTTTACGTAGTCAAGCACAAGAAGTTGTTTACAGGTGTATGAGGTTTTTAAAATGAACTCAAGTGATGGAGAAAGGTCAAACTTGATTTTAAAGAGTTCCAAGAGTTAACTGCTGCAGAATGTAGAAAAAAATTAATCCATTTCTATTGCCACTTATTTCGCTTAACTGACTAGCCAAATTTTCCTTAAGTTTTGATCTATAGTTCCACTTAATAGCTCTCTGTAAAATATACATGAAGCACTATTCTTACGCTGTGCATATGTTGCTATTACTATCTCTTTCACACTTAAGCACACACTATGGCTATGTTGTAGCACGCTCCTATTGGCTATTGTTATATGCAGCAGATTTGAAGTGGATAATGCTGTCTATAAGCAAGCCTCTTGAAATACACAAATGCTCGCAGTAGCTGTATGCATGTGACTGCAGAGAACGCTCTGATTAGACTGAAGCATTCTGAGGAACAAGAAGGCCAAATAGATCCACGACTTTTTAATGCCACTGCTGTTTAAAATCTGCTGGCAATTATGATTAATGTTTCCCTTATATCATACTACATTTACAAGTTTTATTTGAGAACAGGAAAAGCTCCACTGATTAAGAGTCGAGTTGTTTTTAAACTGTAAACATGTGAACGGAGCATGCCAGTTGGCCAATAAGGAATATGGCAGCTAATTTCTAAGTTGTGATTATAATGGGTGCTCCAAAAGACTGAACAGGCTGCGCTGTGTTTTGTCTGCACTTGGCGCTGACTGCCGCTGTCATAGAACAGTGCAGATAAAACCATATAACATTATTAAGACTACTTTTAAGGGCTTTACTTACCAATATAATTAAAGCAGATGCTAAAACTGGTCACTGTCATTGTCCATACATTTTTGGCACCTCTTTAGGAAATTATCCATCACTCGCCATAGTTCACATTGAGAAATGCTGGCAATTTCTTGACAGATATTTTGTTTTAATTCTTCTAGGGTGTGTGGGTTTGTCTTGTACACTTTATGCTTTAAGTTAGCCCAGAGATAGAAATAGCAGGGGGTTAGTTCGGGGGACTGAGGGGGCCACAAATTTCTACTAATAATTCTGTCCTGAAATACACTTTCAATTGAAAGATTGGCTGTATGAGCTGTTGCAGAGTCTTGTTGAAGAAAGGCAAAATCACACTCCCTGTCAGTTAATTCTCTAAAAAAAGGGGGCAAAATTGTATTCACGTATGTATGGGTGTCAACTGCTGACTCGAAAAAAACTGGGCCTATAACTCTTTCTCCACTAATGGCACACCATACACCAATTTTTTCGTCATGAAGGGGTATTTCATGAACAATATTAGGTTTCTCAGAGCTCCAATAATGATTTTTTGTGTACACACATATCCATGAAAATGGAACCAAGCCTTGTCCGTGAAAAATATTAAATGTGGGTCAATTTCACCATTGTATACACTACTGAGAGTCCACTCACAAAATGTGCGCCTAATTACTGTATCACCTGGTTGAAGAGCATGTGCCACAATTATTTTATATGGTTTTAATTTCAGTAATTTAGTAGCTCTTTGCAAAGGGCCATAAGAAATGCCTGCCTGTTGTGAAAGACGCCTAAGCGATTTTTGGGGGGAATTTTACAAACGATCGATGTGGTCTAATGTTTCTTCAGTAAGAACCGTACACCGTCTTTTAGATTTCTGAGCCTGAACACTTCCTGTGGCCTGAAACTTATTGTAAAGTATACGGATTGTTGTATGGCCTAGAACTTTTACACCTGGAAATCTTTCAGCAAATCGGACTTGCACCTGGCGAGCTGACTGAGTTAACACATATGAATCATAATACATGCTGTGCAGTAGAAAAATTGTGAGCCATAATACACTTTGTGACTAAGTACAGGACTAAATAATAAAGCATACTGGTAATAATGCAGCCATACGATATCGTGTCAGCTCAATACTGAATGTGAGCAGAGCAGAGAAAAACAAGTAATGCTTGTGACCTTGTGCATATTAGCTGTTATGTTTCTGTCTGCACAGTGGAAAAACAGAGTGCAGCGATTTCCATTATTTGGATCTCTCAGTATGACTGCATAAGAAATGAATGCCAAAAGCTATTAAAAACAGCCACAGAAAACTGCTAAAATGTGGTGAAAACAGATCATGTTAAACGTGTTTCACAAGCAAATGGAGCACTATATGGATGTACATGTGAATGAAATTAACCACGGAATATACCGGTGTATCAGAAACCAAAATTGTTCATTTTTGCAAGGAGTTCAAAGAAACTGGCTTTGCTAGATCTTTGTGTATGAAGAGGAAAAAACTTAAAACAGTGTTAAGAAAAGTTTTTTTGAAATGTGCAATTTGCTCTTAAGTGCACAAGTTCTTTTTTGAAAATGAACCACCAACAGTCAACAAAGTGCTGAGTGCAGTCAATAGTGAAACTGATATGCCTAATTTTAGGAAAAAGAGCTTCCATAATTTACTTTTACAAATGGGGTTTTCATTTGTGAAAAGAAACAGCATGAATGTGATAGTTGAAACAGATGACACTTTTGTGGAGGAGTAAATATCTGAGAAATATTCACCGCTATAGGGGTGAGAATAGAAAGATACATTAGTTGTATGGGACATGCATTGCACTTCCAAAGTATGGGTAGACACTACTGTAATGGGAAGGCGGCAAGCTTACCAGCTTACCTTTTTGGCACCTCTCAAAGGTTGCGATTTCCTACTGGAAAGGGCATCAGGTTCATCGTGCTTCATATAGGCAGTGACAGTGGTTTTGTTGCCTGTGTGGCCCTTACTTTTGAGTCCAAGAAAACCAGTGATTACCACAAAGAGATGACCGGAGAGGTGTTTCAGACATGGTTCACAAGCATACTACTGAAGCTTGAACCCGGAGTGTCACTGCCATGGACAATACACTGTATGATAGCGTGAGGTTGTTCCAGCACCCAAATTCTGCATGGCAAAAATAGGACATTATTGACTGGTTAATGTACTGTGGTGTGTCTTTCGATGCTAATAATGTAAAAGTTGTTGCAGTTGTTGGCTAAAGCTGGATTTTTGACAATGAAGACATTATTCCTCTTGCTCTCCAATATTTTTCACTGATGGATAAGAAACTCAAAGTGGCCAGCCATATTTGAAGATGGTCTTGGTCCATTTCCTCTTGCAGGTCACAGAGGACAGAGTGGTGAAGAATATATCCCAATTCTGTTCAAATGTATTGACAGACAATCATGTCCTGTAATCAACCTCAAGGTTACAACTGCTGTTTTTTGAGGATACTCAGGTATTAGTTTGAATGTTTGGTAGTTCCCATATTTTATTCTATGATTTTTCATAGTAATATTTTGCAATAATTTTTTTGAATTCAGAATTGACAAATCTTTTAGCTGCATAAAATGGTAGATTAACTATAGATTTCTGTACACTGCTGGTAACTTTTTTTGCAAGAAAATCAGCTTTGTCATTACCACTCAGTCCACAGTGAGCTGGTATCCATTGGAAAACTAGGTGTTTCTGAAGTGCTGTTAGATGGGTAAGGATTTTCCAACATTCTATAATTGTTTGGTTTTTCGGTGACAACTTGGAAGTAATTGCTATAATTGCTGCCCTGGAATCTGAGAGAATAACTGCTTGATAAAAATGTGAAATTCTATACAAAAGATTTTGTAGGGCCATTTAAATTGCTTTAATTTCTCCATCAAAGTTTGTAGTTCCATAATTTAAAGATTTGTAATAGGAAAAGAGGTGACACGTGACTCCAACCCTTGCACCATCTCGGTTTGATAACAGTGATCTATCAGTATAAATATGGAGCCATTCATGTTCCAACACTAGTTGGAGTATCACTTTTCTTAACTTCTTCTGTCAGGTGTAAACAATATGTGATGTCTAATGTTTGTGTAGGATTGACTTTCTATATGAAGTTTTCCTTTGAATAAGGAAGGTCTAGATTCTTCTTGATGTCTTGAATTTTGTAAAGAAAGCTCTCCCGTGTCTTTAATGTATGTGTAAAATTTCTCTTGTTCCATGTATTGAATGGGAGTCTGATCAACTTTTCGTGTTGAATAAGAGCCGCTTTTTCTATTCCATATTCAATGGGGTATTGGTTAGTTAGTATTTCCATAGCTGCTATTGGTGTGCTTTTGGTAGCACCTGTAATTAGTCTCAGGCTTTGGTTTTCAAAGATTTGAATTTTTTTTGTATTTGCTGTTACAAGAATTTTGCTGCAGTAAGTAAATAATGGCTTTATATATACATTGTATGTCATGTTACAAGTTACTCTGGAACATCCCCACTTCATTCCTGTTAGACGCTTTAATAGTGAAAGGCACCTTTCTGCTCTTTGTATTAAATTTTCTATTTATTTGATCCATGTAAGTTTGGTATCAAATATAACTCTCAAATACTTTACTTCCTTTGTTTCTGGTAATTGTTGACCCTCAAAATTTAGTTTTATTTTTAGTGTTTTTTTTTCCTTAGTGAAAAGATTTGGTAGTTTGATTTTGTTGTATTAACAGTCATTAAATTTTCTTTGGTCCACTTTTGTAGGTTGGTTAAGGATTGTTGCATGGTTTTTTCTAGTTCTGTACTTTTGTTTTTTGGTTTTGAAGTCCACATTACTAAGCCATCGGCAAATAGTGCACACTTCACGCCTGATTCTTGTATTTCTTGTGGCAGATTGTTAATAAATATAAAGTGTAGGGCTGAGCACTGCGCCTTGTGGTAAGCCATGGTGTACTTGTTTATATTTAGATATATTTCTTCCATATCTGGTAGCAATGAAGCGTTGAGTTAGGAAATGACATAGCCATGAAAACATTGAACCTTGTATCCCTATTTTTTTACTTTCTTTAGTAGTCTTGTTCTGCATATAGAATCATAAGCACTTTGGAAATCAATAAAAGCTGATACATTATCTTCTTTTTTATTGAAGGAGTCTTTGATTTCTTGACTGAGAAGTAAGATTTGTTCATTTGTAGAGTGGAGGTCTTTGAATCCAGCTTGATGGGAAAATTAACTTTTGTGATTCTTTGTAAGCAAAGTAAGCCTGCGCTAAATACTCCCATGGAATATTCAGCTTCAAAGGTTGCTATGATGCTGATGCAGAGGTTGGTTGTTGATTATATCAGACCTTTTCCTAGGAGTAAACACGGCAATAAGTATGTGTTGGTCACAGTGGATTCATTCTCTAAATATACCTGGTTACAACCAGTGCGAGAAGCAAGCACATAAAATGTTATTAGGGAGTTGCAAACAATTATTGCTTGATTAAGGAAATAATGAAGCTATTAACAGTGAAGCAACAGAATCTAAAGTAATTTGTTCTTACTTTAGAATTATCACTTGTTTTGGAGTGCCCGAAGAAGTAGCATTCAACAATGCACCATGTTTTAAGTCAAATGGCTTTCTATCCTTTTGTCTAAGGAGCAGCATCAAACATATTGTAACAAATTTACCAAACCTTTTTTATTTTCTCAAGCTTCAAGTACAGCCACACTACTAGTTTCTGTCTCTTAATCTTTCCAAACTCTCACACCATACTAGTTTCTGTCTCTTCATCTTCAACAACTCAAAACTGTCTCTATGGCAACCTCCTTGAAAATCAAAGAGTCTTAATGACATGGAGAAGCCATGTCACACTGCTCCCTCCTCAGAGCTGGTCGTCCCGACCAGCACTATCACTGCGGCATCTCCCTTGCGCCCCGGTGGATTAACCCATCGAACCTCTTCTCCTGGTGGTCCACGAGGGCCTGGTGGTCCTGGTATACCTTGAGGTCCTGGGTTTCCATCTCTTCCAGGCATACCTTTAGTTCCAGGTTCACCATCTTTTCCCGACAATCCTGGAGGTCCAGTCATGCCTTTGTCTCCTGGAGGTCCCTGAGGTCCAGGTAACCCTTGTAGACCAATGAGACCACGGTGTCCTTTTGCACCCTTTGGACCTTCTTCTCCTCTATCACCCTTACCTCCCTCTGGCCCTGGAGGTCCTGGCTTTCCTCTAGCTCCCTGTGGCCCTTCTACACCCTGTGGTCCAGTTTCTCCTCGAAGACCCCGTTCTCCTGCTGGTCCTGGAGGTCCATTTGGACCAGGTGGCCCTGGAAGACCTGGTGCCCCTGGAGTTCCCGGAGGTCCTGAAGGTCCTACAGGTCCCTTATCTCCCGGTCTTCCTGCAATACCAGGTGTTCCTGCTTTACCTGGTGCTCCCTCTGGTCCCTGTTCTCCAATTGGTCCCGGTGGTCCTAGAGGTCCTGCAATACCTTGTGGTCCTGGAGGTCCTTCACTGCCTGGCTTCCCTGGTGGACCTGTCTCACCTTGTGCACCTCTCTGACCTCTGAGGCCAGCAGGTCCTGTTGGGCCGGGTAATCCTGGAAGTCCTCTGTCTCCTGGAGGGCCCTGTGGACCAGGTTGTCCTGGAGCTCCATGTTGTCCTTGAGAGCCTGAGTCACCCTTAGGTCCTTCAGGTCCTGGTGCACCAGCTTGTCCTGGAGGTCCTGGATTGCCCTGTTCACCTTTCATTCCTGGGAATCCACGTTCACCCTTCATTCCAGGCAAGCCTACCAGACCCTGAGGGCCAGGGAATCCTTGTAAACCTTGAGGGCCAGTAGGACCTCACTCTCCAGGGGGCACGATCCTAGGTATCGCTGTTGGATAGTGTCCCTTGGTCCAGGTAGGACGATGTATGCCATCCTGCTTCGAAATTCTGCAACAGTACCGCCGGTCTTGACGGTCCCTCGTCCAGTTGCCCTTCTTCCTGGTGTGTTGACGGGCCATCCTGCGCACTTTGAAACGGCTCACTGGGTACCATGTCCGCCGACCTCTCTGGCGCACCTTCGCAGCCACCTTGCTTCCGATGGGTCCGGCAACAAACCCCACCACATCCGCGCGAGTCGCGTCCACCGCTGCACTCGTGTTCACTCGTGCTCGGCACGGCCTCTCCTGTATCCTGCCGTCCACGATGATTTCCACCATTCTTCCGTTCACGGCACTATGCGTCAGGTGATTGGTTGGCCCCGACGGTCCCCCCATGTCACACGCCAAGTCGGTTCTCGCGTGTTGCTCGTTTGCTTGTGCGCTTCCCTGCTGATCGTCCGAAACGGGCGCAACTGTCGCCTCGGCCACTAGGTGCTCCCTCCCCGGCTCCGCGCTATTCCGTCTGCCCCTGGCATCCAGTACTTTGACGCTCTCGTCAACTCTTACTACCAGGGCGCCAAGACGTTCCCCGTCGTCCTCCACGACGTCCACGTGCTGGCAGAGGTCTTCCACCTTTTCGCCGAGTTGTTCCACGTCTTCCGTCACGCCAATCCGTTCGCCGAGTTGTTCTACGTCTTCCGTCACGCCAATCCGTTCGCCGAGTTGTTCCACGTCTTCCGTCACGCCAATCCGTTCGCCGAGTTGTTCCACGTTTTCCCTCATATCATCCGAAACGGGCGCAACTGTCGCCTCGGCCACTAGGTGCTCCCTCCCCGGCTCCGCGCTATTCCGTCTGCCCCTGGCATCCAGTACTTTGACGCTCTCGTCAACTCTTACTACCAGGGCGCCAAGACGTTCCCCGTCGTCCTCCACGACGTCCACGTGCTGGCAGAGGTCTTCCACCTTTTCGCCGAGTTCTTCCACGCCTTCCGTCACGCCAGCCAGTTGCCCGTCAATTTTCGCCGATAGCTCCGTCTTCATCTCTTTCAGCTCGGCAGCGAGGTTGTCGTTTCTCGTTTCCATTTTGGCAAATAATTCTTTCATCATTGCCATCATCCTGGTTTCCGAATCTCCCTCCATCCCACTTCCTGACACCAAATGTAACAAATTTACCAAACCCTTTTTATTTTCTCAAGCTTCAAGTACAGCCACACTACTAGTTTCTGTCTCTTAATCTTTCCAAACTCTCACACCATACTAGTTTCTGTCTCTTCATCTTCAACAACTCAAAACTGTCTCTATGGCAACCTCCTTGAAAATCAAAGAGTCTTAATGACATGGAGAAGCCATGTCACAATATATTGATGATTCCATACTATCCCAAGGCATCACAGAGTGAGTGTGTCAATCGAAATCTGAAGAATGCATTAATCGTTTGTCCTACATGATGGGATCAAAATTTCTATTGGCTTCAGTTCTCATTTAACTCTGCTAGACATGAAAGTCATGGGCATAGTCCATTTAAATTAACCCTTTGCGAGTGAAAGCCCATATATGGGTGACCTGTCTGGACCCAGACGAGCGAAAACCCATATATGGGCTTGGAGTCAGAGCTATTATGATCAGCTCCTCTCGCTCAAATAATTCATATATACTGCCAATAGATGGCAGAAAATGTTCTTTCAGATGTTTGTGGTCAGTTAATCCCCGATTTTCCATATTTAACAATTTTTGTCGTAGTTCTCATTAGTGTAGGAATAAACAGTGCGGTGATTGCATCCAGTAAGTGAGAGTTTTTTTTTTTTGACAGAATGGCAGGAAAGAAAGGGTTGACGGAGCAAGAAATTGTAGAATTGTTGAACAAAAGTGATAGTGAGTTATGAGATTTTGTGCTCAGTAATGATGAGAGTGATATATGCGAGAATTCGTGTAAGTGCAAGTGACAGCGAGAGTGACGTAAGTAATGCAGACAGCTGTACACCTAGCTGGGTAGAGGTGAGTAATTTTGACCCTGGCCCTACATCTAGTATCCCAGTGCAGAATATCCAGCAGGGACCAGTGCTTCCTTCTCATTTTGATGGGAATTTCCAGCAGAATTTTTCGGTCTATTTTTTGATGACAAAATTATGGAAATAATTACTGAGAAGACATGTATTCAGGGAAACAAAAAAATAACAGGTGACACCACCAACGAAAAAAGCCAGGATTGCTGCCTGGAATCCCCCAGAAATTGCCGATATAAAAACACTGAGATAGTATTATCTCAACAGTATTGAGATAAACAAGTAGCTATGAAAATCATATACACATTTCAGATACCCTGCCCTAGCTTGTAACTGCACATTTCTATCACAACTTTTATTTTTTATCATTACCGTTATTATTACAATGGAAGTATTAAATATCTGAATGTGACGCTAATTAGTTCCTGAAGCACTGTTGGTTTATTTGTGAATACCTATATGTACGAACTGCGTTGTACAAAATGAAGAAGTGCTATTATGCCGTTTTTGTATCAACATTATTACACGGATTAACAAAACTACACTCCTGGAGGACAATAATGATTCAATTCAACAAAACCAAGGTATACTATGTGTTTTAGTACATTTGAACATGTTTATATAGTTTTAACTGTACTTAATAGAGTTTCATACTTTAGCAAAATTGCCTTCCACTCAGAGCCATAAAACACGTCCGCTTGGTAAGGGTTACTTTTGAATTCCCAACTCAATTGTCCATTAGCTAATTTATGGCATATCAAGGATATTTTACCTGACAAAATTAAGGAAGAGGATATAACCATCACGTGGAGTAGGATTAGAAAGAATATGCTGAAGGCACAAAGTAGAGCGGCTAAAGGTTACAATGCCAGACGTCAACCGCATAAATTCCAATTGGGAAACAAGGTTTACGTAAGGAATCATGCTTAGAGTAAGGTGGTGAATAAATATTCTGCAAAACTTGCTCCTCGTTTTGTGGGTCCCTATGTCATTCACCAGTTGCATTCTTCAGTCTCGGTGATGTTTTCGAGAAAGGTTGTGATAAGGTCATATTTGCACATGTTTCGGAAATAAAAGGTTAACTATTCATGTATGGATTACATTATAAACCAGAATACTCTACATTCAACTGAGGGGGGAATTAGTTCCAGTAGTCTCATTGCAAAGTAGTCTATTGTTGCACAATAGGCGGCAAGGGAGTGTAATGGTATTAATTAATACCGTTTGGAGAATTGTCGGATTGGGTAATTTTGGGCTATAAATGAGGGGTAACAGCATGCATGAAACAGCCCTGACATCATCATCAAGTATAATTAGCTGATGAGTGGCTATGAGTGTGAAAGAGAGAGGCAATCGGTCACTCGCACTCTTTACGTCCTGGAAGCCAACGATACACAGAGTAGTCAGTCAGTTAACCGCGAGGCTCCTAGATACCAGCTATAGTGAAAGGGTGATCGAATGGTTGGAAACTAGGAAGTGAAACATCGGTAAAGCAACAGAGATTTGGGATGTATGCTATAAGGTGATGTCCTGACATGTCGAGTAAAGTTCCAGAGAAGGAAGAAAAATACAACATTATCAGCGAAGGTGAGGGCTTGTGGGAGTCATCATGCACGACGGAGTTGGTAAAATGGGGTCTTGGTCGGTGGTGTGACATGCAGCAGCAATTGTGAAAGATAAGTACTGTGGGAAATATAACAAGTGAAATTGTGGTAATAGTCAAAAGGAAAATTCTGGGAAGGTTTCAAACAGAATTTATGCACATAATGTTACAGTGATAATTTCGCAGTTAGGGGATTGTTCACATATGCCTGGTAACAAGAACCTTGTAGAGCATTCTGGTAGAAAGGTTCCAGGATTGTATATTGATTTGTTGCCTTGTAAGATGTTTAATATGTTGTATATGTTTTAACAGAAGATATTAATTCATGTAAATGTCGAAAGTAAGTTTTCATATGTTAGAGGAATTAAGGCAAGTTATGCATTACAGTACGAATCAAATCAGTAAAAGCCGGTGGTTAAGAGGAATGGCGCGAGGACAAACCCATGCATACTGAAAGTTTCAAAATCAACACCTCCATTAATGGCAATGCTTATTACGAATTTTTTATATTCTTGGCTACCCATCTTTGATTATGAATAAACTTAAGTACTTAAGAAAAGGTAATAAGCAACTAAAATACAGAATGAATGACATAAACAATGCCATGAAGCACATATTCAATAACAATACCTTAATAATTAACAATTCAATAAGATACCTTAGACAAAATGAGTATTACTAAATTAGAATCAACTATGAAGGAGATAAATAGTGCCAGTTTCTAAGAGAACAACATTAGTGCAAAATAAACACTACTGGAATGAACTCTATATAAGATAATGCATTTTGTGGCTGGATGAAGCTCTAAGCACTTTCAACTTCATGAGAAATGCACTTTTATATATATGAACTAGCAAGTGCACACTGAAAGGTACACTGGAACATGGCAAAGATAATACCGGGAAAGCAAAAAACTTCCGAATGGGCTGTGTGGTGTTTTGCCTGTCCGCATCCTTGGCACTCATTGCCATCTGCTATCATAGAAAGGTGCGGATGAAACAAGACATTTAGGCTTTACTGGCCAACTTTATGGAAGAAGGTATTGAAACTTGTCCATACATTTTTGGCAACTCGTTAGGGAGCTATCCATTACTTGCACTAGTTCACATTGAGAAATGCTGGCAATTTCCTGGCAGATATTTTGTTTTAATTCTTCCGGGGTGTGTGGGTTTGTCTTGAATACTTTATGTTTTAAATTACCCTAGAGATAGAAACTGCTTATTGGAGCTCTGAGAAATCTTTCTGCGCTAACGGCACACTATACACCAATTTTTTTGTTTGAAGGGGTACTTCAAGAACAATATTAGGTTCTGAGTTATAGGGTCAATTTTTTTTCCAAATCAATAGTTGATGCCCATACATACATGAATACAATTTGCTGCCATTTTTTGAAGAATTTACAGAAAGGGAGTATGATTTTGCCTTTTTCAATAACACTCCGCAACAGCTCATACGGCCAATATTTTGATGACAATTGAAAGTATGTTTCAGGTCAGAATTATTAGTAGAGATTTGTGGGCACCTCAAATCCTTGACATACCCTCCTGTGATTTCTATCTATGGGGTAACTTAAAACAAAGTGTACAAGACAAACCCACACACTCTGGAAGAATTAAAACAAAATATCTGCCAAGAAATTGCCAGCATTTGTCAATGTGAAGTATGGCAGGTGATGGATAGTTTCTTAAAGAGGTGCTAGATATGTATGGATGAAGGTGGCCAGTTTCAGCATCTCCTTTTGTTAAACTTGGTAAGTAAAGCCTTTAAAAGTAATTTAAACCAAAAAGGTGCGCAGATTAATGACACTACACAACACTTACTTATAATTTATCGGAACATGTTTTGGAGGCTGAATTTCTTCCATTATCAACCGGACAACAACTGGTTCTCCCTGATGTCATATATATATATGGCAAAAGCAATGTGTTGAAAATTGATTTTGTTAGAGCAGAGTGCAGTACTTGTTTGATTCTCCTTATTCTTTCCTGTAGTTTAAATACTATGTGTTGTATCATATATTACTATGAATTTTTAGACCACCATATAGAAGTCTGAAAGTTGTAGTGTTTCATGACAATGCTGAAAACTACAGAACATTCTACTATGAACTTCAAGTGAAAGTTTCAATTGCTGCAAATAAAAACGCATTGCCCTGTAAATCCAGAGAGATTCTTTTCCAGTTAATATCACAACAGCATTTTAAATGACTTCCTACTGACCTGTATGCAAAGACATAGCTGGTGTCAATGCAGTGGGACCTGTACCAGGAGGCATTTTGCGCCTTCTCTTGAAGTCACTCAGATTATGATGTTGCCTGGCCTGTAGTCTAGTCAGCCGAAGTTGCTCCACACGTACTGCTTGCATTGTATTACTAGAATTCACACAGTTCAAACATTTAGTATCTTCAATACCAACAAAATAAAGACAGAATGGAACTCAGTGTCAAAAAATCAGTAAGGAAACTTAACAATATATATATAAGAAAATTTTCACTGATGGATGGGGCACTAGAAGTTGCCGGGCATATTTGAAGGTGGTCTCGGTCCATTTCCTCTTGCAGATCACATAGAGGACAGAGTGGTGAAGAATATATCCCAATTCTGTTTAAATGTTTTGCCAGACAATCATGTCCTGTAATCAACCTGAAGGTTGCAACTGCCATTTTTCGAGGATACTCAGGAATTACTGTCTAATGTTTGGTAGTTCCCATATTTTATTCTTTGATTTTTCATAGCAATATTTTGCAATAATCTTTTGAATTCAGTGTTGACTAATCTTTTGAATTCAGAGTTTACTTACCTTTTAGCTGCATAAAATGGTAGATTAACTACAGATTTCTGTATACTGCTGGTACCCTTTTTTGCAAGAAAATCAGCTTTGTCATTACCACTCAGTCCACAGTGAGCTGGTATATGCTAATGTACTAGCAAGTTGGCCGTGGTAGCTTAGAGGTTAAAGTAGCTGCTCGATAAGCGGAAGATCCGTGGTTCAAATCCCGGCTATAGCATTGAATTTTTAGTCCTGATTCCACCTCTTAAACATTGCCCACACATGGCTTGTGAGTTTAAAACCACACATGGCTTGTGAGTTTAAAACCACCAGCAGTAAGCTTGTTGGCATAAATAAATAATAGTTAACTTACATATTTTGTTTTGTTTATGTAAATGTCACAAATCGTAAGCATGTTTGAAGCTTGAAGTTCTTTTCCACATCAAACCATATTATGTCCATATTGTTTTTACAAGTATCTACTACCCTGTTTTGGAATTGATTTCAGTAAAAACACATGGTTAATCTTGGAATCCAGACACTGTTTTGTACTTTTAAATTTGTCTCCAAGGGTTTGGGAGTTATTAATTTCTCTTCTCTTCTGAAAAATTTGCTCTAACAGACATGATATGATTTGAAAAGTACTTCCTCATATATTGTTTGTATTATTTCACAAATAGTTTAAAACCAATAACAAGTTTTGAAAGCTGTTTCACTTAATAATAAACAGATATGGAAGTTACCAAAGTGAAACAAAATTCTAAAGAGACAGGGTGAATGTAGCTGTGAAAATGGCTGACTATGTGTTTCTTTTAGAGTTAATCTGAAAGATGCTCTCCACTGAAGAAAGAATAGCTGTGGTTTTGGCACATGTGAGGGGATTACCTTACAGGCAGGTTCAGGTGGACTTTCTAAGAAAATTTCATAAAACTACGCTCACTAGGACTAATATCAGACTACTGGTTCAAAAATTTAAGGCCATGAGTAGTGTCCAAGATGAGAAACGTTTTGGTAGGCTCAATGTGCTGGCTCAAACTGTGCAACAGGAAGAGTATACAATTACCAGAAGCCCAAAAGCATCAATCAGGCTAATAAGTCGGGAGTTGGATGTACCACAATCAATAGTGGGAAAATTCTCCATTACAAATTGAAAGAAATCATACCACCTCCTAAGCTGTCACAAGTCGGGATAATTTGCTATAAAATGTGTTTTTCAGTGACAAAGACACCTTTCATACATGTGGCATGGTTAACCGACATATCTAAAAAGTGTGGGCAGATGAACCACCTAATAAGATCTTTGAGTGGGAACAAAGCACCCCAAAAGTCAATGTGTGGTTAGGCATCAGGGCATCATCCTCAAATAACATTTTTGGGCACTGGGGCAGGTTAAGATGTTGTTGTAGTGTTTAACGCCCGCTTTTACTACTACGGCACCGCAGGCGGTGACACTGATGATACATGAAGATGGAGCACCGGTGGAATGAGATGGCGGGGGAAACCGGAGTACCCGGAGAAAACCCGCCCTGACGCCGCTTCGTCCACCACGAATACCACATGCGGGTCCCTGGGATCGAACCCGGGCGGCAGGTTAAGAGTTTGTTGCTTCTTGTAGTAAAAGACATACAGAAAAACCTTAGAATTATTTAACTTTTCACAGCACTTCCCCTTTTGCTAGTTATATACTGCATTCATAACAATATGAAATGCATACTGCATTTCAATAATAATTGGGAAACTTTTTGGATAAGTGAGGTTACACTTTAATATTTAGTCAGTCCTTTGTTAGCTGAAGATAAGAGTAGTTGTTCTTGAAACATATCCTAATTTTCTAAAGTAAGTGAGGATAGTGTAAATAAAACTTATCCTTAATATTAAAATGTAAACTGTAAATTTACATTAAAACTACGATAATAAATAATACTGAGCAGAATACCTGGTTTTTGTGAGCACAGGACAAGTTCTCCTGTTAGGGTCACTTGTCATATTAAGGGAATATAGATTTGCCAGATGACAAAGTTGATCTCGCTCTTGTTTCTGCATAGGATGAAGCCTATAAACAAATGAAAAAAAAGAAGTGTAAAATTTATGTTGCAAAAGCAATTCACACCAGAATATTGTCCACACTCATCAACGTCCACATCTGTTACCATATGTATACTAAATATATAAAATTAGACTATAAAGAATAATAGTAGGGGGAAAAAAAAAAAAAAAAGCAACGACGACGACAACAACAACAATAATAATAATAATAATAATAATAATAATAATAATAATAATAATAATAATAATAATAATAATAATAATAATAATAATAATAATAATAATAATAATAATAATAATAATAATAATATAATCATAATAACCTTGTTTATCTAGCCCTCATTTATCCAGATCAGGTTTGTAAATTCTTTTGTTTTTAATGTTCACATTAGATAATAACTAACTCATAGCAAAACATAACTACAAGTATGTATACCAAATACATTCAATGCATTGATTCAATGTGTGGTTCCTGCATAAACTGTACAATAAATTATGGTAATATATACTGTACTCTAAAATGCGAATGGTTGAGTTTAAGAAATATTTAGTAGTGTGTCACATGGTGCTGACACGGCATGTCTCACCAGCTATAAATAGTGTTGGAAGAAAGCATTGGCCTTGATCGCTACCAATCACAACACCTCCCTCAATCTCCTCAGTTTTCCTACTGTTTTCAAATGGCACATGTCATTAAGCTTATCATGTGTGTTTCTACCAGATTGTTTTAGTGTCTTATCAAAGTGTTTGGGAGTGTAATTCAGTATACAAGTTTAAAATGATGTCAAAGCAAAAGAAGGTTGTGGTTTCAAAGGATAAAAAGTGGATGCTATTAATTGAATTCATAAAGGAGAAACACTGAAGAAAAGAGCTGCTGAATGAGAATTGCTGTGCACCAGCCGGCAAACATTATGGCATATTTGGAGCGTGAGCTTGACACCACTCCAGCTGAACTATTAATGATATAGCGTTTGCATCACTGTACTTCATTCAAATACACATGTTTAAAACAGAAGACTGGATCAATTTTTTGTTAAGAAATAATGTGATTTGATGTGATTAAGATGTTTATATTTTTTAATGTCTTGTAAAGACTACAATTTTGCTACAAGACACAGCTTTTTATTGTTATAGACAAGTCTGCTTATTTAAGGATTCAAGAATTTTGTTTTGCTTATTACCCATATAAGACGGAATCCCCTTAACACAAAAAGAGCATGTTGGTAACGCTTTGTAACTTCCTTAAATGCTAATACCCCTCTTCAACAATCTGAAATAGATTCAAAGCAATAGAAGGGAAAGGATACAGCAAAATAAATTAACTAGAAATGAAAATGGCAATATAATTATGGACAACCAGGAGAAAACAGAACTTCTTAATTGCCATTATGCTAAAAAGTCCAGTTAAACTTCACCATGGCCAACCAAACTACATAAACATGAACTATATCTCACAAATAATTCTGAATTACTCCTCTACTACAAATATAAAGCTGACGTACCTTTCACAGAAGGAGAACTTAATTTAGCTTTATCAGATCTATACAATTTGGCCACTGGAAATGATATCTATAATGCCATTACTAGAAAATGTCTCTAAAGAGCTGAATACAGCCCTACTTTAGCACTTAAATAATATCTGTGAAACGGGCATATTTCTGGATCCCTGGAAAACAGCCATTATAATACCAATACTTAACCCCCCTTAAAAAAAAAGCATTGCAAATCATATAGACCCATTTCATTAACATCTTGTCAATCTAAACTGCTTGAAAGAATGGTTCACTATTATAGAGACTTGAAAAGCACAATCTTCTTAGTCCTTCAGATCTAAGTGGCACAGTTGATGCTTTATTATATTTTACCCAGGAAGTATATTTAGGATTCACAAAAAATGAAATTACAATTCCAGTGATGATAGACTTGGAAGCTGCATTTGACACACCTCACAAATCTGTTCTTTTACAACTCATGAAACCTGGAATTAAAGGTAAAATGCTCAAATTTCTATTTTCGTTTCCTACTGGTGGGCATATTCAGACTTCTGTCAACAAGCAATTGTTAAGCCTACAAAAAATCCATAGTGGGTTTCCACAAGGGTCAGTGATTAGTCCCACACTGGCTAATATCATAATTTTTGAGTTACCCAAGATGCTGCCTTCACAAGTTAAAATCAGTATATACGCTGATGACATCTCGATATGGTCTGCAAACAGAGACTCAATGAAAGCAGAAACCCTGATGCAGGGAGCAGAGATAGTATCAGTAACTGGGCAACGAAGTGGAATTTAAATATTCCCAACTGAATTAAAAGGTTTTGGACCAAAAGTCCTCTTGTATGGACAAAGAATACAGTACAACAGCATACGCAAAATTCTAGGAGTTACCTTGGATGAGAAATTATTATACAAAACTTACATCCAAATCATTGTTACATGATGTAACAGAAGATCAAACTTATTAAAAATTGTAGCTAGTAAAAAATGGGGAGGCTGACAACATTACATTAAGATTGTTTTACATTTGAGAGGTAGAATTGGAATTGAAAACTTGAATGCACAGTTCCAATTCTACCTGTCAAACATTGCCCACACATAGTTTGTATGTTTAAAAACACCAACAATAAGTTTGTTGGCATAAATAAAAGAATAGTTGTTTTACATTGCCCACATCAGAGCAAAGCTAGCATATGGTTGTGAAATGTAGGGCAGTGCAGCAAGTATCAGGGTTGCCAACTCGTACAATAATTATGGGGACATACGATAATTTTAATGCTCATACAATGGTTGCCAACCTGTACGATAATTTGAATGTATGATAGTTCGATATCGACGAAATGTCATTTTCACTGGTTTGTCCCACCAGCAAAATGAAACTAATTACAAATAGCTACACCACTTTTTCCCTCACGGCCTGTCTCCACCCCATAGCAACCGTTTCCAACCCTACTAAGCCTGCTACCCTTTATACTCCTATTGCCAGAGTGCCCAGGTCTGATAATCTCAATGAAGAAGGCACTGTTCAGAAAATTGATGATCAACGAAGAAAACTCGGAATATGTGATATTCCGTGTTAAATAAAGAACATGCCTGAACCTGACAGTTCCTGGAGTGCTGTTAAACACATGTCACCTTGGTGGAAATACTGATTTCAAAAAACTAGTGGCCTTTGCATTATCAGTGGTTTCCTTGCCCCAAAGTTTCCTTGTGAGAGAGTTTTTTTCTAAACTGGGTTTAATAAAAACCAAAGTTAGAAACAGATTGACACTAGATACGGTAAATGAACTCATTTTGTCGTCTCAGCTTATGAAAGAACGTGGTAGATCTCAAAATCTGCAAGTCACCCAGAAGATGTTAATATAAGTGCTAAAGTTGTAATATTTGAGGTCATCAATATTGTAAGTGGATATAATGAACATAATTACTCTTATATTTTCATAAGTGTTATACTGATATTTTTATTATTGTAGCATTTGGTTTATGATGTACGATCATTTTGAATCCAAATCTATAATTTTGAGTGGCTGGTACGATAATTTTACTTTTAAATGTTGACAACCCTGGCAAGTATGCACTTACAAAAGATTCAAATCATTCAAAATGCAGTTTTGGGGTTGTGCCTGGGAGTACTAAAAACTACTCCAATAAGTGTCATGGAATGCCTATTCATTTTCACGTACAAAAACAAATTTGGATTCAATACCCAAGACTTCATGTAGCTGCCAGACATAAGTTTCCAATCAAATATGGAGACAGCAACTTGATAAAACTGTACAGACTTCAAAATCATCACCAACCTCTTCCCCTGGAATCCAATGTAGTAGCAGCTGTTAAAATACAGACAGCAACTTGGTAAAACTGTACAGACTTCAAAATCATCACCAACCTCTTCCCCTGGAATCCAATGTAGTAGCAGCTGTTAAAATACTGAATGAAATACCTCCATGGAAATGGTGCACTTCAAAATTTAATGCTAAACTTTCATGTAATTACACTAAGACAGACCGGTTAAGTTAAATTTGTTCCCAAGCACAGTTAAGTGCTTGGGAACAAATTGCCAACAATTATGAGGGATACTTGCACATTTACACGGATGGATCCCTTAATCTCAAAAATAATACCACAGGAGCAGGATATTATGTACCACAAAGCAAAGATAAATACTACATACCATGGACATCATATCTAGCCTGGACACAGAATTACTAGCTATTGATGGAGCTCTCCAATATATCTCACAAGCAGACAGCAACCAAGTTTGCATTTTCACCGACTCTCTAGCTGCAGTATATATACGTAAATATAAGCCAACAACATACTAGCCAACAGCACCAGTGCAAGAGATGTTATCCCCTACCCTACTACTTTTTTGTTTTCATTTTCTCAAAATGGCTCAAAGAATTTGGATTAAAATACCAATACTTAAATACTTTTATGAAAAATAAAATGTATATTTTGAACATTCTAGGAAATAATTTTAAAGAATTCTATATAATCTTGTACAATGGTCTGTCTACTGCAGTCATAATAACATTGAAAGTGGCCAATATGAACTCATAAGGGTAATCACAAGAATTATTCCTCTACAATTAATATCAATACTCTAAACCACACTTGTTCGTATAAGCAGGAAACAGTTACCATAATAATTCCTCTAACAGCATAATATTACTACAGTAAACTCTCGGTTTAGCGGACCTAAAGGGGCCAGCAGTTGTCCAGAAAATTGAAAGTCTGTTAAATCGCAAAATGAATGAAAATGAAGTGAATACAATTGAAACTGTTTTATTGGTACATTCCATTTACTTTACATGATTTACTCTTAGGTTGGAAGTTGTTCCCTGTGAAGTTGTGGGTTTGAAAAAAGTGTCAATACCCAGTTGCTTCCCACTTGAATACTGCTCCTTTATGATTAAGGAGCGAAGCTGTCTGAAATGTTCATAATAGGCTAGCACTTGTGGGTCTGAAGATCTTTCCACGTAAGTAATCACATCATTCATGTGGTCTCTCATTACAGATAATTTTGGTACACACTTCAAAGATTCATCATCACTGTCGCCGTCATCTTCATCTTCATCCTCTTGTAGAACACTTACAGCGATCTCTTCATGACTCAGAATCTGGTAACCTGGATCACCCTCATCCATGTCCAGCCACTCTTTTAAGTCAAGTTCACTTAAATTATTCCCTGCCTTCATCAGTGTATTACAAAAATTGGATGTTTCAAAGCCACTGAAATCATATTCGGCTTCAATTCCTTTTAATAGCAGTGTCCACCCGCATGGGCATCGGCAGAGTTTTTCTAAGGGGAGGCCCATGTAGGAACTTCACAATCAAACAATATTAATTCATTATTTTGTCGTCAAAAGTTATAGTATTTGTTGCAGATAACCTTATTAATTTGTGCTAAATAAAAATTGTTTTTACAATAAAATTAAAATAATAGACAAATAGTCACTAATTGATTGCACATAAGGTGTTCACTAACTCCCGGGGGAGGGGGGGCTGCGGCCCCCCTTGTCCCCCCTTCGCGACGCTCATGTCCACCCGTTAGCTAATGTTTTCATCTCTTTCCATGCTGCAACAAAGTTAAAGATGGCGGAACTAGCCTTCTCGATCAGACAAGTAGCGGAATGTCATAATTTAATCATTGCAGATCTCCTAAATTTCATTTAAATTTATTTATTTTAACACCAAATTTAGTCCGTTAAATCCGAAGTCCATTAAACAGGGGTCCGTTAAATCGAGATTTTACTGTACAGAATAAAGCTGTTAATATATAGAGAAGTTACACCAGTTACAAAGAGGAAAACGATTTTAGAATAAACTATATGTTGGCATAAATAAATAATAACTATACACAGTGTCATATGACACATTTTCAAATTTTATCAAAATATATCTACTATTGTTTACTTTTATACATAAACATTTCTACAAGTTATTCTTAGCAAAGCTTATTTTTGCATTTACTTTATGTTAAATTGAATAAACCTATGCAGAAATAGTTTCTTTCACATTACTGTAGGTATATACAAGGGTTATAGAGAAAAGCAAATTGATAGTCAGATCCCTAAACATTGCAAACAACAACTGAATACGAAAGGTATTTTAAGAAAATGAAACTCAGAAAAGCCTGATGCCAAAGAATTAATTATTTAAAATAAATTATGTTATAAACAGGTCTGCATTTTTGGTACAGTGAGCTTTAGTTGTAAAGTTTTGTTTATCCGTTACATACAACTCTTTCTGAATTATGACTTCACAGGCTACTCTCAGAAAATTTAGGATACACATATGTTTGTTATTTAAATATATTAAACATGTGATATGCAATGCGTTTGCAGCTCGGCTGAACCAGGTGAGGGCCTGTGTGCTACCTCCAGAGTTACGCCAGAGCAAATAGAAAGAGAAAGTGTGATCACTCCACTGCTCTTCCATATGATTATAGAGCTACCTGGGGCCTCTGTCAGGTGGCAGCAAAGTCGTTAGTGTGGCTATTTACAGCGCTTTTCTCTGGGCATTGCATTGGATTATTGTCATGTATGGTTGCTCTGTTTGTTACAGTGTGATGAATTGTGGTTAATTTTTTATGAAACTGTGAATTTATAGAAATAATCGACATGCCTATTGTTTCATGTGTGGTTGTAGATCTGGATATGACAAATCTAAAGGTAAACATTTCTTTACACCTCCAAAAGATAAGCTACTGTTTTCTAAATGGGAGAGGGCCATACCAAGAAAGGACAAGTGCCTTTCATCTAATAGTCGTGTGTGATTCACATTTTTCAGTAGAACTTTTGATAAAGTTTGTAGTTAATGGAGAAAATGTAGAGATTGCATGGCAAAGATGGAAGTTAATGACTCATGCTGTTCCACATCTTATTCCTAATCTTCCTAAATACTTATCACGGCCAATACACTCCTGTAAACCTCCTTCACAGCGACCATCAAAAAGGGTTGAAAGAGATACCAATTTAGAAGACAGTGGGAATCATGCAGAAGGCTTTCAAAATACGATTGTTAATCTTCCCCTCGCAGGGGATACCAGTAGACATTTTAGTAATAAAGTAGGCCTACTAAAGAAAAGGTTAAAGCAACAACAGCATAATATAATTAGACTAAAATGCCAATTGAGTGTAGCCAATGGCAATATTCAAGTACTTGAAAGAAAAGTAAATTGAAGTAGTAGCAATATCGATGAAAATACCTAAGTGAAAAACAAAAAAATTGTTGATACAAGTTTGAAAAGATCAAAGGCAACTAAAACGAAAGGCATGAGATATATTGCGACGATCATCCCTCTACAGTCGATTTTCTCCAGTTGCATACGTTACAGTCAATTTATGTTGCAACCAAATTAGCAGTATCATCTGGAGGTAATTGTGAGTATAGGCAAGAGCTGCCTTTAACATAATTCGTTAATCAAATGAGGTTTTTAGCAAAGGAAACAGCGAGCCATAATAGGGGAATTACAGAAAAAATAGAGAGCAAAATGAAGGACAAAATTGAGATTGAGGAACCTGATATACCAGAATGGGAAAACAATGTACCTGAAATTACTCAGAAAGATATGGCTAAAGAATGTCTGGTATATCACTTGAGTGGGTATATAGTACACAATTGTTCAAAGATAACAGATTGTAAAGCATGTGTTAATTTACTCCATGGCAAGTGTGCAGATTTCTCCTCCGTATCACTTTTAACTGCAATTAAAGACCACAAAAACTGGTACAGACAATTTATGCCTTACTTACGCCTCTAAATCTGTATATGGCATTCTTTCACAAGTAGAGAGGGTTTTAGCAGAGAAACTTTCAAATGAAAGTAACTTGTGGGGCGATATATTTTTCGATTGTTGTGACAGTGTTAACCAAATTAGTGTAGCTTCTGGAATTGGGTGTTGTGAGGAACATTAAGTGGTTCTTGTCCCCAAACTAATTCTGCATTACATGAAGTGTCGCTTCTTTTTCCGCACCAAGGAAATAAGAAAGGAATTACAATCATCAAAGGCTGCAAAATCATCTCGGAAATTGTTGAAAGTTACCAACTCCTGATTTCAACATTGCTGAGTACATTTTTACCTGTAGAACAAAATACAAGTAGCTTGTACTATTCTTGTAGCAAAGTTAACTCTTCATTCACAGGAAATTATACTTCACTTTATTCCTTTAATGCCATTTTGCATTCTACTGGTAACATTATTGTCTTGGATTTCTGTGAATGGCTGCCAGAATGTACATGCGTGAGTTAGTTATTGTTAAACCACACTATTATTTTCCTTTGCTACTTCTCCAGTGAATCTCCTGTTGGCCTGGGTGACTCAGTTGGTTAGACGGGTTCAAACTAGGCCCAGACCGATGATTTTTAAGTGTGCTTAAAAAGAAACAGCTCCATGTCAGCAGATTTACTGGCATGTAAAAGAGCTCCTGCGGGACAAAATTCCGGCACATTGGCGGTGCTGATGTGATCCTAGCAATTGAGTGTCGTTAAACAATTAAATAAAACGGTGAATCTCCTGCTGAACACTAGTGTTTGTATTAGCATTGTACCGCACTACCAGTTGCGCTGCCATCTGTGCAGCGGAACACTTGAACTACAGCAGTGATCACACTTCTCCTTCTACTCGCTCTGGTTACGCCTTAAGGACCGGCAAGTAACAGGTATGGGACACTAACTATTGTACTGTATGCCCAGCACAAGAAGGTGAGGCTTAGGAATGTGTAACGTAATCATGTTTTGCTTCCCGCGCGGTGTTTATGTCTAGTTTCCGAGTATGATAAGGATGTTAGGTTCGTTTAAAATACACAGTGTTGTCACATAACTCACCTAGAAGTCCAGTTGTCGTGCAAGATCCGAGTCGGAGAAGTCGTCACCTTCGCTGCTGTCACTACCGCTTTCTGCATCTTCGTCAGACCTCCTAGTGATATAATAAAATTGTCTATTGCATCTTCCACTAGCCCATCCTTTTGCCTGAACTCATCCTCAAGTTTCTTAACGTGCCTAACATAGCCCTCCCAATCAGCTGTTGTAACGGAGTTCACTGCACTTTCACACACTTGCTGTAGATTTCTTAAATGTAGATCACCGGTTACATTATGCTCTCTCTCTCTTACATGTTTTATTGCTGCCCATGCCAATTCTATAGCGTTCAACTCGCACATATAAGGAGGTAATCTAAGAACCGTATGCCCATGCATTTCTATTATTCTGTCGATATGGTATATTTTTTCCTTTGGTTTATGTATTTGAATTAAATCAAACAAGTCGGTCTTTCGCATTGCAGCAGAATATGAAAGATTGTTGTTCTCCAACCATTGTACCATTTCTTGCTTTACAGCATATTTCGACGGAGGCTTATTTTCTTGTACACTGTGGTATGGAGCATTATCAAGCACGATGACACTATTGCAGGGTATATTAGGTAACAGTTTCTCCTCCAACCATTTCTGGAAATTTTCTCCATTCATTTGGCCATGATAATCGCCGCTAGCAAGTCCAGCTTTGAATATCAAAGAAGCTCCGGGTATGAAAACTTCGTTGCTGCCTGCATTTACAAGAATCAGGCGGTTTGAAGAGCTAGTGTTTGTAGTATTCCCATAGATATCATCGCTCTGCCAGCACTTCCCAAATGTCAAATTATTGTCCACCCAGGACTCATCAATGTAAATGATATTTCTCCCAGCATTTCTGTATCCATTTATAGCTCTTAGGTATTTAGCTCTCCAGTTAACTATATCTGGACGTTCAATAAGTAATTTTCTCTTACTTCCACATCGCTTCCATTTGAAACCCATATCGTGCAATAGCTTCCGCAGAATTTCTCTTCCCCAAGGAAAACTTATTTTTTCCCTAATTGCTGCAAGTAGCTTCGGTACAGTGGGCACTTGTTTTTTTAAACAAATAAAAGTCTCGAATTACGTTTTTAATTACTGTTCTATCAAAGTCATCACAATGAAATTTGCATTCCTCGGCCTTTGGTCTCTTTTTCCCGAGTATGAAGTGATTTTTCACCAGCTTTAACACCTCTTCTTATTCTTGTTACACTATGTTACGATATCCCACAATAATTTGCCACACGTAAATTTCTTTGTGATAATAAACATTTCAATTGTCCTGATTTCGCTTCTTCGTCACATACCTCTATCACTTTTCTAATTACCTCCCTTGCTTCACTGTGAATACTTCGTCCCTTCTTTCGAACTGCAGCCATATGTAAATATTAAGCCAAGAATAAAACTAACAAAATACGAGTATATAACTGTAGCGCCGTAGCGCGAGAGCCAAATAATGCATAATACTAAAAAATCTCTGCACCTGCACCTAATACTGCAAAGCGCATTAGATCTGGCAACGCGGGTGACTCATATGCATTCTCATGCACTCATTTCCTAGTAAACAGATACGCTACCGGAGCAGATAAACAATTGAAGCCCCCTCTGCCCTTCATTCCCCTCTAGCCTTCTTGTCGTGGGCATACAGTACTAACTTACATTGAGCTTACCTGCATCACAACAGATGTTGAAATTGATGACATTCAACGTGACCACATTCCCTATATCTCAGAAAACAATTCTGGTTTACTCGCAAAAGTTCACATTGACTGATTGCCTGTATTTCTCCCATGGTATTGTCCTTCAACTCTTGCAATGTTTGTGGATTTGATGTGTACACTTTATTCTTTAACGTTCCCCATAAATAAAAATCACTAGACATTTAGCATAAGAGGTTTAACATTTCTAAGATGTCAGCTTTTGTAGCAATGAAACTTCTGAAACTTAAGCTGTACAAGGTAACTGTAGTTCATGCTTTACAAGCACAAGATCCTGTAAGCTGGGTTGTGTGGCTGTTTTCAGCAAGATTCAGCACATCACATACTGTGGCAAATTCTATGTATCAATTGGGAAGTGTGTATAGGGACAGAATAATTAGTCGAGAGTTGTGGCCATCTCATTACTGTGACCTATCTTCATGCCATTTTTACTTATGGGGAATGTTAATGAATAAAGTGTAAGCATCAAATGTGCACACATATTAGAAGTATTGAAGAACAATATCACAAGAGAAATACAGGCAATCAGTCAATATGAACTTAGTCAACATGTGAGTAAACCAGAGTTGTTTTAGAGATACAGGGAATGTATTCATGTTGAAGGTCATCAATTTTGACATTGTTATGATGCAAATAAACATAATGTAAGTTAGTACTGTAGTTAGTGTTCTGTACCCATTACTTGCTGGTCTTTTAGGTGTAATTCTGGTGGAGAGCATAACAGCCCTCGCCTGGTCTGGTCGAGCTACGAATACACAGTATATGAGAGGTAGAATCAGGACTGAAAAATTCAATGCCATAGCCAGGATTTGAAAAATGAATCTTCTGCTTCACATGTGGCTGCTCTAACCACTGAGCCACATAGCAACTTGCCGTATGACACAGATTTGCATTTTCCCGGTAGACCATTAGAGTATCTCACATCTGAGATAAGTACCCCAAGGGGGACTTTAATTGTAAGTACTTTATATCCCAGGTTTAAATAATTCAGTCCTGATTCTACCTCTCAAACATTGCCCACGCATAGCTTGTGTGTTTAAAAAAACCAGCAGTAAGTTGACTGGTATAAAATGTGATATATACCTTAACCAAAATTCTTAAGAGCCATTCTTAAGAAAATCAGAAGTACTGAAACTTTTTGCATGTAACGGTTGGTTTTGTGTGGGAGCTATAGCTTTGAGAATGAGTTGGAGTCAACTCGAAACATTGTCAGCTTTGTACCAAAGAACTTGCAATATTACCAAGATAAGTCAAGTTTTTAGTTTCTAATTTAGTTCTTACTTTAGATTATGGTATTTAAGTTCAGCTTTCTTCCACAGAAACAAAGATTTCCAAGAAAATCCTCCCACCCCAGACTACCTTTACATGGAATATTTTTTTACAATTTTGATTTTATCAAAAATGATCCTAATGATTAAAATACCACATGTTTAAGATATTTTCATGACAAATGAAATGTATATCCTGAATTTTCTCAGAATGTCTCAGTAAAACACTATGTCATACACCAATAACGTAAATAATGCTTCATAAGTGAAGCCTGTGGTCTCTACAGTCGGTCTGGGTGGCTTAGTTGATTGCACCCTGGCCTACTGATCCCAAGGTTGCAGGTCCAAATCCGGCCCATACTGATGGTTTTTAAGTGTGCTTAAAAACGACAGCTCCACGTCAGGAAACTTACTGGCATGTAAAATAACTCCTGTAGGAAAAAATTCTGGCACACCAGCGATGATCCTGGCAATTGACAGCATTATTAAACAACAAAAATTGTGGTCTCTACAGGATCTTGACAATGCTAATGGCTTCATTGCCAGATGCAAGGCACTAGAAAACAACAGGATCTTGACATAAAACTTTTGGGTGAAATACAATACTTCCTCCGTTTACTGTAATTATGTAGCGGAGAACGTAATAATCCTTGAAAGTCAAAACATAAAGTAATTATTGTCTCCCTGTAACAGTGCACATTACCATATCACTATTTGCCTAATTAGCTTCATTAGATATAGCTTTTCATATGCTGTGCCTTTTACCTGAGTTCAGACTGTCCTGGATCCTGTAGGAATCTTGACAATTTTTCATTTGCAGAAGTCAAAATACTGAATCCTGGCCTTTCACCACGAATTCTTCTTCTACCAGCTCTTATCTCTCGTCCATTCTGCAAAACAATATTGTTAAGTTATAGCTTCATCTTTCTAAAGGTGCTACTAAGAGCACTACAAAAAGTATTATTTCAACTTGTAGTTAGTACTGTGGCTTTTATTTGCAATAAATTAATTTCTTACTTAAAATTATAAGAATTAGTTTCTCAGGTCATCTTTCACACCATCTGCTACTTGCAGACGTTAGACCTCATTGGCGCATGTGTTGGCTTTCTTTGATGACCAGTGGATATTTTAGGACACTGGCTGCTTCAGTTTTCAGCAGAAGACAGGCACATACAGAAGTTTGAAATGTTCAGTAACTTCACTGAAGCACCCAAGAGATCTGACAGTCAATAAGTAGCTGATGATGTGAGTGATGGCCTGAGAAACTAGTTCTCCATACTTTTAACGCAAGTGAAGCTCAGAGTAATGTGTGGCATAAATAAAAACTAGCTAGTGCTTGCGAGCTGAAACTGGCAAGCAAGTTGAGAATCAAACAACAGGTTGTGATTTGGTATAAATAAATACTTCCCTTCTTTGTACAGCTCTTGCTATCAACACTAAGCTAGGTGACCACCATGCTACATAAACAAACACACCTATTTTTCTGTCTGGAGGCAATTTAAATATTTGCTGCACTTTATATACTTATTCATGTTAAATATAGCCTCGTTTAATAAACCAAATAGAGATACCGACTTTAAATAACAGATGTGTAGCTAAGATTTGGCAAAGGAAATAGAAATTGAGATTCACCTAACATTCGACTGATAAATGTTCATACACTTTTTAAATTCAATCCCTAATTTTCTTAATTTTATATTATTGAAAAATTAAAAAATTAAAATTATTTTGTTGTTTAACGACACTGTCAATTGCCAGGATCACATCAGCGTCGCCGGTGTGCCGGAATTTTGTCCCGCAGGAGTTCTTTTACATGTCAGTAAATCTACTGACATGGAGCTGTCGTTTTTAAGTACACTTAAAAACCATCGGCCTGGGCCGGGTTTGAACCCGCGACCTTGGGAACAGTAGGCCAGCGTCTAACCAACTGAGCCACCCAGACCGACATATATTATTGAGAACTTACTATCAATTGATATATTCAAAGTAGATAATTTGTACTTGTGTATTTGCACCATTATACTGATATCCTTTACATCTATATAAAATATCAGTAACTATAGCTGCCAAAAATTTAATGGCTGGTGGCTAGATGCTAAATTCAATCATAGGCCTGGTTCATAGCAATGCCAGAGGGCGATAGACCCTAGCAGAGTATCTGCTTTTGCCGTCACCATCACGTTCGAAAACGGACCATCGGTATCATCTATCTCCAACATGGTTACTTCGCTGCTAACTGTATTCCTCGTTGTGGGGGTTGCATCGTTATTTGGTTGACATGCAACCATGGAAAACCACCAGCGATGCAATCGTAAAAAGGTCATTCCTGATCCTGCTACCGAGGGAAAATCATCTGGGTCGGTGAGCTTTGCAAACACCTCCCCGAAAAAGTCCTGCACCTGTAGATGGTCCACGTCCAAAATGGTGTCCACTGTAGGTTTAATGTGAACGATCACCTCCTCACCATCCTTCAGGAACACTGCAGAGGTGTGTATCACCAGCTTAATTGACTGCTCTTGCTCCAGAAACTGAACAATAAAGTTCACTGCGTCGTCATAGTTATCAGTGGTCCAATAACCAGCGGCAGGGGTTGCAGCGTGAGTCACCGGTTTCGCCATCTTCACGACGTTTAAGATGAGTACAAAATATTGCATGAAAATCCTTCCTTTTATAGTGCACAGTGCAAATGATGGCAGTGCGCCAATGCACTTTCGCGACGCTGCAAAAGTGCAGCCGATTTCGCGATAGCCCACAATTGCCGGCCCGTTTCGCGACAATCCGTGTCGCCAACGCGGCCGAATACCAACTATGTGTTGTATAGTTAAACATGCCATAAAGCCAATGATATAAATATCATTTGCACCCAAACAATATATTTGTACAACAGCAAAAAGAATAGTATCATCCACCATTAAATTTTATGGCTGCCATAATTCCAAGATTCTATAAGGCTTTATTATGAATTAAAGCTATACTGGATGAAGGAGTTTTATTTCGTGGAAATTTAAATTTAGGATCACTTTTATAGGAAAATCTTATAATCCGGTTTTGATTTGCACAATATTCTGCTGTACATATCACACTTATTACGTTATCACTATTACCTCATTCACATTCTGTTTGGCATTATCATATGCAGGCAAGATGAAAACACCTTAGCATGTTTTCAGAATTGCTAAAAGGTCCCCTTCGTGTTTCACTTCCCTCTGGAAGATAATGCTGTGGAAGCAAGTCTACATTTTCTCTTTTAATGCTCACATCCAAGTCCCTGCATATTGTGTAATTTTTTAGTTTCTCAACTACTTAATGTATAGTAGCGGAATTATTGCATTGTGCCCAATAATTTCATATTGAGATTTAACCAGAAAGACACCTACTGAAACTTCCTGAAGGATAAACAAACAAAAAAGAGAGAAAAAAAATAGGGCCTAGGTGTACACGCACACGCGCGTGTGTGGTCATCAAAACTCAAGCAGTCATTTAATGCCATATTGGAATTTAGTATCTTCCATGAGCGCGACACAACTTTAAAGAAAGCCTCCATCCAAAACGACCTTTTACAGAGATAAATATTCATATCTTTATATACTTCTTCTGTCCGTGTGTATGTGACTGAACTGTTCCTAAATGGCTGGACCGATTTTTATGACATTTTGTGTGTGTGATAGAGGTGATATGAGAATGGTTTAGATTTACAACATGACCCGATAGAACATGTTCTTTTTAATTAATGTGTTGTTGATCTTTGGATGGTTTAGCTTCACAATTGGATCTGTCAAGCAGTGCTGCAATCGTGTTTTAGAATTTCCAGTATTTGGTGCTGCGATCAGATTCTAGGACATTTTTGTCACAGTTGAGCGTTAATATTACATTAAAAGTACACGCTTATTGAGAACAATTAAAAGTGTAATTAACAAATATTCATTGTGAAAAAGTGTAAGGTGCAGTACAGAGGTGAGTATTTTACAGGATTTTTCCTGAATTCCAATGATGTGTACACATGCATTCTATCACAATCAGTTTAACCTAAAAATTTCATATATTATTTGTTGAAGTAAGATTTTAAAGTGTAATCACAAAATACTCATTGTGGAAATTGTGCTACAGCCTTTGTAATAAGTTATCTTATACACTAATATAATCATGTAACTACAACAATCATCTTCCTGCTATAGTGCATGTGCAATGGTGACTTCCAACTCAAAAGAGAGTGCAATTTGTGGTATTAGTGATGTTTTGATTTTTTTTTTCTTTTACAGTGAAATGTTGATGCTGCATTAAACCACAGAAAATAGCTTATAATGGATGATGCATCGCTGGAAATCTATAAGGAGGCGTTATTAAAGATTGAGGATATTTGTATTCTCATTTCGAACATGGCACTCATTTCGGCATGTCATCACTAGGGCCCGGGCTTTTCGAAAATGCATATGCATATTTTGAGGGTTAGTGCATATTTATAGGATATGGTTTGAGAATTCAATGTCATTCTGGTAGGTTGTCACAGTAGCTTAATGGTTAGAGCACCCGCCTAGTAAGCGGAGGGTCTGTGGTTCAAATCCCAGCTGTGGCATTGAATTTTTAAGTTCCAGTTCTACCTCTCAAACATTGCCCACACACGGCTTGTGTGTTTAAAAATACCATGTCATTTGGCACAGAATATAAACACATTATTAACACTGCAGTAATTAATGTTTTTCATACAGATTTTATACACAAAAGGATAGAAAAATTTAACCTCTTCAGCGATATGGGTGTGAAATCACGTCCATTTAAAATGACGGATGAGCGATATGGGCGTGTATACACGTCCTGTGCGTTTAAGCATTTAACCCTTACTTATCCCTTATCTAACTCAACTTATTTTAATTTTCCCTTTATGAAACATTTTAGTAAAGTCTATATACTTTACTGGCTTACCTTAATATGTTCGTTCTGCAGTGATTTATCTCAAAACAGGGATAATCACACAAGGGTACCTACATCTCCACATTCGCGAATTCCCTTCTTGTGGCACACAAAACACTTTCGAGATGGGCGGGACTTCTATGATGTTGGTGGTATCCTTTTAGGATAATGTTTTTCTTGAAGTCTGAGGGGTGCAGGGGTTTTGGATTTTTAGCTCCCAACGTGGTATTGTTCAATTAGGCTGTGAGCTACAGATAGTCGGAAGTTCAGGTAGGTCATTGTCCTGTGTGGGTTTAGAGCTCTCCAAATTACCAAACAATTGTGTTGTTGTTGTTAGCTAATGCTGGATTTCTGACAATGAAGTCATTAATCCTCTTGCTCTCCAATATTTTTCACTGATATTGAAGAGAGCAATAGCAGTAATAGTAACCGCTTTTTAGAGAGCACCATATTTTTATGTTTTGGCGGTCACATCGCTCTCTCACAACCCCCAGAATGTCTGGAGGACCACACCTGTCGTTGGTTTACGGGTCTCACCGACCTGACCGGGAGAATTATCAAAATAAATTCACCGACCATATCCTCTGATTACCAATCAGAGGACGTATTACATGCCATGACAGGTCAGCATGTTAGGGGTTAAGGGTTTATAGAGAAATTAGAGAAATGGAGAGGTTGGAAAAATAAAGACTCCCTAGCCCTCGGGAACCTAACAGCATCGGGGTCGGAAGAGAACAAGAGATGACCAAGGTATGGTCAGATAGAAAAGCTACAGTGAGGAGCAAAACACCAGTAAGTGGAAGTAATGTTCTGCTCAGCTTGGGTACCTTGTGGTCGCCTTTCACATATCCCCTAGACGGAGACCCCTGAGTAAACCAAACAATTGTATATGGTTCTATCCAGTTGGTGCAAAAATACCCTTTTATACCACTTCTCCCTTCAGCTACAATCAGGAAAGTATATGTATGTATGTATTTCAACAAAGAAAGAAACGGAGTCTACTAAGTTACGAAACTCGCGTAAGCAAAAGTTGCAATGTTGCTGTATTCTGATGACTCAAGAGACCATGCATACAGTAGTGCTTTATTACACAATATGCTGACGCATAAGCCACAAATACAATGGGTTGACTACTGTTTCATTCAGAGAACTTATATTAGATGCGTTTGACAGAGCAAAGTTGACTTTTCACCACAGTGAAACAAAACAGTGCCATTTCAACGTTTTGTAAATGCAACTCAACTTTGCTGATGACGTACATTTATACTGCATATAACGAGTTCTATACCAGTTTTTGTTTCATTAAAATAACTTAATATTTACACAAAATACAGCTGTGTATATACGAAGCACTTTAAATGCCCTGCGCTGGATATTGGGTAGCAGTTCTCGGCTCACGGACGTTTTTCTACCCTCAAAAAAATAAAAGATAATTGTATTTTTAAAAAGTTTACTTACCATCCATGGGCCTATAAAAAATTTACAAAATTTTTTAAAGAATATGGAATAAATTTGGTCCCTCAAAATAAATTTAATATACAAAATTTACTAAATTTTTCTAAAAAAGATAACATTCCAAATTATAAAAAATCTGGCATTTATCAATTTAGCTCTTTGGATTGTGATAAGGTTTATATTGGTAAAACTAAACGTCATTTAGAAACCGGAATAAAAGAGCATTTTAGAAATATTAAATATAAACAAACTGATAAATCAGCTGCGGCAAATCATTTTTGGTCATTTAATCATGAAATTAATCCAGAAGTTAAATTATTAAAACAATTAAGTGGACCTATAGATTTAATGGTTTGGGAAAAAATATTTTAAAAAACAGGAACCGTGTTATGAATTTTGAAATACCTTCTATAGATTGTATTTATAGATTTTTGCTTTCAGAGATTGGTAATTAAAATGAGCAGCAGTAGCTATGGTTTTTGTTTTCAGAGACTAGTGATTAAAATGAGCATCAGTAGCTATAATAATGAATTTGTTTGTATAGCTATGAGAATGAGTTGGAGTCAACTCGAAACATTGTCAGCACCAAAGAACTTGCAATATTACTAAGATAAGTGAAGCTTTTAGTTTCTAATTTGTTCTTACTTTAAAAACTTATTTTATTGCTGTTACCAACGTTCTCGAAATAAGCATATGGTTCCACAATAGTGCAATCTATCAGAACATTGCTAATTGCATTTTGTGGTTGACAATAGATTTCCTCCCTGAAAACTAGAAAAACGGAAGAAACTATCTTATGGTAGGAAAAAAGAAGACATAAAATTTAAGATTAATCAATAAAACGTACAACTTAGGGGAAAAACTTAAGAATTGGCAACCCTAAATCTCACACCTTGGCATTACAGTGCATCAATTTACGAAACAAACTCAGCGTTCAATTCCCACCAGTTTTGGCATTAAACTCGCACTCCTGCTGTCTATTGCAGCCTTTGTAAAATATGCATGAATTTATGTTCGAGTCTAAGCTATGTGGTTTTGCAGAGTGCAATAAAACCAGTAGAGGAGGAGGGGGGAGGGGGGTGTTGTCTCCGGCACTTTGCTCCAGTGGTGCTGTAGCATGGAAGGTATATTATTCTATGCATTTATTGAATGCTCACGTACACCACTGGTTACCTGTCAAACTACCTTTCCCGCTGCTCTCATGTACATTTCCTGTTTATTGTAAACATAGTTGCATTTCTGCTAGCCACGCAGAGCTTGCACTCTTGACCTTGCATCTGGCTTCCTATGTTGCAAAAAGTGAAACAGATCTTATTTTATCTTCCTTTCTTAGAAGTTTGAAAACAGTGTTGTTATAATCAATTTAATTTAAGGAGTCAACTAATAACACTAAACAACACTTACATTTGTAATTTTCCAGAACGCATTTCAGAGGTTAACTTTCCTTTAACTTTTTTTTTTGGACAAAAGTCACAACATAAATCCAGAACCGAAACTCCTCAAACACATAACTGGAAAACAAGAGTTGTCCACATGGGAACAAATCTTCATTTTAAAAAGTAGAAACCTAGTATTTAATTTTGACATTCCCCAGAAAGATATTTTCAGCAAGTTCCTTGAACCGTCACCAAAAGAAACATCAGAAGAAGCATCACCATCCACATCATGGAAACCCAGTCATTCTCCGGTTGATAATGGAGGAAAGTTAACCTCCGAAACGTGTTCCGGAAAATTATAAATGTAAGTGTTGTTTAGTGTTATTGACTCACCTTTTAAATTAAATAGATCTTATTTTATTCCTGAAATAAATCTTTTAATGTCAGTTTTGCAGAAACATTGCAATGAAATGTTAATTTCATGTTAAATCCTAAACAAATGTTTGTTTCATGAGTAAATATAACAATTTCTCAAATTGTATTAACATTCGTGATTAATCGCAAATGTAAGTGTTGATAATTATGCCAACAATCGCAACAGAATTGATTCTGAAACCTTTTTATTGCTTATTAATAATATTATGTCCCTATTCATAATGTATACAATTTTTTCAAGTCTCTTCAGAATTGTGAAGAACAGGTAAATATATTATTTATTTATGCCAACAAACTTACTGATTGTGTTTTTAAACACACAAGCCGTGTGTGGGCAAAGTTTGAGAGGTAGAACTAGAACTTAAAAATTCAATGCCACAACTGGGATTTGAACCACAGACCTTCCGCTTACCAGGCGGCTGCTCTAACCATTGAGCTATTGTGACAAACTGCCAGAATGGCATTAAGTTCTCAAACCAGTTCGTATTTCTCCTGGTAAACTACAAAGGCAGTCTCACATCAGAGACAAATTACCCCAATGGTGACTTACTATTGTAAGTACTTTATGTCCCAGGATTAAATAACCTTCAGATGGTAATTATTATTTATTTATGCCAACAAACTTACTGTTAGTGTTTCTGAACACACAAGCCGTGTGTGGGCAAAGTTTGAGAGGTAGAACTGGAACTTAAAAATTCAATGCCACAACTGGGATTTGAACCACAGACCTTCCGCTTACCAGGCAGTGCTCTAACCACTGAGCTATTGTGACAAACTGCCAGAATGGCATTAAATTCTCAAACCGGTTCGTATTTCTCCTGGTAAGCGGAAGGTCTGTGGTTCAAATCCCAGTTGTGGCATTGAATTTTTAAGTTCCAGTTCTACCTCTCAAAGGGTAAATATATGTTTTAGAGATGTGCAAAAGAGTTTGGCAGAGCCTTGTCAAATATCTCTAACATCTGTGCAACAGATATGGAATGAAGTCAACAGAAGTGTGGTTACTGACATTGAGACTCCAGGACCATCCTTCCGTTCTAAGAAAAATATTCCGAGAAATAAACAGCTATAAAGAGTTATTAAACAGAGCTACATTTGAATTGCATGTACATTCATTAGGGTTAGTACTGATAAATTAGTAGTAAGGATAGATACACGCTTTATTTGTTTATTGTAGTATGTTGTGTATGGTTAAGTTACAATGCCGCAAGAATTGAACATTATCGTTCTTAGTCTGTTATACCTAGTAGGGAAAGCAGGAAGGGTGGGTACAGAAGTTGATGTGGAGGGAATGTGTGGAGAGCTACTAGATGTGACCTTGGGCTACCTATTCTACGTGAAAATATTATGGTAAATTAGTAACATGGAAAAGTGGACTGTAAGAGGAACCTATGAAAAACTGCAATAACAACAAATATTCTTAAAATATTTTTTAAAGCATTCTGCACATATTTTGAAAGCTGAAATAACTTGTCTGATTTCTTGTAGCTTGAAAATATTGTATTTCAAATGCAAAATCCATCAGTTACATTGTGTATAACATGTACCCTCAGCATTGATGTTCAAAAGGGCTTTATGTGAAAACCTTTGAAAATAGAGCTCATGGGTGTTTAAAATGGATTTACTGTTTGAGGCAGTGATAAAATGTTTTTCACTTACCAGACCTTCCCGTATCCACTGTAAATGTGTGCGATAGGCCTGCTTGGTTTCTTCAGACATGTGGTCAAAACTTCCACTGAGTATCGCCTGAAATGTTGGATCAGTCTCTTCGTCACTTACTCTGTCAGCTATCTCATGGGGTGTTAAACTTCTTTGTTCCTCCTCATCATCTTCCCACCAACTCTTGCTACATGCAGAACCTGTCTCTCCACCCCACCAGTCACTTTGTTCATCATCCCCTGCAAATCAATTAATATTAGTATCTTTATTCACCATAAGTAATATATTACAATTTCATGGTTTCATCAACAAGGTATACCAGATGGAATTAAGTGCGTAAATGTATATATAATTAATTAACAGCAATATACGAGGGCCGTTCAGAAAGTAACCTCCGGTTGATTGCAAAAAATTCACCAAGTTAAATAAAAATATTTTAATATATACATCTTACAACTACATCTTTGCACTATTTTTCTACATAGTCTCCATAACGATTGAGGCACTTATCGTATCTGTTCACAAGCTTTGAAATTCCTTCTGCATAAAAATCACCCGCTTGTGCCTGGAGCCAGCCTGTGACCGCATCTTTGAGCTCTTCGTCGTCATCAAACCGCTGGGACCCGAGCCATTTCTTCATATGCATGAAATCTGTGGAAAATCAGTAGACAACTCCGACATTGTGAAACGTCGGTTTTCACGAACTTTTGCATCAACTGTCTGAACGAGTTCATCCGTCACCAATGATGGTCTACCACTCCTCTCTTCATCATGAACGTTTTCTCGTCCACTTTTAAATAAACGTACCCATTCACGGACTACTCCTTCACTCATAACTTGGTCCATACACGGCACAAAGCTCACGATGAATAGCTGCTGCAGAATATCCTTTGGCTGTAAAAAACCTTAAAACAGCACGCACTTCACATTTGTCGGGGTTTTCTATTGCAGCACACATTTCAAACGGCCACAAACACTAAACTAGCGCAGGTACGACGTTCACTCGACCACGGCTTGATGCCGACTGATCTGCTGAGTGAGTGAATGCACAGATGGCGTCGCTACTCCCCCACTACCCGCACTGTGACCGATCGGAGGTTACTTTCTGAACGGCCCTCGTATAATTACAGAGTATGATCAAACTAAACATAGATTATAAAAACATTGATCAATCAGAAACTTCTTACAAGGGAAGTTCCCCAGCTGGAACTGCTAAAACCGATTGGGACTGCGTTTAAAATATAGTGCTGTACATGTTTAAATAGCAATCAAAGTCATTCATCAGTAAAAGTATGTGTGCAGCCACTAGCGCCCCCTGAAGGTCAGTGTTGTTAATCTACTGCACCGGAAGGTACGTCTAACTTACACACCGGATAATGAGTACGTAATTGAAGTAGAGGATGAGCCATTTGCATGCATGTTATGAGACATCAGAATGCATAAATATTATAGGGATTTAATAGAAATACATACTGACACACTGGATATGCATAGTGATTGTGAGTCTGACGGCAGAGAAGAAACTGTACATGAGCATGAGAGTTCCGACAGTTCTGGAACATCCTCTCCAGCAAATGAAGTAACTGCAAGTCGAAGTGAATATGCACTTTCATCCCCCAAAAATGTCACGACCTAATGTGAGACAGTGTATTGATGACCAAACATTGAATAATATTTATGAGGATTATTTTAATTACAGTTATTATTCTTACAGAACTCTTATGAACTATTATAACTGCATTTGTTTGAAACCCAAATGCAAGATAATTTTAAATTGTGTGACGTGTACAAGGTAAGACCCAGGCTGCTTTAAGGGAAATAAAGCATCAAAATTGGAGGCTGTGAAATAATCTGTAAGAGCCCATGCTTGAACATGCCAATATGGACTACTATCCACATTCTCTGGCTTTGTCAAACTGTGTACCTTTCCACGCACTACAACATTCACGGAATTAATTGGTTTCAGCCTACTCATGTTTGATGCCAGTATGTGCAGTTTGCTACTGAACACTGCAATGGTAACGCTCATACTGTCTACGCTCTGCTGTTGTTTTTGGGTGCTTTAGTAATTTAATATCTTGTTCTATGGTGTTCTGAGTTGACCAGAAGTAATGGGGTACGGTTGATTTGAAATGTTATGTTTCTAATGTGCTCCTTCAGTCATGTTTTAAGATTTTAGTTTGACCAATGTACATATATTTTTGGGCAATCCTTGCACTTTATCTGATAAACACCAGATTTTGTGTTTGTTGGTAATGGCCCTTTAACGGGTGGTTTAGCAGGTTTCTTAGGTTGAATCTGTTGTGAGGGGCTGATTTGTCGATCTGTTTGAATGTTATGTTTCTAATGTGCTCGTTCAGTCATGTTTTAAGATTTCTTTTAATTTGACCAATGTACATATATTTTTGGGCAATCCTCGCACTTTATCTAATAAACACCAGATTTTGTGTTTGTTGGTACTGTGCCCTTTAATGGATGGTTTAGCAGGTTGAATCTGTTGTAAGGGGCTAGCTTAATGTTATGATCCTGGAACAGTTTCTGGAATTTGTTGTGCAACTTTGGGTGGAAGGTGAATTTGCTATATGTAGGTTGTGGATTGGATCTATTGTTCAGTGTTGTGATGTCCTTAATCTTTTTTGTCTTTCATATTTCTTTAAAAGTCTTTCAACACAGTTTCAAAACGGATTTAGTTGAAACACTTCTATTATGTTGGGTGACAGAGCTCCTCTGTCGACTTCTCTCTTTAACTGGCCAGTCTGTCAGAGGCCTTTCATTCAATGAGCTCAGGCCATAGCTGCATCACAATATGATTCTTTCACACTAAGGAATTGGTCTTCTGATGAACTCTCCTTCTGACAGTTTTACCCATTCATTTTCCAAAAAAAAAAAAGGATCTGTTTTTGTCAGTCAGATCCTCATTTGGAGTAACCATTCAATTATAATATATGTATGCTATGCAGTTGATAGCACACAAGGATCCACAATTCTTATATAAGAGAAATGTTCAAGGTAAATTATTCTACAAATTGAATCGGCATTGAAACATTTAACATCACCTACATGAAAATATTTGTCTTTAACAGTTTCAATAGCTTAAATTGCTCTCGTCATTAGAATTGTCCAATTGATTCTTGTGGATGTTGTCTGATGTGTGATTGTTTGAGCTGATATCTAGCGGTGGACTGATGAACTTCCATAATGAATTTGGTGGTGGTAAATCAAAGGACCAATACCACAGAACAAAAAAGAAGGAATCTATAAAATTAGTTTACCAGATTGTGACCAAATTTACATAGGAAAAACTAAAAGGAATTTAGAAAGCAGGTTAAACGAGCACATGAGAAGCATCAAATACAAACAGATGGATAAATCTGCAGTTGCACAACATTTTTGGACATCAAATCACATCACGCTGAGCATAACACTTTTAAAAGCTACAAAACGTTACAGAGTTGGATACTTGGGAGAAGAGTCTTATCATAGGAAACAAACTAGGATTAATGAATTTTGATTTACCACCACCAAATCCATTATGGTAGTTCATCAGTCCACTGCTAGATGTCAACTCAGATAACCACGCATCAGACAACATCCACAAGAATCAATTGTACAATTCTGGTGATGGGAGCAATTTAAGTTCTTGAAACTGGTCAAGTAAGTAATGTTAAGTATTTCAACACCATTCAATTTTTATAATATTTAGATTCACATCACTGTTACTAGCTTATTCCAATATACACAAATTTTCAAGTTAATTTCATTGAAAGCTTTTGTCACAGAAGTTCTAACTGAATCTTGTGCTCTAAGATTCATCATGGAAAATTTTTAAGATTTTTGAGTAATTTCTAAAGAAATATGAGCTTTGGGTGCATATATAATATGGTAGATGTCTGAGAAAATAAGTGGTCATGCAGCAATGCTTTCCCTGGAAATAATTACCCATCCAAAAAAAGAGAAGTTATCCTTAAATAAAACTTTCAGTGCTATCACATGCTTCAATTCACTTTTTTCACAAAAAACTTTTGAAGATATCTGTAGCCTCGATCCACAATTTTAACATATCTACTGCGAAGTTATTTTTCCTTCTGTTTCTAAGAAGATGCAGATTGCTTCATCTCTAACGTTAGAAGGAAACTTTCCTGGAACTGTGAGCTTACCTGCTGAGACACAGATATGTTAGTAAAATAAAGTTGAATAACTAACCCTCTCGTCCTTCATCATTGGTGTAAATGCCTGTGTCACTCTCTGAGCTGCTTAGGCTGCTACTGCTCATCATTTCACTGCAAAGAAAATCACTTATTAAGAAAAATGATTTAATCATGCTCCAACTAGAATTCCGGGGGAATGTTACATAATCCTTGTAACAAATATAAGAGTTACTGAATCTGAAATACATCAAGAATTCACCTTTTCTCAAATACCATATTCCTGCTTACCAAGAGACTGCTGCAGCAGAATCAAAGTCCATGCGAGTTTCTTCTGCACTGCCCTGACACAACTTGTGAATTGCCAATATTCGGGATGACTTGCATCTCACACTTGGCCCAGATACAGGTGGTCGCTCACAATCAACACTGCGTTCCCTCATGCTGCGCTTTCTCTTGCCACATTGTATATTATTGAACCTGGCAAAGGAAAAGCAAATTCAATATTAACTAGTTTGAACCTTTGCTTCAAATCAATCTAGTTATTTTATATGCCAACGTAGTTGAATGGAACTGCAATGAACACTTTTCTGAATAACAAAATAATGAAGCTATTAACAGTAAAGCAACAAGAATCTGAAGTAAAAACAAATTAGAAACTAAAAGCTTCACTTATCTTAGTAATATTAGTAATATTCTTAGTACCAAAATGCAAATTCCAAGTGTTTTAGGCAACTGATGATGCTTATTTTTTCTTTCTTTACTACTTACCTACAGTAAGTACAGAAAAGATAGCATTTCACCCAACATTTTGATACCCAGATATCACCAGAAATTCATGTCTAGAAGCTCCCTGAATCAAAAGAAGCATTTTTAGAAAAAGGCTTGCTTGCAGCACTGTGGGTGTAGCACACACAGTGGCCGTCTGCCAATGGTCCATTCCCGTGCGGCCGGCAGTAGAACTATTTTGTGACAGGTGAAGCACAAGAGAGGTCCTATGGATCAGCACAGAAAGCCACAAAAATGCTAAAATTGTGACCATACAAAACAACAGAAGTGCAAGCCTTAAAGGACAGAAATCCCCAGACTAAAATGACGTTTTGCATCTCGTTTCTTGAGTCTGTGCATGTCGCTATCATAAACCCACAAGTAGTGTTATTCAGTGACAAGGTGTGATTTCATAACAATGGACACATTAACACGCAAAATAATCGCTACTGGGCAAGAGAAAACCTACAACTCATACATGAAAATGTGCTACATGATCCTAAGGTCGGTGCACGGTGTGCCATGAGTGCAACAAGAATCATTTGCCCTATTTTCTTTCATAAAACCAGTAAAGCAAAACAATACAAAGCTGCAATTTTGGAACAGTTTTTCATTCAATTGATTGATGAAGGACGAACACATGGTGTGTTTTAACAAGATGGGACTACATCCCATACAGCTCGGACTTCATTGTGTGCTTTTGTTGACATGTTTGGTGACAGGGTAATTAGCGTAGGCAAGATGCCCTTAGGTCCCCAGATGTGACGCCTTGTGATTATTTGTGGGGCACAATAGAGAAGGGTATATAAAATAAATCCCTGACTTTAGATGAACTTCACTGTAACATACAGAAATAAATAGACATCTCACAAAAAGAGTTAAAACATGTGAATGAAAACCTATTAAAATGCTCTAACACCTGTCTCGTAGCACAAGAACATTTTCAACATCTTTGAAAAAGGTAAGCAATATGGACACGCATTAAATGTTTGTAATAATGAATAACGTTACTAAGTTAGCCTTCTGCATTTTACTGCCAGGCACACAGGGAGTGAATGTTGGTGGACAGGCACTGTGTGCCTGCTCTCACAGAGCCGTGAGGAGCAGACCTGTTCAAAGTAAGTTGAGTCAAGGAAGTGGTACAGAGTTTCAAGAAAATCCTCCATTTCAAATTGGCCTTTACATGGAAAATGTTTTGTTATTTATTTTCCCAAAAATATCTATAATGATTTTAAATAAAATATCAAATGTTTAAAATATTTGCATGACAAAGAAAATGTACAAAGGTATTTTTTAGAGGTGGCGCGTGACCTTGCTCAGATGTGCACAAATGACATCACGCAAAGCAATGGTGGGGGTAAGTTTCCACCAGCAGCCTGCTGGCTACTGGGTTAGAAGTCGAACAGATATTAACCAGACACCCCCTTTTATCTTACAATAGACAAGTGGACTCCACCATGAACTACTGCACAACATTACGTCACACGCCAACTCTAAAAAATACCTCTGTATATGTTGTATTTTCAGAGAATAGCCTGTAAATTCCTGTTTATTCTGAATGGCTTTCGTACAACCTATTAATATTGATCAACAGCTGAATGATGGTGAGGACGCTCTCTGAAACTAGTCTTGTGATTAACATTATTACAAGTAGTTGGAACAGAATGTATTCAGAAATATCAACATATTTTTTAATTTAATTTAGATAAAAACTTATTACACAAAAATGGAAATCTCATTAAAACATACAACTGATGTTTTATTTTTTGTGCCTTACCCTTTGCTGAGATATCCTTTATTATTGCTTTGAATTCAAGTACTTCACACTTTTCTAAACTGCACAATTGGTATTGGTTTCTTTCTTGTGATTATGTAAAAAAAACAACTGACAGAATTTCAAAACCATGAATTTGTCTAAGTCTATTACATTCCCAAGTGCCATTTGGTTGAATACCAGACTTAGTATTTATGTACAGCATTTCCCAAAGATGCAACACAAACATTTGCAAGAATAACTCCAAATTTTCCTTCACATAACACTTTTTGGAAATTGTTTCTCTTTTAAAAAATGTCTCTTACTGATTTTTATTCAAATACCATATATTTAATACATTTGCAGGATAGATAAAATGTATACCTTGAATTTTCTGAAAACACCTTACAGAGTTTTCTTCATTCAGACCAAATCTTATTTTATATAACAGCAAACTATAATAAACAAAATCCTCATTAGATATAAAATGTGGGTCTCTTTAAAACACAAAATTTATTTCACATTGCTTTCCTGTAGCATTAGCCATTTCTGAGATATCTATTAACATTACTTTCAATTTTCAACACTTTATTTCACTTTTTGAAGTATTGACAAACTTCAGTGTTTCTCGCAATGTCATGGAAAGAGCATAACATTTCAAGGCCAGCTTTTAAGCATTTGTTTTTTTCTATTATAAAAAATATCATGTATTGCCTTCACATGAGTTTCTTTAGTCTTGTATAAAATAATCTTATGAAGACGCATTCCTCTATCTACTTCATGTTAATCGAGATAATATTTGTAGAAATAACTTTATTGCTAATTCTCCTATAGGTTCAAGGGGAATATAGGAGTACAAAAGGCCTTAAACGATAGTCAAATAGAGCTGGTCACTATATGGACTCCTTGAATGGCCAAGAGATAAAAAATGAATAGGTAACTACTTCCCATTTAAAAAAGACAATATAAAAATTGGAAAATTCAGACAAGCTAGAAGGAATATCCCTAAAAGGTTTCACTCCACAAAAAAACACATTCAACATAAATTGTATGTTTTAACAAGCTCTGCCTTTTTTATACAGTAATACATATTTAAAAATGAAAGCGCAGATTTCAATTTTGTATTATGGGAAAAACTATCAAAGACAGAAACATATTGCGCACATCACTGGGTATAGGAAGATTCAAAGTTTCATATATGCACTATACTCACAAAATGAGCACCACTTGTTGCACAAGAAACATCTGAGAACTGAAAGCGAAATGCACATTGCACATGAACAATGGACTAATATTTTGCAAATTCCAACACACAAAATTCTTTTTCCTGTGGTGTAGTTGGTATAAACAAACAGTGCAGCTGGGATCAAACTTTGAACCTTTCTCTATACAGTGACCGGTGCAATGTGTTTCTATCATTGATAGTTTTTCTGTAATACAAAATTGAAATCTGCTCTTTCATTTTTAAACATGCTACATGTCTTATCTTTTACAGTTTACCAGTTACGTAAAAGTCGTCTAGAATGAAGAGGATTTCTAAGGACATTCTCAGAAGACTCAAAATGTACATAAAAATATCTTATACAAATGGTATCTTAATAAAAATCTCTCCTCATCAAACTGCATGCTGTGTCAAGAAGATATCATTCAAAACTGGGAACAACTTAGTACACGCTCTGCTCTTTAACAATTTTGGGACAAGTCAAACGGACAACTGTATTGGGGAGCCAGTAGGCTAATGACAATTGTTCAACAGTCTGAGCATTGGATTAAATAAATAATAAATTAGAGCCGTTTTTGAGTTATGTGCACACATACTCAAAGTATCCAAGCAATTTTAGGCCTTGAAACTTGAATTATAGAGATTGGATTGCACTGGTTTGAATAGCACACATAATCTTCACTTTTTAATTGTAATGTTTTCATTGTTTCCCTGACTAAGAACTTGGTAAAAAGTAAATACTTCAATGAAAAAAGGGGGTTTTAATTATTTTAGTTTTAAGCTTGGTATTACAGCTACCTCAAGATCGTCACTCTTTGGCCTAAACATAATTATTTACTTTAATTTAGAAGGTGAGTTAATTAATAACACTGAACAACACTTACAACATATTTTTCTGGGACGCGTTTCGAAGGTTCACTTTCCTCCATTATCAACCGGACAATGGGTGGTATAAATAAAAACTAGCTAGTGCTTGTGAGCTGAAGCTGGTAAGCAAGTTGAGAATAAGCAAAAGGTCGTGATTTGGTATAAATAAAAACTTCCCCTCTTCCGCCAGCTCTTGCTTTCAACACAAACCTTTAGCTCTGTGACCTTCACTACGCGACGTAAACAAACACACCTTTTTCATATCTGGAGGGGATTTAAATATTTGCTGCATTTAAATATCCATATACTTATTCATGTTAAACCTGATAGAGATACTGATTTTAAAGAATGAAAATGTAAGTAAAGATTTGGCAAATTAAATGGAAATTAAGATTCGCCTGGCATTCCACCGATAACGTTCATACACTTTCTAAATTCCATCAGTGATTTTCTTAATTTTATAGTATGTATCAACTGATATATTGAAGTAGATAATTTGTACTCGTGTGTTTGCACCATTATACTAATATCCTTTAATCCATACATATAAACTATCAATAACTAATTCCAAGAGTGAGTGTGTGGGGACTAATTCCAAGATTATATAAGACTATCATAAATTAAAGCTATGAAGTTTCATTTCGTGGAAATTTCAATTTAGGGTCAGTTTTATATGAAAGTCTTCAGTTATAACCCGGTTTTGATTTGCACAACATTCCACTCTATGTATCGCTTTGATTACATTATCGTCGGTAATGAGAGCGGATCACTATTACCTCATTCACATTTTGTTTAACGTTATCGTACGCAGGCAAGATGACAACACCTTAGGATGTACACAGATTGTTAAAAGGTCCCCTTCATGTTTCATTTCCCTCTGGAAGCAAATGCTGCAATGAAGCAAGTCTACATTTTCTCTTTAAATGTGATTATAATTGTTTATATCTGCATCAAGCCCCTACATATTGTGTAATTTTTTAGTTCCTCAACCACTAAATGTATAGTAGAGGAATTATTGCATTCCGCCCAATAATTTGATATCGAGATTAAAGCAGAAATACACCTTCTGAGCCTTTCTGAAGTGAGAGAGAGAGAGAGAGAGAGAGAGAGAGAGAGAGAGAGAGAGAGAGAGAGAGAGAGAGAGAGAGAGAGAGAGACCTAGGTGTGCATGCCTGTATGTGTGTAATTGTGAACATCAAAACCCAAGCAGTCACTTTTAAAAACCAAATTTCGTATTGAAGTTCAGTAACCTCCAAGAGTGCGACTTTATGGAAAACCCTCCATCCAAAACTAACTTTTACATGGATATCCACTGCTAATTTTTAATTTTCTCTAAAATGGCCACTGTACTCGTATTTTGATTAAAATGACATATGTTAAGATATTTACATGACAATTGAATTGTAGGTATACCTTTAATTTCGGGGGAATAGCCTATGTAGTCCTTTTCATTCTGAATCACATTTGTATAACTGATAAACTGTAGGAGATAGACGAAGTCTTACTACACAAAAAATGTCTATCTAATTAAAGCACACAGTTTATGTCAATTTCTTTTTTGCGGAGGGTAGTCCAATTATGATAAATGCAACAGTAATTGGGATTTATCCGAACTTCCAATTTAAACCTAGATTCCCATAATTTGATGATCTGCGTCTATTCCAAGTTATATACTGAAATATTACTTTTACTAGTGTTCTGTTGATCTGCTCTAGAACTGGGCAATTACTTTTTACACCGCTACCATTACTTTTTACATAAAAATATGGTGCTCTCTAAAAAGCGGTTACTATTACTGCTAAGTCTCTTCAGTATTTATGTTGAAAAATACTGGAGAGCAAGAGGATTAATGACTTCATTGTCAGAAATCCAGCATTAGCTAACAACAACATAATTTATGGAACATCAAAATAGGCAATTCTAAGATTTTAAAAGAGTTATCTGAATTAAAGCTATACCTACTTTGTGAAAGAGTTTCATATAGGCTTATTTTATAGATATTATTCGACCTTGATTTGTACGAGCATTATGCTCTTCATACGTGCTGCATGTTTGTATAAGCACGTTCGTATATGTTTTGATTCAATTATCAGGTTTCCGGTAATGAAAGTGGATCACTATGACATCACTCGCATTCTAACCAGGCAAGTTCACAACACCTCAGAGAAATGTCCTTGTATCATCGGATCTGATATAGCAGCAAATATCTCCAAGAGTAGAGTTTATATTTTACAACACGTATTTCAGTCACCATGGTTGAAGAAAGCAGTGTATTTATGAGGCGCTTTGTTCATCTATTGAAGGAAAATCAGGACATTCTATTAAAAGCACAGTTGTCAGAAAGTAAGTGCAAAAGTTTAGCAGTAGCTACAGTAAAGCAACAATTGGAGGAAGAGTTCAAAACATCCATCAGCAAGATGCAAATAAAAAAAAAAAAATAAAAAAAATAAAATAAAATAAAATAAAAAAGAATTAAGTCCAAAAGTGATTTGAAACTAATTGGCAATAAACCAGTTGTTTTAAAACAGTGGGAGCAGGAAATCCTGGCCATGGTACTAACTGATTGAGCAAGCTGAGGTACCTACATAGCTACCTCAGAAAAAGCCAGCAAAAGCTTTGTCGGAGCGAGGAAAGCAGGTTTTTATTTATACCATTTCGCGAGCAATAGCTCCGTGGTCAAGGTCTGGAAGCTTTAGCTTGCAAGGAGATGGAGCAGAAGGTTTTTATTTATACGAAACCAACCTCTTACTCCGAATTAGTGAGAAAAAGCTATTGCTTGCTTTTATTTATACCACCCAATATGTTGTAAGTGTTGTTCAGTGTTATTAATTAACTCACCTTTTAAATTAAATTAATTACAACAACACTGTTTTCAAACTTCTATGAAAGACAGTTTGGTCTCTATTAGAAATTGAAATAAAACAAAAATAGAACAAAAATTAAAACTAAATACCCAGTCCAATATCCATCATGCTTGGTATAGAGTCTATCAGCTATTGAAAATAATGTGGTCCTTCTGTGAGGGAATTCCATGGGTCTTTGACTCTGTCCCATAGTTTGACAGACATCTGGGAGGTTGGTGATAGGAATCTTGAAGATTCTCATTCATTTCTGCACATACTCTCAATTGGGTTTCCATCAGGTGACCTTGGAGGGTGCAGTGTTAATGAGGTATCCTCTGCCCATCAAAACCAACGCTGGATTATCCTTGATTTATGGATGTTATGGTTGTCCTGTAGGAATGGGACTGTTATATCAGGATACCTTTCTCTGGCAGATAGGGCTAAAATGAATTACAAACTGTTGTGATAGATTTGTCTACCTTCCATGTATTTGTTCAAGGTACCCAGAACCTTGAAATGAAATACAGCCCAAATATCAGATGTTTACACGACGACTAAAATGAAGAATCTCATAGTGCAATTTCTTAATCAGTGGAAGAATATTGTGACTTTTTTTTGTTTGGTTGTGAAGTAAAGTAGACAGATGTAGTTGAGATAAAGAAACACTTTTATTTCCGTAAACAGTAACTTGTACACTCGTTGCAACAGCAAGAAAGTCTTTTCCGATTCTCCAACAGCACGGCTCCGAATTCGTAACACAAAGAACTCTTCCTTCTCCCTGGTGTGACTCCTCGATGCTTCGCATACGTCTCTTCTTTCCGTCGGCACGACTACTCAACCTTCACATACGTCTGTCCTCTCCGTCGGCACGACTACTCAACCTTCACATACGTCTGTCCTCTCCGTCGGCACGACTACTCAACCTTCACATACGTCTGACTGCCTCTTCTCACACTTTACCGCTATTTATATCTCCCAGGCACTATTCTGGAAGCTTCAGGAACGTTCACTTATTGCGGTGAGATACAAAGTAGAAGATTCCAGTAGCCTCTATCCTTTTCTCTCTTTCGGCAAGCGCCCCAACAATGCGGCCATTCTCTGTCTCTTTCCTTCGGCTCCTTTGCGGTAGTGCCGACAATAATGCGATAGGTGACACTGCTGTTGTCGGCAATTAGATGCGGCGGGCGCGGTGACAATATTGTTGCTAACTCATTTGCATCATTCGACGACCAGGGCTCACATGCATCTTTTTAGCATATGAATCGTGTGACAAGCTCAGCTCGCTATGCTGCATTGCTCCATATAATTCCACATTGTTTAGGTTCCTTTTCATGTCATTTGTATACGTCTGGAATGAAATGCTAACATGTGGTGTTTGTAATTCTGATCAGTATGATGTAACCACCTGTGTTTCAATCAAGGAAAAACAATTTTTATCTTAGCATTATTTCACTTGCCTCGGTAATCATCATGGTGGCGAAAAAAATTTGCACCAGTGATGAGAAAAGGGTTTGAGATAACTGATACAAAATGTATTAAAGAGTGAAAGTGGTGATTTTTCTGAATACAAAACAGAGTCTGAAGAAGATTCTGGTGACAGTGATAGAGTCTAGTGCAGAAAGCAATGAAGAAAATAATTATGAAGCCAATGATGACGCGCCAGGCCCTTCGAAACATGTTCAAATTATGACACAGAAAATCCAGTGGAACTTGCATTGAACTAAAACTGACAACCTCATTCTCTACCCTTTTACTGCAAATAGTGGTATTTGTACATACTCACTGAATAAGCATGAGATGCTGTCTGTACTTTCAATTTTTTTCAGAATATGGAACCTTTGTTTGACAAAATAATGGACAACATGAATGCTTACACAACCAGGTAGTTGAACAATCCTGACAAAGTGTTGAAATAAAATGAAAAATGATATCAGGACCTAAATTGCTTTAGTTATTTTGATGTCTCAAGTGCAAAATTGGTATTCAATTGTACTGGAGCAAAATCTGAAGCCCTTACACCCCAATTTTTCGTGAAACCACGAGTAGGAAGAGATTTAAACTGATTTCCCATTTCTTTCACACAACAGCGGTATTAACATAACAGTATGGGTGACTTTATGCTTTTAATATTGTGCACCCAAATTTTCAACAAAAACTAGTTAATGGCAATTTTAAATGATTTTTTAAGCACTAAGCCGTTACCGCCTTCACAGCTAGCTGATTCCTTAGTTAGTTGCCAAGGCATTTAAATATGACGTGATTGAGTTAAAAGCAAAGGGAATATATACATGTAATTTAATTTAGTTATACTTAAATTACACATTTACTAAATTATATTCATCATAAAAAATTCAGAAAATATGGGGTTAAAATGTAAGCATAAATGTGCAAGATTTGAACCTGCATGCTTTCTGTCACTACATTCTATTACCATTATCTTCACCCCTAGGCCACAGACCTAGCTATTCACAGCACTGCTGTAAGGAGCCCTAGTGTCTTGTTCAAACATGTGCTTCACTCGTTCTACGAGAGCCATTATCATCAGTAGCGGACTTGATCCAAAATGGAACTTGGGTCATATTCTGCCTTTAAAGAGTGCAGCTATTCTTTTCTTGAGTAGCTGTACACACACTGACTTGCTGTGTATGTATGTAAACAACTTCGTAGTTTCACATACTTTCCAATACGCCTCATGAGTTTGTCACCCAGTATTTTCATTTTTTGAAGGCTGTCACTATTCACCTGTTTCTTGTGACATGATGGAAAGATTAGCTTGCATTTAAATACTTGATTATTGCTTCAGATTCTTGAATCCCTTTGTACTATAGCAGTTTTTCCATTAGATGCAATGTGACGAGTGATGAGACAGGCAGCCTGCACTTAATACCTAAACATGATCAGGAGCCTGTCAGACTAAAATGAGTTTCAACTCATCTAGGTGCCAGGTTACAGCAGCTTAGAGCAAAGCAGAAAAGCTGATGAACTTGCAAGACAAGGAGCAGCTTCAAAATTTATTGGACCAGAGCTGGCTCTACGAATATCTCAACGTTTGGTAAGAGAGGCTATGAAGAACTAGTCCAAAGAAGAATACTATAAAACCTGGCTCAAAAGTCCAGGAAACAGATGTAGTAAACTATTTCTTAGGAAACCATGTAAGGAAAGAGCTGAAAGTTAAATGTAATAAACTTCAGCTGAGAGCAATTACTACTTTCCTCACAGGAATGCTCCTGTGAAAAAGCATCTAAACATAATGGGAGTGTTTCATAGTAACTTGGATAGCAGATTATGCAAGAAAGAAACTGAAACAGCCCAATATATTATCTACTCCTGTGAGGTCCTGGCCTACAGGAGATACATTTCTTTTGGGAAAATGTTTTTAGAAGCACAAGAATTTTACATATACCAGTTGTAAGACTGTACTCCTTAGTAAAGGTGGCAAGTGTAATGAACTGGATATGAAACGATACAGGTAGCACAATAAGCCTATGGTGCATCTGGAGAAATGATGGAAATGTGTATTGAATAACACAATAACACAAGATAAGACAAGACGAGACGAGTGATGGGATTCTGACTTCTACAGGGTTTAGTCACCAATAGATAGTTTTTTGAATAATTACTCCATTTTAAAATTCTGCTGGTTTATTACATTTTAATATTCCTGGTTACATAAAAAGAAAAAACATGCCATCTAACTCAAATAAGAATTATTTCAAAGTTTGGTGTCTACATACAATGTCTGAAATATTCCGACGATGCCCAAGGATAGCACCTGATGCTGTAGTGAAAAACTAGTAATGGCTTTTCCAAAATTTTACATGGGCCTACCACCTGGTGATATGTCAAATATTTTTGTTTATTGTTCTTCCCTTGGTTAAGTTGATAAATGAAGTTTTTTCTACACTAACAGCTATTATCAGTGTGGACAGTGTAAATTTTGGACTTTTAAGGTTAAGTTTTTCTTTTTGCCTACATTTCAAGGATACACATGTTTCAACATCCATCAATAAATAAGAAAATACGACATTCATATTAGTCATATAATCCAACTGAATAACAAATACTTTGGTAAGTGTAGGTCGTTTGTACCTGGCTGTCTACGCGAAACAATGAAGTATTGGCGCATGCGTGGATCGGCTAGTCGAAGCGATGGAGGGGTTATTGCCAACCGAAGATGCAAAGCCAGATATCAACTCTTGCGTGCAACGGCAGTAGCGCAACAGCCATAATACTAACATATCACTACCCAAATTACTAATACACGCATAAATACACGATTGCTGAACTAGTTACGTTTATGCAACGTTGGCGCTACTGCCGTTGCATGCAAGGCTTGCTATCTGGCTTTGTATCTTCGGTTGGCAATAACCCCTCCATCGCTTCGACTAGCGGATCGGCACATGCGCCAATACTTCGTTGTTTCGCGTACACGGCCAGGTACAAACGACCTACACTTACCAATACTTTTTAGTAACATATCAATGAAATTAATATAAACATTTAAATAGCATATCAATTGGCAATTAGCGTGTACAAGGAACATTTTTGTAAGTCTTACAGAAATGAACGAAGACCACTTGAAGACCTGTGAAGCATTAAGATCAGAAGAAACTACAGTTCAAAAGTATTGGAAAGCACGAATGCTAATGGCTTCATTGCCAGATGCAAGGCACTAGAAAACAACAACAACAACAACATTTTCTATTACACAATCTATAATGAAATAATGTGAAATTCTGCAAATATTTTTCTAGATAATATGGAGGCAGAAAAATAAGGTTTTGGTTCCAAAAGCTACATAAAAAATAAACGGTAGTGGGTAGAGAAAGTTTTATGAATGTAACACACACAGTTGTTTCTGGAGTTTTGCAAATTTGAACTCCCTAAAAACATTGCATATACAAGTTGAGTCAGAACAACAACGAATATAATTGAATTAATGTAACTTGGGTATCCTGAGTTGCTTTTCTGACATGTGATTCCCGCTATGCCAGGTGCAAAACAAGCAGTGTTTCCGATCCGTTGGTGGATTGTAATTCTCTAGCCGAGCACAAGAGGAGAAGTAAACACAGATTAAACTTTTTCGCTTCAACTTACAACAGATAACTATAAACAGATTAAAGCTGTGCTTTGACGAATGAAGTAAATTTGATGTAATATACATACATGAGTAAACACTGTTTGTCAATATTCACATTTCTCCCTCAATATGAAGCATAAATGACAAATTTCTTTTCTTGTAATCTTCTTTCATATTGTTTAGACTTTTGAAACAGAAAAATATTTTTCTTCTTCTTTGCTTTTCTGTAATGTTAATCCTTCATGCTTATAAACATGTTGCAACCAATTCGTATTTCTCCCAGTAAACCATAAAGGCAGTCTCACATCACAATCACCCCAATGGCAACCTACTAACATAAGTACTTTATGTTCCGGGATTAGATAAGTTGATTGGTATAAATAAATATAAATTACCAAGCTTGGTATTTACTAATTTTGATTTTGAGCTGATGTTCACACACACATGGGTGCACTTACAGACCTTTACTTAAATTGTTTGGATTTAGGGGACCTCAAAATGTGTGTTTATAGACATCTCGGCATTGACATGTTGTGGAATGCAACACCATTTCTACTTGGTATGTACATGGTGGAAAAGGTAAAGATAATATATGAACAGCTGCTAAATAGCTCATAGTAAAGAGGTTTACACTAAACATATACTGTGTATAAAGGCTAGTTCACAGCCGTCGGTAATGACAACCAGAACAAGAAAGTTGAAATACATATATTCATATGACTCAGGGGTCTCCGTCTAGGGGATATGTGAATGGCGACCACAAGGTACCCAAGCTGAGCAGAACATTACTTCCACTTACTGGTGTTTTGCTCCTCACTGTAACTTTTCTATCTGACCTTACCTTGGTCATCTCTTGTTCTCTTCCGACCCCGATGCTATTAGGGTTCCTGAGGGCTAGAGAGTCTTTATTTTTCCAACCTCTCCATTTCTTTAATTCCTCTATAAAATCTTAACCCCTAACATGCTGACCTGTCATGGCATGTCCTCTGATTGGTAAACAGAGGATATGATTGGTGAATTTATTTTGATAATTCTCCCGGTTAGGTCGGTGAGACCCGTAAACCAACGACAGGTGTGGTCCTCCAAACATTCTGGGGGGTTGTGAGAGAGCGATGTGACTGCCAAAACATAAAAATATGGTGCTCTCTAAAAAGCGGTTACTATTAATGCTATTACTCTCTTTATATTGGAGAGCAAGAGGATTAATGACTTCATTGTCAGAAATCCAGCATTAGCTAACAACAACATACATGTAGGTATATGTAAAACTCTCCACTTCTCAAAATAAAAGATATGGCGTAAAGTAAGCCTGTAAGATTTTGAATTGTGTGAATTTTTTTTGCTGTATAAGAATAAGTGCATATCCCGTTCTATTTAATACATTTATAAATGCTGCCACATGATCACTTAAATGTCTGTGTCAGTATTATACATGTTATACTATACCTAATAGACCAAACATGCCATTTTTCTTACAATTTTAAATGCAATCCAAACAGAAGTCTGTACTAACTCCACATTGGCTTAAATTTCTGGCTTGGGTGTGCTAAACATTACACATATAATAGTAATAATGATAATAATAGTAATAATGATAATAACAACAACAACAATAATGATGATGATGATGATGATGATGATGATAACAGTAATAAACAACACAGCAATTGCAGCAGAAGCTTAGACCTCTAAGATTAATTGTCACACAATTTACAGTTCACTGATTTTGTGTTCAACCATATAATATCGGAACATAGTGTAGCGATACAAAACACTTCTAAAGCACAAACAAAATCAAAACTATTTAACATACCTGTTGTTCGCTAAAGTAAAACTGCACATTTAATAATTGGAAAATTCCACACTTTACATGGTAATTGTTATTTTATGCAACCAGTTTACTGCTGTTTTTTAAACACATAAGCCGGGTGTGGGAAATGCTTGAGAGGCAGAATCAGGACTGATTCTACCTCTCACAAACTTCACATTTCACTGACTTTATACTTTAAGTTAATAATATTGCGCCAGTGCAAAAGCAAACAAAACTTGTAAGATGTGGCAATGCACAGGTGTAGCATCTAGAGGGAGTTGAAACAGTGACTGTGTGAGGTTGAAGGTTTTTGGCTATTTCAAGGTCAAACTTGGTTGGCATGGCAACAGGCTCATATACCACTGATGCCCAGAACGCATTCAGAGCGAACTGTCAGAATCACCAACTTATGTTAATTCAGGCATAATTTTAAGGCATGATTCATGGATTATAATGAGTATTCTCTTACTGGTAATGTATGTCTGTAAATGTCCTGTTATTGACCTAAGGCTACTAATGCTTTTGAAACACCATGTCGGGTTAGATAAAATTCCATCAAAGAGGTTGCTATGCATTTTTACAAGGCAGGCATTAGGAAAGTTTTGAAATAAAAGCAGTTGTATATCTTTAATTTTAAACAGTACAATACAAAAATCTCTTGTAAATCTTGATTTAATTATATTAAATTAATGTGCTCTGAAGTACGTTAAACCTTTTAACCAATCTACATGTTATTGTGAAGGGGTAGAGTAAGGCTGAAAAATTAAATGCTATAACCGGCATTTAAACCATGGATCTTCCAGTCTCTGTCCAGCTGCTCTAACCACTGAACTACCATGGCCAACATGCTGACAACATTAAATTCTCCAACTCACATTTTCCAGGTGAACCACACAAGGAGATCTCAAGTATTTACAGATTGTAAGTCGCCATCATATGTATTGAGCTTGTTTAGCAGACACTTAAAGGTACAATCCTAAATACTTTAAACTCCAGAATGTATCAGATCGTAACCCTGTGGCACAATAGCCAATCTGGGCCAAGGCCTACCTACCTAAGTCGCCATCATATGTATTGAGCTTGTTTAGCAGACACTTAAAGGTACAATCCTAAATACTTTCAACTCCAGAATGTATCAGATCGTAACCCTGTGGCACAATAGCCAATCTGGGCCAAGGCCTACCGCCCAACCACTGCATCCCCCACCTCTGCCTACCACAGGCATCATGAATGGCATGCAGTACTGCAGATGGGATGAGGTCAGCAATCTGGTCCCTCCCGGCTGGTTATGCAATCTTTTCGACCAGGGGCCACTACTTTTCAATCAAGTAGCTCCTCAATTGATCCCTCAGGACCCTAACAAGGTTGAGTGCACCCTGGACCAGGTTTCCCAGGAGGAGAAACTCCTCATGCCAGTACCAGGAATCAAACTCAGGTCCCCCACTTGGTAAGCAGCAGCATTACCACCATGCTAAGGAGACGACCATTTCTCAGCTGTGAGAATTGTCAGAAAAGCTACATAGGAAAAACGAAAAGATATTTGAAAATCAGGCTAAAGGAACTTCAGAGAAACATAAAACTGAAATGAAAACAGAAGTACACATCATCAAGTGACTCAAAAAAATCTAACTCAAACACGAACACTTCACTCTTAATAGTACTTCTATTTTTAATATTTAAAGCATTTGTAACTTCAAAGTTTGCATTTATCTCTATGCTAAAAAAACACTGCAGGCAAAGGAATGATGTGACTATAATTAGATACAAATAGTTATGTGAACAAACAGCTGCATTTTCCTTTTGTACAGTATACGCCAAAAGATACAGTACTGGAAAGTTATATTACTGTTATTTTTATTATTTAGTTTTCAGAATGATAACCTAAATTATTATTTATTTATGCCGACAAACTTGTTGGTGTTTTTAAACACACAAGCCGTGTGTTTAAAAACACCAACAGTAAGTTTGTTGGCATAAATAAATAACAATTACCATCTGAAGGTTATTTAATCCTGGGACATAAAGTACTTACAATAGTAAGTCACCATTGGGGTAATTTGTCTCTGATGTGAGACTGCCTTTGTGGTTTACCAGGAGAAATACGAACTGGTTTGAGAATTTAATGCCATTCTGGCAGTTTGTTACAATAGCTCAATGGTTAGAGCAGCCACCTGGTAAGCGGAAGGTCTGTGGTACAAATCCCAGTTGTGGCATTGAATTTTTAAGTTCCAGTTCTACCTCTCGATAACCTAAATGTTCAAAATGAGCTCCATTGCATTGTAGACAGTGTTCAAAACAATCACGCACATTTTGAAACCTATTCTGGTGCTTGGGTTGCTTCAGAGTCCTCAAAAACATGATGTTCTGACGTAAGGCAGGCACAGTTTGGGGTAGATTTGGGTGGCTGAGAACTTTCCCCTTAACACTGGTTAACAGTAAGAGGTGCACCATGATCATCCTCAATGAAATACGGACCTAGTACACCATTTGCTGACAATGCACACCAAATCCTCACACGCACACTATGTAATGGTTTCTGGAGGATAACCTCTGGCCTCTCGAAACCAAGAAAGCGAGGTGTTTGGCGATTGATAAAACCATCCAAGTGAATGTGACTTTCATTGGAGAACCACACGTTGAGCAAGAAATCTGGATTCTCGTATACCATAGCCAAAAATTGTGCACAATATTCAATCCTGAGATGCCTACCATGCTCCGCCAAACATTGTCCACTTTTGTATTGATAGCTTGTGTTGCTTATTAAAGCTTTCGTGATATTGTTCCTCCACTAACCTTGATAACCATTTCCGTACGAGCGAAAATAACACTCCTCCATTGTGAGACCCATTATCACTTCCAACCACAGAGCAAAACGTTAATCACACAACTAAGAATACATTATGGTGATACAACCACAAGTAGACGCATAGGCATGTGCATTAGGGCTGCACGAAAACCATTACTGTATACTTTGGCACATACCATACTTAACTGGAAAGGTTACTGCAAAATATCTTAAACCACTTCTATAAAAATTTTAAGGTATTGTCTCAGATATGCACTAATTGAGTTTGTGGTGCACTACTCATTTCTGTGTATCTGTGACTGTCACCAACTATTTTGTACACTAATAATTCAGAAAACATTTGGAAAAAATCTGATGTGTTGCACTCACATGACTTTCTCTACTTTTGTACTAACCATTCTTACAAACTCTTATTCCTATATCTTCTTCGTGTCAGTTAAAATAAACATTTGTACAAATTATCTTATTACTTATTTCCTTGTAGGTGCAAGGGTAATATTGTAATACAGTAGGCTTTGTGCGATAGTCAAATCTTTTAAAGCTTTGAGATTCCGTTCTCTTTGCACACGTAACATAAAAAAATGAATAACGATGACCCATTTCACGAAAGTTCTAAGTTTTCTGAAACTCACACACATAACAAGGAATATCTCCGAAATGGTTCACCCTACAAGAAAATTTATTGAGACATAAATTGTGTATTTTAGCTAGATCTACATTTTTTGTATAGTATGATTTGGTCTATCTCTAACGGTTTACCAGTTATGCAAAAGTTGTCCAGAGTAAATACGACTACAGGGGCTACAGCCAGAAAATTCAAGATATACATTTCATTTGTCATCAAAATTTTCGAAAAATTTTCCATGTAAAGGGTAGTTTAGTGTGGGGCTATTTTCTTCAAAATCTTCGTACAGCATCCTTGAAAGACATTAAACTTAAATACAAACTTTGGTTCTAAAATAAGAACAAATTAGAAACTAAAAACTTCACTTATCTTAGTATGTTGATATCCTTTTTCTATTTTACTGACCCAGGGGTTTCAAGCTATATCCAGCTCATTCTCAAAGTCATATAAACAAAATCGTTGCCAAGCTACAATCTTTTATTTTTGTGCAAAACAATTATTCATATTCAATTTTTTATTTACCAATCTCTGAAAACAAAAATTTAAAAATACAATCCATAGAGGGCAATTCAAAGTTCATGACATGGTTCCTGTTTTTTAAAATAAAAATTTTTTCCCAAACCATTAAATCTATCGGATTACTTAACTGTTTTAATAATTTAACCTCTGAATTAATTTCATGATTAAATGACCAAAAATGATCTGCCACAGCTGATTTATCAGTTTGTTTATATTTAATATTTCTAAAATGTTCTTTTATTCTGGTTTCTAGATGACGTTTAGTTTTACCAATATAAACTTTATCACAATCTAAACAGCTAAATTGATAAATGCCAGATTTTTTATAATTTGGTATTTTATCTTTTTTTGAAAAATTAAGTAAATTTTGTATATTAAATTTATTTTGAGGGACCAAATTTATTCCATATTCTTTAAAAATCCTTGTAAATTTTTTATTAGCCCATGGATGGTAAGTAAACTTTTTAAAAATATAATTATCTTTTATTTTTTTAAGGGTTGAAACTTCTTTGACAGCTTTTTGATATTTAAATTCCCCTATCCTTTTATGTATAAAATCTGTATTAAAACCATTAATTACTGCAGTGTTAATAATATGTTTATATTCTATGTCAAATTCATCTTTATTAAGGGGTATATTTATTAATCTATAAATTAAACTATTAAAAACAGCAAATTTATGTGCAAAAGGATTAAAACTTTTATATTTTATGTAAAATATAAACGATTTTGTTTATATGACTTTGAGAATGAGCTGGATATAGCTTGAAACCCCTGGGTCAGTAAAATAGAAAAAGGATATCAACATACTAAGATAAGTGAAGTTTTTAGTTTCTAATTTGTTCTTATTTTAGAATCTTGTTGCTTCACTGTTAATAGCTTCAATTTTTACTTAATTTAACAAACTTTGGTTTTTAACCAACTTTTCGTTTTTGAGTTATGCTGTCCACAGACTGACAGACTGACACATCACACACACACACAGACCTTTTTCTAAAAATGGTTTTTTTGGATTCAGGGGGCCTCAAAACATGTATTTCCGGTGAAATCTCGACATCAAATTTTTGGGTGGAATACAATACTTCCCCTACTTACCAGTAGAGAAAGTAAAAAAGAATCTAGTGCTCATTCACTGAAAATACAAAACCCAATTTTAATGCAGAAACATTTTAGCCACAAATAACAAATCATTATTGCTTCACAAAATATTTTAATAATTTTATGTGTTACTGCATTTGGTCTATCGCACATTCATCTGTGAACATGACTTTTGCCTTCTCCGACATTCTTTGGAATTGTTACAGCATCCGACCATAAACATTAAATCTCCAAATCAGCATCTGATAATTCATTCACATTCAATGGATGCCAACACTTCATTTTCAGATCCATTTTAATGTGTTTCCTCATGGTTGATTCCAGTACCCCTAACTCTGCAGCACATTTCCTTAAGGTTTTAATCGGAGATTGTTGGATAGATATTTCCATTTCAGCACAAAGTCCAAGTCTGATGGATGGTCTTCCACTTCTCGTCACCGCCCATTAAAAATGTTTTCCGTTCCCATGCTAACAACATCTTCTTTGTCGGTGTTGCTTTCACAAACCAAGTTTTTACAAATGCATTGATGTAGTGCAAAATAGAATCCAATAGTTCATTTTGTATACTTTTTCATTCCTGAACACACTTTTATCTTAGAATATTGGTTCTGTATTTCTATAGGACTCCTAGACACCAGCAGCATCAGCAGTTCCTTAAAACTTCAATTAATTGAACCTGTTGTTTCATCGTGACCGTGGAATGCTAATTCTTGCTTGCTTAAGCAGAGTACTGCATCAATCACTAACTGCATGAAAAGCCTGCTCACACTACCATTTTCATTGAATTGCACGTTATACAGTCTCACATTCTCCTTTAGTGCATCTGAAATTGTATTTCTATTTCTTCCAAAAGTTTTCAAATTAACCTGGCATTTTGAATGCTCTGCTAATCCAAGTGCTGGTGTAATGATCGTGTTATATTCAACAAAGCAACAAATCCTTCTTTATTCCAAAGGTTGGTTTTATTGCTAAAAAGCAAGCATGGCCAACAAGAGTGAGTGAGTAGTGGGGTTTACGGGCCCGTCGACAACTAGGTCATTAGGGCCCGAAGTCCAATGTAAAAGCAATCAAAGAAAATAAAACCTCACCCGCTTTAAAGCTAAAAAGTGAAAGTTAAAATACCTAAAAATGAACGTTAAAACCATTAAAAAGAGAGCTAAAAACAGGTAAAAAAGGAAAATTAAAAACCAATAAAACCATATTAAGAAAACCCTAAACTACTTATACTGTTGAAAAAGGGTAAAAACACGAGTAAAACATCCTAAAAGTATTTTTCCGCCAAGATAAAAGAAACCTTACACTTGCTTACCAAAATCGATACGCGCAACAAACCGCAGTACTGTATTTACAGCTGCTGGGTCGTTGCCTAACATGGTGCACAGTGTAAGACCCAGGCCAAAGGACTGGCGCTCACGAGCATACCGCGGACAATCAACAAGGACATGTGCAACGGAGAGTGGCACATTGCACGTCGCACAGACAGGCTCCGGATCACCGCGCAAAAGGTGTGCATGCGTGGCTCGAGTGTGGCCTATCCTCAGGCGGGTTAAAATCACCTCCTCACGCCTGGAATCCCTGCAAGATGTTTGCCAGGGTTGTACCGTGTCCTTAATTGTCCGTAACTGAGTGCCAGCTAACGCTTCCCAAGATTGTTGCCAGAGAGTAAATAGATGGCGACGGAAGTACTTCTGCACATCTATATAGGGTAGCGTACGGGTGGAATATTCCGGAAGGCGACATGCAGACTTCGCAGCCGCATCAACTGCCTCGTTACCCGGAATACCCACATGACCTGGGATCCACGTAAAAACGAACTGGTATCCGCGAGATAACAATTGAGATAAAAGTGTCTGTATTTTAATAATTGATGCCGAGTTGCCAACAAATTGTTGCAGCGCCTGAAGAGCGCTCAGGGAGTCGCAACACACAATAAAATGTCCAGGAACTGAACGGGAGATAAAAAGTAAGAAATAAAAGATGGCAAACAGCTCGGCGGTAAAAACTGAACTGGCGTCTGGAAGGCGGTATGTGTGAACCTCACCGTTGTATATAAATGCGGAACCCGTCGTACTACCCAACTGGGAGCCATCGGTGAATACCGGAGTATAAGTCCGGTATCGGCCCAGAACTGCGGTGAAGAGTTGACGGAACACCGAAGGAGGGGTAGCGGTCTTTGGACAGCCCGACAGCTCCAGGTCAAAGCGTGCACGCTGGAGCTGCCAGGGAGGACAGTGGCCAAATGAATGCCGCTCTACAACTGGAAGTCGGAGGGCGTTTGCGACAAGTAGTTCTTGAAACCTGATGCCACTTGGACGGGAGATTGTTTTATTCCGCATATAACGGTGCGCGAGGTCTGGACGCAATACAGGTGGAAACGAAGGATGACCTGGATGAGCGGCCAACCTTGCCACATAGGAACAAAGTAACAATGAGCGTCGAACAGACAGTGGAGGTTCGCCAGAATCAGCATACAGACAATCCACTCTACTTGTGCGGAAAGCCCCAGTAGCGAGACGGATACCAGTGTGATGAATTGTGTCTAAAAGGCGGAGTTTAGAGGCTGATGCAGAGCCATAGATAAAACAGCCGTAGTCTAATTTGGACCGGACCAGTGAGCGATACAACCTCAACATTACCGTGCGATCGCCGCCCCAAGATGCCCCAGACAGGACCCTGAGTACCCGAAGCGAGCGACCGCAGGAAGCACGAAGGTGACGAATATGGTGCTCCCATGTGAGTTTGCTGTCGAGGTGTAAGCCCAAGAACTTCAGGTGCGGAACAAATGGAAGACGTGTGCCACGCAAATGAAGATCAGGAGGAGGGTGTACACCACGGAGTCGGTGAAAGTGGAGACACTGTGTTTTCGTAGGGGAAAACCGAAAGCCGGTGCGAGACGCCCACTCGGCGATGGATGTTATGGTCATCTGCAGTTGACGCTCGATGTGCTCCAAACTGTATGAGCGATAGTATATCGCAAAGTCGTCAACATACAGCGACATCGGGATTCCGCTACGAACAGCGCTGGTGATGCCATTAATGGCAACGGCGAAAAGCGTAACACTGAGAATCGACCCTTGGGGTACACCATTCTCCTGAACCTTCACTTGGGAGAGCGTGTTGCCTATGCGGACACGAAAACGGCGAATTAGTAAAAAGTTAAAAATAAAAAACGACAAGTTACCGCGTAAACCATAATCGTGTAGAGTACGGAGAATGCCATAGCGCCATGTAGTGTCGTAGGCCTTCTCCAGATCAAAGAAGACACCCACGACATGCTGCTTCAAGAGAAATGCATTCTGTATGTAGGCCTCCATGCTTGTCAGATTGTCGACACTGGAGCGATGGCGACGAAAACCGCACTGGACATTACTCAGCAGGTTATTCGTCTCTAGCCACCACACTAAACGAGTGTTGATCATACGTTCGAGGGTCTTGCAAACGACACTCGTTAGGCAAATAGGGCGGTAGCTAGAGGCAAGTGCCCGGTCTTTCCCGGGCCGAGGTATAGGGATGACGATACCCTTGCGCCAGGAAGACGGGTAAACCCGCTGGAGCCAGATTCGGTTATAGATGCTCAGCAGGAAGGAAAGAGCCTGAGGTGGTAGATGAAGCAACATTTGTCGGTGGATGTCATCCGGACCGGGAGAAGAGTCGTGCGCCAGAGACAAGGAGTGCATCAGCTCTGCTATGCTAAAAGGCGTGTTGTATGGTTCACTACCGTCGCTGTTAAAATTAAGAACTATCCGCTCCGCAGATTCCTTGATAGCTAAAAACGACCTATCGTAACTTTGGGTTTGGCTGGTAGCAGAGAAAGATTCGGCAAGGGCGTCGGCGATCGCCTGCTCGTTGGTGTAATAAGAGCCCTGTACGGCAAGACCGGGAATAATCGTCCGGCGACACTTGCCGTACATGCGCCGAACCGCAGTCCACACCCTTTGTGTTGAAGTGCGTCGAGAGAGGGAAGAGACGTAAGTTACCCAGGATGTGCGTTTTGCACTGAGAAGTACAAAACGCGCCCGGGCACGCACACGCTTAAAGGCAATGAAGTTCTCTTCCGTAGGATGTGCACTGAAAACTCGCAGAGCCCGTTTGCGGGCTTTAACAGCCAAACGACATTCCTCGGACCACCAAGGCACGGGAACATGACGAGGTGTAGTAGAACCGCGAGGAATGCTGGAATTTGCTGCAAGCAGGACAGAACATGTAAAATACTCCACCATGTTGTCGATGGTGGTAAAACCATCGTCCGTAAGGTGAATGAGGGAACGGAATTTCCCCCAGTCAGCCTTGGAAATAATCCAGTGAGGGTATCGTGTTGGAATAGGATGGAAACCAGTAATGTGAATGTTAATGGGAAAATGATCACTGCCAAAGAGGTCGGAGAGCACCGACCAATCAATAAGTGGTACCAGTGACGGGCTACAGAAGCTAACGTCTAAGGCGGAATAGGTACCATAGGCAGATGATAAGAAGGTAGGGGCACCAGTGTTCAACAAAAGGAGGCCGGACATATCACAAACGTCTGCTACAAGGCACCCACGAGCATCGTCAGTGTCGGAGCCCCATAAAGTGTGTTTGGCATTCAGATCACCAAGGAAGATAAGCGGTGGCGGGATCTGAGCCAAAAGAGCCCGAAGGTCGTTCGCGTGTACGGCACTGACCGGTGGCAGATAGACATTACAAATTGACAGACTCACGCCCTGCATATGGACACGCACTGCTACAGCTTGCAGCGGCGTGTTTAGCGGGATGCTTGTGGCTGAGATGGTATGCGCCACCAGAGTAGCAACACCACCGCTTGCTCGTCTATCAGCTGCAGAGTCATGTCTAAATGCCGAAAAACCACGAAGATGTAAGGTGTGGTTAGGCTTCAGATGGGTTTCTTGTAGACAGACGATTGAAGGTGAATGGTGCCAAGCTAAGTGTTGTATGTCCGGGGCACGGGCCCGGTACCCATTAACATTCCACTGAATTATTTCCATGATAAAAAGGTTAAGGCATAGTCTTTATCTTTTTCTTCATCTTAACCTTGGCGCACTTGGGACCAATGATGTGCTTTTCACCGTCCTCAGGCGACTCCTCGGAACTTCGGGAGTCAGAAGATCCCCGGCGGCTCGCGGAGCGGGAGCGGGACTTCGTGGAGGTACGACTACTCGCCCGATGTTTAGGTCGCGAACGATTTGTGGGAACAGGCAATACGGTGTAGCCTCTGCTTGTGGACGACTGGTGAGCGTGTGTCTGCACAGCGGAAGATGTAGTTGCTGGTGCAGTTTTATCACGACGCGGTGGAGAGGTGCTCGCCGGTAAATCTGTTTGTGTCGAAGCATCTGCGACGGGTACATGCTGTATAGCAACAGTGTTCACAGGAGGGCGACGAACAGCGGATGCAAAACCTGTGGTGGTAGCAGGTTGCAGTTGTTGAAAGCGACGGCGCGCTTCAACAAACGTCAGGCGTTCTTTCACGCGCAACTCCTGGATACACTTTTCCTCGAGAAACTTCGGACACTGTCGCGAGCTGGATGGATGACTCCCTTCGCAGTTAACGCAGTAAGGGTCACGGGTGCAAGCCGTGCCCTCATGGTATGGTAGTCCACAACGCTCACACGTAGCAGGATGGGTGCACGAAGGCTTAGTATGACCGAACTTCTGACACTGAAAACAGCGCATAGGGTTCGGTACATACTGCCGAACTGCGGCACGCTCGTAACCGCAGAAGATGTATTCGGGTAACTGAGTACCCTTAAATGTCAAAAACACAGTGCGTAAATCGATCACTTTTCCATCCTGTTTTCGAGTGAGACGGTACGCCTGACACACCCGTTGATCTGAAAGGCAGGTGACTATCTCTTCATTAGACAGACCATCAAGGCTGGAGGTGGTGACAACTCCTCTGCAAGTATTCAGTGTTTTATGTGGGACTACCCGGATAGGGTAGGAGCCCAATAAACTCGCTTTCAGTAGTTTCTGCGACTGGTCTGCAGTAATCACCTCTATCAATAGCGTACCGTCGCGTATTCTGGTCGCATTTTTTACAGGGCCACAGATTCGGTCAACTTCCCGTTTAATATAGAAGGGGCTAAGATCCTTTACCGTTTTCCCGTCACAAGCCAAAGTCAAAACCAAAAACGTGTCAAATGAGGAGGGTTTGCGCGGATGCATTATGAATTGGACCCCCATCCGGAACCGTCGGCGTCAGCCTGCCATCCGGGGGTCAAAGGATAAAAGACACCAAAATCTCCACGGTCTGTGCCGCCATGGAGACCCCTCCATGACTGACCTCAAGGCGTACTTCAGAGGAGCTACCCTCCGATCTCCACTGCTTGTCCGCATGGGTAAACCGTTCACCACGTGACACCCCGGTTTTATGCCCCCACCACAGGAATAACCGCCTGTGGCTCCCCGCTTTAGCACACGCTGCCTCAACGGAGTCAGCGTGGATTCAGGGGACTTCGGGTTGATTACACCGGGGCTCCGTCAGCGGTAACACGTCCGGCCGGTGATACTAACCCGACGGCACGCGGCCGTCGGGAGATTAACACCGGCCGTGCCCTCAAGGAGCTACGTGGGTGTACATGACGTGTGGACGGGCTCCGCACCTAAGGCTACACATGGGGGCAGTGTGAAGGGTCCGCACAACCTTCGCGCCTGAGACCTCCGAAGAGCACACAAGTCGGGGGCCGCGCTGAAAACCGTGGGACAGGACCACGGAGATAGGAAAGATCCCTGCTGGTGAGACAGGAGTTATAAATCTACGAACTTACAAACTAATAATCAGAATAAGCCTAGAAGAGGAAGAGGGTGATATAAAAAGCAACATAAAACGTTGCACGTGGCACAGTTAATGAAGGTGGAGGGGGTGAAGTGATAGTGAGCAGCTCGGGGCCCCGGGTGCGCCAAACCCGGACCTACCGTGGTAGGTTCCCCTGGGGGAGTTTGATTTCGGAGTCCTCTTCTCCTAGATGAGTTGTCAACCAAGACTAACGAGCCTCATCTACCCGTTGGAATGTTCTTAGCTTCCCCTCACCTCTTGCCTACCAGTGGTCACAAAGACACACGTAGCAGGCCGTCTGGTTCGGGTACTGAGCCCCTCCGCCACGGCAAGGCGACACTCCTTCGGAGGGGATGGCCAACAAAACAATTTCTGCAGAGTTAGGAAGGAATACAACCATGGAAATTCCACAAACCATGATTGTTTAAACCTAAGATTGTAGCATTTTCCTGAATGTTTCACTTCTTTTGTACCACATATTTGTAGAGATTCAGTAGGGTGCCCACAATTTAAAACTTCCTTCTTATCTTTGTCTTTCCACCGTGAAAAAGGTGTTTCTAATAAAATATACACTATATCATAAGCAGGATTCATATTTAAAACATTATTGCACTAAACGCAAACAACAGACTACATTAAGGGTACATTAAGCAGATGCTATACAAAAATTATGGGCAAACAACTTTATAATAAGCTACCAAAAAAATTAAATTTATAAAAAATGCAGATCTAAAGATGATAGCAATAAAGAAGTATCTAGTAGAAAATGTCTTTTATAGTCTAGAGGAATTCGAGCAGGGGGCTTAGATGAACAATTGTAAATAAGTTATATGTGTAAATATTTTGTATGTAAGTTCTTCTCAACTCATGATATATCCTGTGTAATCAAAACATATGGATGAATAAAATCTTTGAAATCTACTCCACCTGTTTCACAGCCAGGAAGCAGCGACAAGAAAGAGCTCGTCTACCTCACTTCATGCCCCTTCCACAAACAAATTTAGGCGGGTGACGTCACGGTTGCTATAGTAACCATGGTGTGGGCTCTGCCTCTGTGAGGTTGAATGCAGAAAGCTCTTTGCACCTCACTTTGAGTCTGTGATAAGAATGCGCACTTGGTTCTACAATGGAGCACCGCACAGTACAAAAATAGGGAAACAAGTAGTAAAAACCCACATACCTGTGAAGATACATGTATTTTAAAAAATAGTGTAGCAAGGTACAAATATTGGTGAAGTGCCACTTCACCTATGTTCCCTGAATAGCCGCCCCTGCTGAAAGAATGAGAGAACCTATAAATAAATTGTCGATCAGGGTTGCTCAGTTGGTTAGACGCTGGCTTACTGATCTGAAGATTGCGGATTCAAATCCGGCCCAGATTGATGGTTTTTAAGTGTGCTTAAAAGTGACAGCTCCATGTCAGTAGATTTACTGGCATGTAAAAGGACTCCTGCGGGACGAAATTCCAGCACACCGGTGATGCTGATATGATCCTGGCAATTGACAGTGTCGTTAAACAACAAAATATTTTTTATTTACATATCTTTGAATAAGTTAGTAACTAAAAGTGATGTGAATCTAAATGATAATGAAATCTGAATCAGACTGAAAAACTTAACATCACTTACATGTAATTAGTCTGGACCGGTTTTAAGAGCTTAACTTGCTCCCATCATAAGAATTAACCAACTGGTTCTTTTTGATATTGTTTGATGTGTGGTTGGTTGTGCTGACATCTAGTGGTGGGCTGATAAACTTTCTTAAAGGTTTTGGTGGCGGTAAATCAAAGTTCATAAAAAACAAGCTCCATGAAATGAACTTTGATTTACTGCCACCAAACCCTTTATGGAAGTTCATCAGCCCACCACTAGACATCAGCCCAATCAACCACACATTAAACATCTATAAGAACCAGTCAGGCAATTCTGATAATGGAAGCAAGTTTAGCTCTTGAAACCGGTCAAGATTAATTGTATGTAAGTGATGTTAAGTGTTTCAATCCCACTCAATTTTCATAATAACAAAATATTTATTTATTTTTATAAATAATCTGATAATTAGGCTTCAGTTCCTTTTAGTTTTGAATAAGTAATTTTTCTTTATTTGTATTATTCAGAATCTGTTTTGAGATACACACTGTTTTAGCTCCAGCAACCAATGAAATAAATTTGTGTAGATAAAATATTTTGATCTCTGCCCAACTGTTCCTCCACCCTACAAAAAAAAAAAAAAGAAAAGAAAGGAATGAAAGGAAACAAAGAAGGAAAGAAAGAAAGAAAACAAACGAAGAAACAAAGAAAGAAAGAAAGAAAAAGGTCTGCAAAAAAAAAAAAATAAACAAAGAATGAAATAAGCAGCATTACTTTGCCCACTATAGCTCTGGTAGCAACACCCACACACACTTTCTCGCCCTTAAAGATATACTTTTGATATATATGACATCTTTATTTGTATCAAATAGTTACAAGTTGTAAATTACATACACATGTCTTAGTTTTACTTTACCCTATGTAGAAATTTATCTCATGTGATGATCTACTGCACTTTCCAGCAGGTTGGCACCCAGGCCCTTTGCATTGCTGTGGAGTCCTTGAACTCCCTTTCCTATTTCCCCATTCTCCCTTGTCTCTTTTTTAACATTCATTGCTTATTTTCCAGATCTGTTCATCCTTAGAAATGTCCCTACCTCTCTCCTTTTTTCTTGTTCTTCTGTTAGCATTTTTAATGCAACAATTTTACCTTCCAAGTTTACCTATGCATGGTTTGTGTGTTAGATCAATCAATTATCACCGACTGGTCTTATAAATGGAAATTTTACTCTCCATTTTGTCCCATGCCTTTTCCCTTTATTGATCAACTTTATGTTTTAAATAGTATACTACATGTAAGACTTGAAGCTTCTGTAGCAATGATTGATCAGAGCTTCTCGGGTTACAGGCTGTGTAATATTTATGAAGTTGTTCAAGCTTCTGGCCATTCTATGGCCTTCTTCAGCAAGTGCACTACACTCTCTTCAACCCTACATAATTCACATACTACTGCTTTATTTGTTCATCAACCTTAAGAAACTTGCTCCCATTCTCATCTGTGATATCCCTTCCCTCTTCTGTCTACTGCAGTTGTCAACATATCCCTCCCCATTCTCTTCTTAGAGTTCTATAGAAGCTGAACCACTTTTTACTCTCTAGACTTTCCCATAGCTCTTGTCCTTTTGTGTCCATTGTTTCCTTACCTTTTTCCAAAAGCCTTATTTATTTATTTCTCTTAATTTCCATGTCTTCCAATCCTATATCTTCCAGTACTTTCCTTACTTCACTCCACCAGCTATTTTTATTTACCATTTTTATTTCCTGATTTATAAATATTTTTAAAATGGTTATCTCCTCTTTTGCTAGACCTCTGTACCAGAAATTCATGATTCTGTCCAAGATTATTCCTTTTCTCCTTATCTTTCCTATTTCTAATAATGCTAGTTCATTAACTGATTGACCTTGTACATGGTTACCAACTGTGGTCTACTGTTACTTATTTCTGAGCTAACCCAGGTTCCTATGGCATATAACATTTTTGCCTATGTCAAAGTCTCAAACATTCTTTCCATCCATTTTTGCTGACATTTCCACTTTGTAATTTCATATTCTTAATTCTGTCAGGGCTATCTTACTATAGGAGTTTCCTAATAAAATATGTTTTGCTTTTGAATTATTCCAAATTTTATTGAAGTGTTCTTCCTTTTTACATAGCAACTATTTTTTGGTCTTTTTTCTAATGTTAAAACACTTTTTAGCATCAAGAAACTATTAACATAAGTGTACCAACAATATTTTGTTTGGCTAACATTGGAGCAATATTAAGCTTGTGTACCAACACTACCTTTCTCCCCAGTAATAGTTACTTTACATAAAATATAACAAATGTGAAACTAACAAATTAGAAATTCTTTAACATACAAATATTTAATTGTAAGTTGGAGCACAATATGTTTATAAATATCAACATATTTTTCATTCTATTTAATTATTTGTTATAAATTAATTCTGTATAGCGAAAAGGTAACTTTACATATTATTCTTCCCTTTCTTAACATTTTTGTAATGGTAGAAATCTCTTTTACTTCATTGTCATCCTGTGGGTACTTAAGTGTCTCTGACAACAATGTCTGATCTTCCCCTTCAGTCGTCAGCAGCTGAGTGGGTTTCAGTCTGTCCACTGAAATATTCACTGACTTACCTTGGATTCTTATTGTAAAATATTTATCATCCGTTTATCACTGGAAATGGACAGGTTCAAGTGTTTTTTTGACCCTGACACATCCAATGAACATCTGAGGAGAACATTGCAGATCCTTTGGAATGTCTTGCTCTGACATTTTTAGGTTTAACTGGTTTTAATGGTAACACCATTTGTTGCAGGTTACATGCAAAAGTGTTAGATTCCATTTTAATTTGCGGCTCTTCAAAAAATTTGGCTGGTAGTCTAACTTATTTTCTGTACACCATCTGTGTAAAAGAATAATTTGAGGTGTCATATAGTGCACCGTGTAATACCAAAAGAACAGTTGATAACATCTCAGTCAACTTGACAGAATTATGAGCTCTGATGGCAGCCTTTAAAGTTCTGTTAAGTATCTCTATTTTGCCATTGGGTTGCAGATGATATAATATGTAGTGTGCTGGATCTTCATTCCACATACAACTGCCAAGTGTGCAAAGAGCTGTGATGCGAACTGTGTACCTTGGTCAGTGATGACACATAATGAAATACCAATTTTTGAAATCTAGTTTTAATAAGAAGCTTTTGACACTGTTTTGGCTGTAATGCTTGGAATGCGTATAGACTACATCCATGATATAAATCTGTCAATACATGTCAAACTATGTCATTCCATTTGAGCGTGGTAGACGACCAATGAAGTCAATGTAGGCACATTGTATGAATCATCTGGTTTCTCATAATTTCCTAGTTGTGACTTTTGTGTGACAATTTATTTTCTTTCCTTCATAATCTATACAGGATTTTAACCAGAACTTTATGTCTTGCTTTATGTTTAGGCAAATAAATTTTGATGCTACTAACTCCACAGTGGCTCTTAATCAGGGTGAGCTAAACCATGAAATTTTGCAAATATTTGATGTTGAAATTCCTTAGGAATATATGGTCTTATGTTGGCAGTAGATGTTTCATACCAAAGTACTGCGGCTGAAGGAAGTGGATACTGCTGGAATTTCAAAGATTAACTTCCATTTTTGAGTTCTTGCAGTTCCTTGTCCTAAGGCTGTTGAGATATGCTGCCATAATCAATAACTGATCTTTTCTATTCTGGAGAGTACATTGGCAATATTTTCTTTCCCTTTTATGCGGTGAATGTCTGTGGAGAACTGTGGTATATACAGTAGATGTCACAATTGCCTGGGTGAAGCTTTCTCATTTTGTTAAAAAGTAAATGTAATAAGGCTTCTGATCTGTATAAATTGTGAAATCTCCTTCCAGAAAATGCTTGAATTTTTTGATTGATAGATTCCCGATTGAATGTACTATCATTTCCTTCTGGATTGTTCAACTTTTACAAAAAGAATGCAATTAGTCTCCATTTTTCACTTTTCAGTTATAACAAGACTGAATCAATGGCTGTATTTGATACATTCATGCATAATCCTAACGGTAGATCGTGGAACGGTAGGAATGTGAGTAGTGACAATTCGCTAAGTCTTGTTGGCACTTTTCAAACATTGCTTTTGCTGCCTCCGTCCACTATATTAATGTTTTGTCTTTCTTCTTGGATCCCTTATGGTAATCATGAAGGATGACGAGTTTGGGCAGCATCTTTGAGATAGCATGTGTAATAGTTGACAATGCCAAGAAATGTTCAAAGCTCATGGACTCTCGAAGGTAGCTTGAAATTCAAGATTGCTTGCACTTTTTCTGGGAATCGTTGAGTTCCCCCTGATATTATCCAATAGCCAAGGAATCCTGAATGACTGAGATATTGATGTGTAGGACATACTTTGATAATCTAACACCAGTTTGAGATGACTGCGGTATTCATCTATACTACATGAAGTAATGTGTCATCCGAAAAAGAAAATACAAAATTTAACCCATGCAAAACTTAATTTATGAAATGCTGAATTGTTGAAGGCGCATTCCGAAGTCCAGAACTCATCACATTAAATTCATATAAACCAAATGGTGTGATTATGGTGGTTTTCACTTTATCTTCTTCAGCTATAGGTATTTGAAAGCATGCCTTAAAAAGGCATATTTTTGAAAATATCTTCTTCCCTTTCAAAATATAATGAAAATTTTCCCTAGGTATAAGATAATCTGGAAGTTTTATCATTCAATTTCCTGTAATCACTGCATGGTCTCATTGCACCATCTTTTTTGTTTACCAAGTGAAGTGGACTAACCCATGGAGATTTAGAAGGCCAAATTATTTAATCTAGCATCAACTGAAGCTCCTGCCATGCTATCTGCATTCTCTTTGGGTCTAGTTGTCTTGCCCTAGCCGACACTGGTGCACTCTGAGTAATGATGTGATGCTTGACATTATGTTTGGTTTTGCTAGGCATTAGGTTTGGTTTAGTTATCTCTGGATATTGAGAAAGCAAATCTGTGAAGATTATATTCTGATTCAAGGTGCTGACAGCAATATCTTTGGAAATTGGCATGACTTCACCCATAATATAGAGTTTAGTTACACCATCTATGAGTTTTCTGTTATGGATATCGATTAGCAACTGAAATTTATTTAAAAATTCTGCTCTCAAAACTACTTTGTTTATTTTTGCCAGTACAAATGGATACTCAAACTGTACAACATATCCCTAGATCTATATTGCACATTATAATTTGCTATGTAACAATTTCAGTTCGGTTCCATTGGCAGCATGCAAATTACAATTGGATTCTAATTTATCATTTTTCACCACTGGTATCAGCGAGATATCAGCACCACTATCCACAAGAAACTGCAGCCCTTTTTTGTCCATGACAAATAGGCAAGTTTTGTGTCAGTTTTTCAGGAACACCAGAATTTGCCACTAATTCTGCTGAGAAGTTTTCCTACTCTGACCAACTGCAAGATTGTGTACACTTTTCTGGCTTGCATCGTTTACCAAATCTAAAGCGGTAGTAGCAGTACTTTCTTCTTGGGTTGTACTTATTTCTGAACTTACTGCTGCTACTGTCATGATAACTGGGATTTCTAGAGTGTGATCTTCCCTTACAACTGGTGGACATCGCACAAATTTGTTGTTCCAGTTCCAATATTTTAGACATAACATTTTTCATAGCTGCTTCATTTTTAGTCCTTTATTTGTTGGTATTGTTGGTGGTTGCATGTAACTCAAGATGTGGATTCATTTCTACCATTCTGTCAGCCAGATTGCTACCTTATCCAAGTCTTTGTTGCTTACAATTAAAATGTTTTTAATGGAATCTGGCAACTTTTCCAACTACAGTGGCTTTAGAAATTTATTTGAGATGTCTACTCCTGCTAAAGTTGCATCTTCGTAAAAAGCTGGTTGGTTTCTGGTCCCATAAGTTAGTAACAGTACCTAACCTTTTAATTTGTGCATCCTCGCTCTCTTCGACAATATTTAAGAGACGTTCTTTTGCTAAGCTATATTTATTAGGTTCATCACTTCTTGTTATGTCCTGGACATTTTCAACATACTTAACTTCCAACTGTCATATTAAATACTTGATATCCTCAGCTTTTATTTTATTTATACTACACTGCATTTCTACTTGATAAAATCCGATTTCAGGGTTTTTGTTCTAGAAAGGTAAAATTTTGATTTTGTGTGCTTCCAACTTGCTAATGCCATTGCTGCTGCTTTAGTTTTTCCTTGCCAGGGTCACCAAAATGTAGAGGTTTTGTAACAAAATAGGTTTTGCTTTTGAATCATTCCAAATTTTATTAAAGCTTTTTTTTTGCAACTAGCTTTTTTGTTTCTTTTTTCTAATGTTAGAACATCTTTTTCACATCGCAAAAATGTTAATATAGGTGTACCACCAGTGTTTCTTTTGCTAACATTGGAACAAATTTTTTCACATCGCAATATTAAGCGTGTTACCTTACACTGGTATCTTCCTGCCATGCCCCCCAATTCCCCCCACTGCTTGCCTTACTCCCAGATATTAAAATTCCTTGACCACCTTGAGTTTTTCTTATTCGAAAATTCAATTCCTTATCCTTTCTTAGCTTTGCTTCTGTTTTGCACACCAATACTTTTGACTTCTCTGCATTTACTTTTATTTCCCATTCTTCGTAATAATTTTGTATTTCATTGATTGCTGTTTGTAATGTCATTACTGTTATGCCTCCTATCATTAAGTTGTCTGCATATAGTAATCCTGGTATTTCTTATTATTGCGCAATGTGATTGCTTTTCCTTACTCTATTATGTCATCTATAAATAAATCCTTAAAGTTGTAGAGGCTGTCATTGCTTAAAACTCAATAACAGCAAACCTTAACACCTAATTCCCTATGCTCTCTACATAGCTGATACAAAAACTCCAACTGCTGCACTAAGAATGCTAGCGTTCTCTGTCTAAGCCTTTCAGGCCGTTTCTTGTATTGGTTTGGTATAATATTTATTAGAAGATCAAGGAGGCTATGAACATGAGCTTTCAAGTTACCATACAATCAGGATTATAAATTATTATACTAATACTGATTTTTTTAAAAATAATATATTAAACATGAGGATTTATCTGTTTAGAAACAGTAGTTTTGGTCCGTATTAGATGAGTAGTTTCCAAAATACTTTTGAACAAGAGCAGTAGTTACACTGCATATATTAGCATGATTTTGTCACATGATATGCACCCTTCATCTCATTTCGTCCACCTATAGTAATATGTCAAGATCAATTTGTAACCAGCCACTTTTTGAAACTTTGCAAATGACTTAATGATTGACAACTAGGAAAGAAAAGTTAAGTACTTGTTCTCGCAGTTTGCTGAATGTCGGATAATCCTCTTCTTCTTGCCAGTGGACAATGGAAAGACTGGAACAACTGCTTGTGAAGTAGATGGAGTTTCAGATTCTACTGGATCAATTGCCATTCGCTTGAATTTCCGCTTTCTGAAACACGAGTTATTATTTAATCCAATTTCTGATAAATTGCAGTTTATATACTTTGAAAATTATTTAAAATAAGCAACTCCATAAGATACCATAATACTACCACTTGTTGGATTAATAACAGCTTCAGATAATGGTGCTCATTATCCTCGTATCCTTAGATGGCTTAATATTTGTAGTTGGGAAACAAATCTGTACAGCTAAACAGATAATTTTATTGCTTGTAATTGCAAGCCTTAATTAAACTTATACTCTTGGACATGGTGCCAATAGCAAGTGTACCATATTATATTCTGTATAGAGATAGCTGTATACTACAGGTATTTACCAGGCTTAATTCTTAGTATTTTGAAATTGTTTCCTCTTATCTCTAAAGATGTTTCATCTTCAGCTTCAGCAAACATCTATAAATTACAGTATGTTGCTTTGAACTCATCACTAAGGATCTGCATTGTTTAGTTTTTATTTGTGATAAAGCCAACTTTTTGCATAAGTTGAGGCTTTTTTAATACAAATAGTGCAATTTTTAGCTTTTGTCTAAAAGAATAGCTATGCATGTACTTTGTCAAACTTTCAAATAGCTGAGACAGAATATTAGAAGACCCCAAAAGAAAATCGTTCATGTGAATGTTTGTTAAAAGTGTAATTTTTTTTTTTTTTTTGATGTTGGTATGAATTGATCAAATGACGAAAACGTGTTAAAAATGTTCATTGTTACGAACAACTAAGTTTGCCCAAAGACGTCATAAATCTTTCCATATTTGATTTTAATATATATGTATAAATATTAGAATTATATGTGTTCCATAATAAAAGTAGGGGAGGATGATTAGGGATCGCTTCCCTAACAAGAAAGAACTATTTGATGGACGCATACGCGGATGTATACGAAAAAGGCGGTGTTGCGTCAGGTGATGCCATAAACTGTCCATTCGCGTGTGTGTATTCGAGCTGAAAGGACATTTTGGGTAGTGTGAACATAGAATTTTCACCAGACTTTCATCAAGCATTGGTCCCACTAAATGAGAAGGTGGAAACGCTTTAAATCATTTAGAATGGTGCTGAAAGGAATTATTTAATGTAAAGTATCAATGAAGTGTTAATAAAATAATACATTGTGGTGAAGAAACATTGTGTGATTTTTCATTCCATCCGTTACCAAGCCCTGAGATCACAAAGATCTCAATCGCTAAAAGACACAACGATAATAATAATTATAAAAACCGCACCATAGCCATGCCATTTTGCTTCAATGACATTGTGGCATCGGTAGTACATTCAATGGTTGAGTTGTGCTTGTCTGAGTAATGAGACAGAAATGTCCTGTTGTTAACCCAAAAACAAGGCGGACTTCTAATACAGATATAAATACCTGTAAATGTGTGTAAACAATTAGCATTATAAATACTTGTGATGTATGTAAACAAATAGTGTTACGGCCTAGGCTAAGAATTAAAATTAGTATATTATAGAGTCTGAAATAATATAAAGTAACGGAAGACTGCCCAGAAGGAAGAGTTTTGGAAGCTAGAAAGTGTGTTTTCCAGAAGCTAACACCAGGTTTTATGACACTATGCAGAACAAGGTTATTGTTCAAAGACCGAAGGGGATTTCTTCTTTCAGCTTTTGTGAAATAATTGGTGTGACGAAAAAGAGCAAAACAGAGAATCTCGGTGATATATTTTGCGAAAGTCCCAATTTCACGCCAAAAATTGGTAAGTGGGGATTTGTCTTCCCCAATAAGGAGGAAAATGTTCACACTAAATTCAAAATTTCTTTTGCGGCATGTGCTAGCTGACCAATAGAAATTCCTCCAGTCAGGCATAATGCTTTATATAGAGGTGTAAAGGTGATATGAGGGGGATTTCTTCGAAAATCTTAGACGTGTGTGCACGTTGAAATCACTGTGCAAGTGTGCTCCAAGTTAAGTAGTGAGCCAACAAAGTTTATAGTGCCAAATACACATACTTACACCACAGAAAAGAAACCAATGATGGTTTCTAAGTGTTCAATCTTGACAAACTTCATATAAGGGACAAGTTGCAAAGACATTCAAGGGCAGTATTTCAACATGAAAACGTATTTGTGTAAGTGAACGAGGTATATGTTGTGTAAAAAGCCCCAATAAACAGATACGTAACCTTTTCAAACTACAGTCAAGGATATATTTGTTTCTAACTCCCGCAATCACTCAAGTGTCAATGATTGCCTTTACTGGGGAATGAGTTCTCAGCTCATTTAATTTCCAGTAAACCCCTTAGCTGGACCAGAGGAAACGAAGAGCAGCAGCAGCATCGAACCTGGGACTTCAGAGGCGACTTCCAGATAGGAAATAGTCTCGCTGATGGAGTTACCCCATCAAAAATAGCGGATCTTTTTTTGGTCATTTAAACATGAAATAAATCCAGAAGTTAAATTATTAAAACAAGTAAATGGACCTATAGATTTAATGGTTTGGGAAAAGATATTCATTTTAAAAACATGAACCGCTTTATGAATTTTGAAATACCACCAATACACTGTATTTATAAATTTTTGTTTTCAGAGGTTGGTGACAAATAGATCTTTTAAGTTGAGCATCGGTAACTATAGTAACTTGTTTAGATAGCTTTGAGAATAAGTTGGATGCAACTTGAAACTATTATCGGTGCCAAACAAGAAACGTATTGACAGTTGGCGGTGCACGAGAGGCGACGTTGCTACTTATCTCACCACGTGGAGAGTGCGTTAGCATTATGTGCAAGAAGACGGTTTGCATTTGGAATGTAGAGCAGGTATAATTTTATATTCATATTCGAAAACAATAGTAAAATAGTTCATCTACATGCAAAGGATGGAATATGGAAGTATTATATCACTGTCAAGATTAATGTTAACAAAAGAAACATACCTGTGGAATATTGTAATGGGAAATGCCACTGATATCCAAAGCGCTTGCATTATTGCTGTTGTTGCTGGAATTACTATCGGAAATGACAAACGGTTCTATCCTTGCTAAGACTCCATTTTCACATGTTGCAGTTATTACACCTTTTGTATCAGTAACCACTTGTTCACAGTTTTCAGCTTTTTATTGATGTAGCTTTATTACACACGACACAGTGAAATCTTTGTTTCGCACAACATAACCCTTTACTTCGGCCTAAGTTAATTAAATTGGAGTACACCAGCAAAGGGCGACACCAAACAATTTGGTGACCATGTTCTTCAGCAATGCCATCAAATGCATAATCCTTTAATTGGGATGTGCCTTGCCAAACACAATTTCATTCACTTCCCGAGTACATAAAGTTTGTTGTTTGGCTACGCTGTCTTTGTCCATATTTTTGGACATAATGATTCATTAAAAGAGACAGTTATAAATGCTCACAACATACGCACAGATACACAGATTCAAATACACGTAAATACAAGGCAAATAACCACAATAAATAGAATGATGCAAACGATCTTGTCAGCACACGTGCAATCTCTGATACAAACATTGCAAGCTGGAGCTGGAGGGAGGTGTTGTATACATAGCAGGGATAAAGATAAGATGCACAGTTTATGTTACTGCTAGATTGCAGGTCAGGCACATGTTAATCACGTGTTACATATCAACAACACTGGTTTAGCATTTAGTGTTGCTATGGAAACATCTTAGATATAATCGGTTGCTCTTTTCGTTGCCATGATGATCGCCATGATGCACCCACCCCCTCCTGTTAATTTAGACCCCTCCACCACGTGAGTAGCAACTGTCAATCCCCTTCTTATTTGGCACAGAGTATAGTCAGCATTATACCACCTTACAATATTAATAAGATGAGTGGAGCTTTTAGTTTCTAATTTGTTCTTAAGATTTTGTTGCTTCACTGTTATTAGCTTCAATTTTTCCTTAACTACAAGTGTTACTCAACCATTGGACCAAGGCATCATTCGGAATATTAAAGTACATTTTCGTAAACTATTAATGCAGTTATTATTTATTTATGCCAACAAACTTACTGTTGGTGTTTTTAAACACACAAGCCCTGTGTGGGCAATGTTTGAGAGCTAGAACTGGAACTTAAAAATTCAATGCTACAGCTGGGATTTGAACCACAGACCCTCCGCTTACTAGGCAGGTGCTCTAACCATTAAGCTACTGAGACAACCTGCCAGAATGACATTGAATTCTCAAACCAGTTCGTATTTCTCCCGGTAAACCACAAAGGCAGTCTCACATCAGAGACAATTACCCCAATGGTGACTTACTATTGTAAGTACTTAACCTCTTCAGGGATATGGACGTGAAATCACGTCCATTTAAAATGACGGATGAGCGATATGGACATGTATACACGTCCTGTGCGTTTGTGCATTTAACCCTTATTTATCCTCTATCTAACTCAACTTATTTTAATTTTCCCCCGTTATGAAACATTTAATTAAATTCTATATGCTTTACTGGCTTACCTTTATATGTTCCTTCTGCAGTGATATGCCTCAAAACAGGGATAAACATACAAGGGCACATCTCCACATTCGCCACAGATCATCCCAGTTTCCTTATGGATTCCCTTCTTGCGGCACACGAAACACCTTCGAGATGGGCGGGACTTCTTTGCTGTTGACGGTATCCTTTTAGGATAATGTTTTCCTTGAAGTCTGAGGGGTGCAGGGGTTTTGGATTTTCTACCCCCAGTATGAAGAGGCCTCTCAACCTGGTATTGTTCAATTAGGCTGCGAGCTATTGATAGTCGAAAGTCCAGGTAGGTCATTGTCTTGTGTGGGTTTAGAGCTCTCCAAATTACCAAACAATTGTATATGGTTATATCCAGCTGGTGCAAAAATACCTTTTTATACCATTTCACTGTTTTTCGTAAAGAGGGATATGCTTGCAATACCTGATCTACTAGATCGACACCGCCCATGTGCATATTGTATTCCTGGATAACATCAGGCTTGAAAATGCACATTTTGGTATGGGCATCTGTTTTTCCAGTGTCAATCATCAAAATCTTAGAGCTGCAATTGGATAATGCCATAACTACCCTCCTGTCCTGCCAGGCAAGGTGGGTCAAAGGTGGGAGCTGACGCACCTCCATTTCCCCTCTCCTTAGAGCCTTTGTATTCACATCTTTTGGCAAACCAATACGATTTGAACGTCCTGTTCCAATTGCATTAATCTTTCTTTTGTGTAAGGCCATGAATAATTTAGGAGAGCTGTACCAGTTATCTAAGTACACAGTCCTACCCTGATCAAGCACAGGTTCCATTAGGTGCATTACTATGGAGCCAGATAAGCCCAAATCTTTGTCTCCAGTATTGTCAGTCCCTTGACCAGTGTAAATGCAGCTATTGTAAAGATATCCCGTTTTACTTTCAAAAACATCAAAACTCTTTATGCCAAATCTAGCGCTTTTTGTTTTGATGTATTGCTTCCAACCTAAGCGGCCCTTCCAAAGCATTAGGCTTTCATCAACAGTGACCTTTTCACCAGGCACATAATTTTCTTTAAATTTTGAAATAATATAATCGAAAACAGGCCTAATTTTGTGGAGTTTGTCATTTACATTCTCTGTGCAGGTGAAATGAAGGAACCGCAAAATTGACGTAAACCTGTTATTTGACATGCATTTTCCAAAAAAAGGAGTAGCTAGCATGTCATCTGTGGACCAATACATGTATAATGCAGGTTTACGAATAACACCCATAAGTATAATTAGACCAATTAGCCTGTAAATCTCATTGAGTGTTACTTCTGTCCACCTTTGAATTCTGCTCTTAGGCCCTAATTTACCTTTAGAGAGCAGGTCTTCCTTCACCTTACACGCATATACATTTGTTTCCGAAACAATGAGAGACACTAAGTCGGTAGTAAAAAATTTTGTAAAAATGTCAATTGGTTGGCTGTCAGAAGTCAGCTGAGCCTGGGATTGAACACCAGACCCTGTGCTCGTGAAGATGTGCCTGTTTGTATTGCAATTGTTTTCAGCACTCCACAATGCTGACTCTTCACGAACACCTGAAGGAAGTTGGTCACATTCTTCCTCACTGCTACTCGTACCTATATCCTCCACACACCCCTCAAATTCGGAAAATTCGCCATCAATATCCAAATCGCTGTCACACAGCAAAAAGTCCTCCACATTATCGTGTGTAATTTCAGAAGCCCTTACACTTCCACCATTCGCTAACCTTTGTGCAACACTGCTTGTTGATGCCATGTTTTAGCTCTGAGATGTAACACTCAAAAGCTTCTCACTTCAGCTACAAGCAGGAAAGTATACATATGCATTTCAAGAAAGAAACAAACGGAGCCTGTAAGGTATATCCAAGTTACGAAACACGTGTAAGGAAAAATTGCAAACCTGCTTTATTCTGATGACTCATAAGCTACGTATACAGTAGTGTTCTATTTCACATTGTACTGTGATTTGCTGACGCATAGCTCACACATACAATGGGTCCACTACTGTTTCTTTCCGAGAAATTATATTAGGCGCCTTACACAAAGCAAAGTTAACTTTTTACCACAGTGAAACAAATAGTGCCATTTCAACGATTTGTAAATGCAACTCAACATTGCTGATGATGTACATGTATACTGCATATAATGAGTTTTATACCAGTTTTTGTTTCATTAAAATAACTTAAAATTTACGCAAAATACAGCTGTGTATTTAGGAAGCACTTTTAGCGCATTTAACAATTTAAATGCCCTGCGCTGGATATTGGGTATCCGTTCTCGGCCTGCGGAGCTTTTAAATGGCTGTCGCTCAAGAGGTTAATGTCCCAGGATTAATTAACCTTCAGATGGTAATTATTATTTATTTATGCCAACAAACTTACTGTTGGCATTTTTAAACACACAAGCCGTGTGTGGGCAATGTTTGAGAGGTAGAACTGGGACTTAAAAATTCAATGCCACAGCTGGGATTTGAACCACAGACCTCCGCTTACTGCTTACTGCAGTCTTTACTTGCTAATATTGATTCCACATCATCTACCTCTGAGCTAGCCAAAACCATATCGATTCTAGATGCGGTAATTTGGACAAGTCAAGCAGCAAAGAAATTGCTACCAGAAACAGTCACAAGGTTCTAAAGTAAGAACAAATTAGAAACTAAAAACTTCACTTATCTTAGTAATGTTGCAAGTTCTTTTTGCACAAACTGACTCGAGTTTCAAGTTGTCTCCAACTCATTCTCAAAGCTATACTAAGATAAGTGAAGTTTTTAGTTTCTAATTTGTTCTTACTTTAGAATCTTGTTGCTTCACTGTTAATATCTTCAATTTTCCTTATCAGTCACAAGGTGTTTCAGAAAAGCAGGGTTTCCAATGGGTCAAGTTATTGACCATGAAGAAAATGAGGATGAGATTCAAGAATAACAAAACTACATCAATGAAGGTACTTTCAGCTGCAGTGCCATGGAATATGTCAACACAGACAGTGATGTGCAAACTGATACAGACACGGTTGATATAGATGCCTTAATTGAGAATATGCAAAGTCGAAGAAGAAGAGACGGTGGAGGAAGATGAAGAGGAATATGTTCCTAGTTGGCAGCAGAGTGTAGGCTAAAGACTTATCAGGATGCTGTCAAAAGTTTAAAGAAACTGCAGCAATTCACTCTATAGCGAAACAACCTGGATATGTTAGGTGTGATTTCTCACGCCAGTTTGTGGAAAGTCAAGCAGCTAAGCCGCAATGTCTCCAGAAAACTCGCCTTGACTATTGGAAAACGTAAGTGAATCGTGTATACAGCTATTTTCTGTTCGTTATGTTTTAATGTATATTGCACATATGTATTGCAGAAATGTCTAAATACACAGTTGAATAAGGTACATATATATTTTATCTCATTTAGTCCATTTATCCATGTTCATGGTTTAATTTTGTTAATAGCTAAGGCCTATCTTTATTAAACGGAAACCTGTCTTTAGCAGAAATTTTCGAGAGTCCATTTCGATTCCATTGAAGACAGGTTTTACTGTATAAGAACTCTTCTGTATATGCAAACTTTTGATCCAGTCACTCTGTATCGAGAATAAGTACACAATTGTACCATACAGACATGCATTTAGCCAAAAGCGAGTTAATTAGTTTCTAATTCTATTTATGAACTAGCACATCATGAAATTGATACCTATTTAATTAGTGTTGTTAAAAAGGGAGGTTGTTGTATAATTGGACTTTATAAAGTGTAATTAACTATAATGGGTTATGAACCTGTTAGTTTAAACTTAGACTATGTGATAAGCTAGTGAGTTTATAAAATAAGAACAAATTAGAAACTAAAAGCTTCACCTATCTTAATAACATTGCAAGATGTTTTACAGCTGACATGTTTCAAATTGAAGTCAACTTGAAATCAACCTGAAACATGTCAGCTGTAGAACATCTTGCAACATTACTAAGATAAGTGAACCTTTTAGTTTCTAATTTGTTCTTATTTTAGATTCTGTTGCTTCACTATCAATAGCTTCATTATTTCCTTATTTAGTGAGTTTATGTTGAGACATGCTAGCTATGGATTTTAACACATGTTAAAATGTATTTCTTGAAGATAACCAATAAAAACTTGACTTGTTACATATTCTACATACCCATTATCATTTATTTCTATTCAGTTTCTACAAACTATTCTTAAAAAAACTTATTTGTCTATCTGCTTCATGTTAATCGAGAGAAGCATTTGCTAAAGTAGTTTGATTGTATGTTTTGTCATAGTAAAAGGGGCATAGAGAAAACCAAGGCAGTGGTAAAATGCTTAAAAAAGCATCAGTATATGCTGGCCTTAAAATTCCATACTCTTTCAATGACATTAAGAGAAACAATTGAATGTGAAGCATTTCAAAAAATGACGTACTGAAAAATTCAAACCAGTAACAACACATAGCTTCAAATGCTTGATGACACAAAACCATTACTTAAAATAATTTATATGTTTTGAAGACCTATTTATTCTGAAGCAAATTTTGTCCATCTATTATGGTTTATCAGTTATACAAAATTCCTTCCAAATGAAGATGACTTCAGACTATTACCAGAAAATTCAAGATGTACATTTTATTTGCCATACAAATATTTAAAATATATTACAATAAAATAAATAAAATAATAAAATATTATAATAAAAAATGTGGATTTTGGAACATATAGCAGTTTCTAACAGAGTTACCTAAGTTTATTATTACTAAAACCGGGACATGTAGTTATAGATTGACCGTCTGTATGCAAACATTTATATCTGTTGGAGTGAAGATGTTTGATAACCGAAAACAAACTAACTTTGCAGTAACCAGTAGCAACATTTATGCTGTAAGATTTAAAGCTTTCACGGCGCACGTTATTTATTACAGTTTCACGGGCGATCAGCCGTGTGAGGTCAAACCTCACACGGCTGATCGCCTGTGAAACTGTAATAAACATTTATGCTACTTCCTTTTTTAATAACATACTTCCATTACTTCCTTTACTGCCTCCATGATGGATTTTGTAGATATATGTGAAATACAGAACATATGCTGAAATTGCTAACACTGCAATATGCTCTTTTACTGTCTATACAGCTGAACCTGCTTTATATGTAACCCACTTCTAAGTATGAGAGGTAAACTGGAACTTAAAAATTCAATGCCACAACTGGGATTTGAACCACAGACCTTCCGCTTACCGGGCGGCTGCTCTAACCACTGAGCTATTGTGACAAACTGCCAGAATGGCATTAAATTCTCAAACCAGTTAGTATTTCTCCTGGTAAACCACAAAGGCAGTCTCACATCAGAGACAAATTACCCCAATGGTGACTTACTATTGTAAGTACTTTATATCCCAGGATTAAATAACCTTCAGATGGTAATTATTATTTATTTATGCCAACAAACTTACAGTAAGTTTGTTGGCATAAATAAATAATAATTACCACTTCTAAGTAATTCGTATTTATACATAAATTTTTGTAGATCCAGGCAAAGTGTAATTTAGAAACGTGTTAACAGAACCTTATTTATATGTAATTCGCTGTTATACATGTATATTGTGACTTTAGGTGGGTGGGTGTGAAGTAAAGTAGACAGATGTAGTCGAGATAAAGAAACACTTTTATTTCCGTAAACAGTAACTTTGTACACTCGTTGCAACAACAAGAAAGTCTTTTCCCATTCACCAACAGCACGGCTCCGAACTAATAACACAACAACTGTCCCTTCTCCGTCGGCACGACTACTCAACCTTCACATACGTCTGACTGACTCTCTCACACTTTACCGCTATTTATATCTCCCAGGCACTATTCTGGAAGCTTCAGGAAAGCTCAGTTATTTAGCGGTGAAACACAAACCAGACAGTTCTAGAAGCCTCTATCACTTTCTCTCTTTCGGCAAGCGCCCAACAATGCGGCCATTCTCTGTCTCTTTCCTTCGACTCCTTTGTGGTAGCGCCGACAATAATGCGCTGGGCGACACTGCTCCCTCCTCAAGGCTGGTCGTCCCGAACAGCACCATCGTAACGGGCCAGACGATCCAGGTGTACCACTAACATCTTCCCTCGGGGCACCTTCTGGATGCGGTAGACTACGTCGTTAATCCTCTTTACCACTCGGTACGGTCCTTGCCACGGTTGTTGAAGTTTTGGGCAGCGTCCCTTGGTCCGGGTAGGGCGGTACAACCAGACCATGTCACCTTGCTGGAATCCTCGGCTGTTGACTTGCCTGTCGTACCGGGTCTTCATGCGGTCGCTCGCCATCTGGATGTTCTGACGAGCCATCTCGTGCATGTCGTGGAGATGGTCTACTAGACTCTCCACATACTCGGTTGCCGGCCGTTTCGCTTCCGGGGGGCTCCCAAAAGCCAGGTCACAAGGGAGGCGTAGCTCTCGGCCGAACATTAGGCTTGCTGGTGTCATCCCGGTGGTGTCGTGTGTCGACGAACGGTAGGCCAGCAAGAACAGTGGTACCTTGAGGTCCCAGTCTCTCTGATGGCTGGCCACGACCTTCCTCAAGTGCTCCTCTAGGGTCTTGATGTATCTCTCGACCATGCCGTCCGACTGTGGATGTAGGGGTGTTGTGCGGGTCTTGTTCACCCCAAGTCTTTCCAATGCCTCCTTCATTAGGTGCGACTCAAAATTGGTGCCCTGGTCGCTGTGGAGCTCTAACGGGACCCCAAAACGGCAAAACAGCTGTTCCACGAGGCAGTCTGTAATTGTCTTCGCCTCTTGGTTCGGGATGGCATACACCTCCGGCCACTTGGTGAAGTAGTCCACAGCTACCATCAGGTACTTGTTGCCTCGATCGGACACTGGGAATGGTCCAGCTATGTCGACGGCGATGCGTTCGAAGGGCGCTCCGACGTTGTACTGCTGCATGCGACCCCGGCTCCTAGTCTGGGGGCCGCGACTCGCCGCGCACACGTGACATTGACGGCACCAGTTCTCAGCGTCTGCTCGGAGCCTCAGCCAGTAGTAGCGCTGTCGGAGTTTGTCGATCGTCCGGTTTGCTCCTAAGTGTCCACCCGAGGTACCGGCGTGCACTTCCTCCAAGACTTCCGGGACCCTACTTCGGGGAAGTACCAACTGCTCTTTCTGGGTCTTCCCATCAGGTGATTCCCATACCCGGAACAGCACGCCCTCTTTGGTCTTCAACGAGTCCCATTGGGCCCAGTACGACTTGTATGTAGCGCTTCTGGGTGCGATGTCCTCCCAGGTTGGTCTCGTCCCTGCCTGCACTTCTCTCAAGAGTGGTCCCAAGTCGGCGTCCGCCAGCTGCTCCCTCCTCAGGCCCGCGCTATCCCATCCGTCCGCAGGCACTGCCGTGACCACTCTGACAGCTGCGGTACGCTCCTTCTCTTCCACTCTTGCGCATTGGCCGCACTCTTCTAGGCAGGGTCTTCGGGACATGGCGTCTGCGTTGCCGTGGCTCTTCCCTCTGCGATGTTCGGAGGTGAAGTCGTACTCCTGCAACCTTTGGACCCAACGGGCTGTCTGGCCCTCCAGGTTTCTAAAGCTAAGTAGCCAGGTTAGGGCGGAGTGGTCTGTCCTCAGGTGGAATGGGTGACCGTACAGGTACTTGTGGAAGTGCTCCAAGGTCTTCACTACCGCCAGTAGCTCTCGTCGGGTGACACAGTAGTTCTTCTCTGCCTTGGACAACGTCTTGCTGTAGTAGGCTATCACCCGCTCGTGGCCGTTCTGGACTTGGGATAGGACGCCTCCAATGCAACGGTCGCTGGCGTCGGTGTCCACAATAAAGACGTCGCCTGGTTGTGGGAATCCCAAAATAGGAGCACTGCAGAGCGTCCTCTTGAGCTGCCGGAAAGCGCCTTCGGCGTCCTCCGTCCACACATAAGGTCGATGTTCTTCCGTCAAGCGAGTGAGGGGTTTGGCGATGCTGGAGAAACCCTTTATGAAGCGGCGGTAATAACTGCACAATCCAAGGAAACTGCGCAGTTCTCGCCTATCCTTTGGGCGAGGCCAATCTCTCACGGCCTGTGTCTTCTCCGGATCCGTGGCCACTCCGGTTGGTGAGACTATGTGGCCCAAGTAGTTGACTTCCCTGCGGAAGAGCTGGCACTTCTTGGCGTTCAGCTTCAAGCCGGTCGCCTGCAGTCTCTGCAGCACCTTGCTCAGTTTGTCAAGATGGTCTTCGAATGTCTTGCCGACGATGATGATGTCGTCCAGGTATAACAGGCAGGCGTCATAAGTCAATCCTCTCATTACTGACTCCATGAGGCGTTGGAAGGTAGCTGGTGCGTTGCAGAGACCAAAGGGCATAACTGTGAACTGCCAAAGCGCTTGGCCTGTCGAGAATGCGGTCTTCTCCTTGTCTCTCGGGTCTAGAGCCACCTGCCAGTAACCCGATTTCAAGTCCAGGGTTGAGAACCACTGCGCACCAGCAAGCGTGTCCAGGGTGTCGTCAATCCGGGGTAAGGGGAAGCAGTCCTTCCTGGTGACAGCGTTCAGCTTCCTGTAATCTACGCAGAAGCGTAGCTCGCCATTCTTCTTCTTCACCAGAACTACAGGGGAACACCAAGGACTGTCAGACTCTTCGATCACTCCCTTGGTTCTCATGTCCTCCAGCATGTCTCGTACCGCCGCTTGTTTAGCCAACGGAACGCGTCTAGGTGGTTGCCGAATAGGCCGGGCGTCTCCGGTGTCGATGTGGTGAAGCACTCGGTCCGTGCGGCCGTAATCGCTGCTGCCTTGGCTGAAGACGCGCTGATATCGTCTCAGCAGTTGTTGGACCTTCTCTCTCTGTTCAGCGGTCAGGTGGTCGGCCGCCCTCTCCAGTAATTCTTCCAGCCGGGGCCCCAGGTGTTGCGTCGGCACCGGCTCCTGGGTCTTGTCTATTGGTGTTACGCTGACCACGGGCTCGCACCTCCCCAACTCCGTCCCGGCCTGGACGTCGTGATCGGTGTCTGTTGGGTTGAGCAGTCTCACCGGCACCTCCTCTCGGCACGGCAACAATGTCCCGGCTACACAGAACCCGTGCACATGCGTCTTCCGGTCCAGCAGCATGTTCTTCTTGCGCTGGCCTTCCAGTCGCGCCGTCACTACCATCTCGCTTCTCGCGGGGACAACTACGTCTTCCCTGAGAATGACCCTGCAGATTCCAAGGCGTTCTTCGGGGTGCCGGAGCATTACTTCCTCTCCCTTAAGCCGCAGAACCTTCTTGCCGATGTCGACCGTCGCCTCGTGGCTCCTGAGGGCATCCAGTCCCAATATCTTCTCCTCAGCCACCTCCGCGACGAACACCCACAAACGCAAGACACTTCGCCCCAATGTCAACTGCAGCAGCGCCTCCCTCTCCACAGGCAAGGTGTCACCCGATGCCGTCACTAGTTGGTACGGTCGGCTCGGTTTTCTCGACGGCAAGCCCCTGGCTACGTCGGGTCTGACGACAGTCACGGCTGCTCCAGTGTCAACAAGCACGCGGCACGGCTTCCCTCTCACCCAACCGTCCGCGATGAGGCTGTCATCCATCCGTCGGCTGACGGCGCGCAGTGTCACTCGAGGGGATGATGGTGACGGCGCCGACGTGCCCCTCGCCACGCCGGTCATTACTCGTTTTCCGGCTCCTCTTCTTGGTGCCGGCAGTCTCTCATCAGGTGTCCCGGCTGGCCACACTCCCAACACACGCCACCTGGTCTTCGTCGGCGTCCCTGGACTGGTCTGCGGTCTTCATCGTAGCGGACACTCCTTGTCTTCGAGGTCGGGGTAGCCGTCACTTTGGCCGCTTCCATCCTTAATGCGGCCGTTAGTGCCTCGTGGATGGTCTTGTAGTCGCCGAGCATCAGGCGTTGACGTATCTCGGCATCGCGTACCCCGTCGACGAAGGTATAGGCGGCTTCTCGGGATACGAATTCGGAGGGGAGGTCCACCAAGGCTTTGCTGGCCAGCTGTTCGATTGCCAGGGCGAACTCCTGCAGCGTCTCCACTGGCAGTTGCATCCTAGATTTCAGTTGGCTGCGGTAGGCTGCGGCTAAGCGGTGGTTTCCGAATCGGTTCTCCAGGGCCTCCCAGATGTCCTTGGGCGCCGCCGCTGTCTGAACTGCGTTCAGGACCTCTGCGGCTCGTCCCTGGAGGCTGGCTATCAGCTGCGCGGCCTCTTCTTCTGGCGACCATTTGTTGTGCTTGGCCACTGTGTCGAATTGACGGCGGAAGACCTCAAACGTTGACGTGCCATCGTACTTCGGTGGTTTGACGCGCGTTGATGTTGTGTCGCGTGCTGGAGCCTCGGCCTTGTAGTTCTTCAGCTTTTCACTAAGCATCCCTTCCACCATTGCATTTAGCTCCTTGGCGCTACCGTCGACCCTGTCTTCGAGAACGCTAAGCCGTTCCCCGACATTCTCCAGGGCGTCAACGCGTTGGCCGAGGTCCTCCATCTTTCCACCGAGCTCTTTCACATCCTTCCTCACGCCAGCCAGTTGCTCGTAAATTTTCGCCGATAGCTCCGTCTTCATCTCTTTCAGCTCGGCAGCGAGGTTGTTGTTTGACGTTTCCATTTTGGCAGCGAGGTTGTCGTTTGCCGCCTTCATTTCGGCGAATAATTCTTTCATCATTGCCATCATCCTGGTTTCCGAATCTCCCTCCATCTTGGTTCTAACGTTGCAACTTCTAACGACGATGTAACGAAACTAGAAGCAATTCGACGAATACCACTTCTGACACCAGTGTGACTTTAGGTGGGTGGGTGTGAAGTAAAGTAGACAGATGTAGTCGAGATAAAGAAACACTTTTATTTCCGTAAACAGTAACTTTGTACACTCGTTGCAACAACAAGAAAGTCTTTTCCCATTCACCAACAGCACGGCTCCGAACTAATAACACAACAACTGTCCCTTCTCCGTCGGCACGACTACTCAACCTTCACATACGTCTGACTGACTCTCTCACACTTTACCGCTATTTATATCTCCCAGGCACTATTCTGGAAGCTTCAGGAAAGCTCAGTTATTTAGCGATGAAACACAAAGCAGACAGTTCTAGAAGCCTCTATCACTTTCTCTCTTTCGGCAAGCGCCCAACAATGCGGCCATTCTCTGTCTCTTTCCTTCGACTCCTTTGCGGTAGCGCCGACAATAATGCGCTGGGCGACAATATATATATATTAAATTGCAGCGAAATACAACTGAGTTTTACATAATTATAATGAGCATACAGTATTTTAAAATAAACTCGAGATTTATTTTCCTTATCTCTGTTGACAAAGATACAACGATGCAAAAACTGAGCGGGCAGCTTTTGGTCGTGAAAACAAAAGACAAAGATGTTCGCTGGTAGAGCCAGCAGCTTTTGGCACGACAAAGTCGAAGCAACAAACAAGAAGTAAACATAAAAATCTTCGGTATCTGGTGTTTATTGCTGAAGAGTGGTTTTGTCTTTCAATTCTCAATTTCTTTTAATCAGAAATAGAGAACAAAAAAAAAAAAAAAAATGTTATACAACAGATCAGAAAGTAAAATTCATAGGAGAGGTGGAACTTAATTCACGCAAAACCAAAACTGAAATTGCTTAACTAAGGAATTACTTACATCACACTATGCACAGTCATCAGTAACAAAATGAGGTGTATGCACCTAATGCAAGAAAAGTGAAACGAGTCAAATTAATTGATTTCTTTAAAGCAGGACCAACTTCAAAATAATGCTTTCTTTGTTTGTAAAATATAACACATATAGCACACATAGGCCCAGCGTATTTTTTTAATATAGTGTATTGTCAAGATCTCATTTGTAAGTAATTCTGAATTAAAAGCAATCTTCCCTCTTCCCCTTGATATCAGGTCAACTGTACTAGACCATCCATTCACTGATTTCCACCAAAGAAAATGTGCATTCAAATGCACATTGGGCACAGGCACAGAGAAAAAAATTTCAGCAATTCTGAATCCTGGTCTATATGGTTCACTCTTACAAAACCTTAAGCTCTATTCTTTATGCTTGTGTGAGAGACCACCTGCATTCCACTGAAGAATTCAGATGTTACATCTTCTATTAATATAATGTTTCAGTTCTTGAGAAGTAGTCCCTGCCCGGCGATCCCAATGGGGGACTACTTTAACTCAGGAATATTTTACCCCTCGAGTCATATTTCATAATTTATAGTGGAGAGATCCCATTTTAGATAGCATCATATTTTTATGTTTTGGCAGTTACATTGTTCTCTCACAACACTCAGAATGTCTGAAGGACCACAACTGTTGTCGGTTTATGGGTCTCAACGACCTGACCAGGAGAATTATCAAAATAAATTCACCAACCATATCCTCTGGTTACCTGTGAGAGGATGCATTACATGCCATGACAGGTCAAAATGTTAGGGGTTAATAGGTTATAGAGAAATTAGAGAAGTGCAAAGGTTGGAAAAATAAAGACTCTCTAGCATTCAGGTACCCTGTCGGAAGAGAATAAGAAATGACCAAGGTAAGGTCATAAGTTCAGATAGAAAAGATACAATGGGGAGCAACACAAAAGTAAGTGGAAGTAATGTTCTGCTCAGCTTGGGTATCTTGTAGTCGCCATCCACGTATCCCCTAGACAGGGACCCCTGATGGTCAATCACATTGTATACAAACAGGTTGGATACAGAAAATAGGATAGAAATTGTATGGAACAAAATTTATCCAACTCTCAATGTCTCATGATGTACTTTTGTTGTACACAATGCTTTGGACCAAAAGTTGGACTGTGGGACAGCTGCAGTAACTATAAACACACATCCAAAGCCTTCCCCTATATGTTCAAACATGGTATGGATACACTGATGATATATTTGCCGAAAGATTGAGTTTTTACACATTTTTGAACACTTGGTCATCAGTGTCATTCTATAATAGAATGAAAAACTGTTTAATTTTGTTCAAAGATCTTTTTTATCAGGTTTCAGTTTCTTTTACATGCTGTAAACCAAGGACACAGGATCACTGGCTTTACTTCCTTTGCAAAGAAAACCATGCTAAGAATTTTAACACTCAAAAACCCTCCCTCACCCTCTGCCAGTTTTGAGCCTGTGACCTTGGGAACCAGAGACAAGCAGGCTACCCTTGACTACACAGGATGACAAATGGTCAATTTGCTGTAGTCAGATACCAATAATAGAAGTCACTCACAAGCTTTTAAACTTAAGGATCCATTATTCAGTTTTCAGTAGAAACAGCAACCAACAGCTCCACTGCTTTCCTGAACTTCAAATTAAGGAAAATCACAGACAAAATAGAATTTGCTGTAAACAGAAAACCCATACATATAGACAATTTACACCGAAGCATGCAGTCACAACCCTAAGGCACACACAGAAACAGCATTCAACAGCATATCCTAATCAACATGCTCCCCAAAAAGAACTATATAAAAAGGATGATAACTGCATTGCCAAATCTGCAAAGCAAAATGGAATTACCCAAGAAATGGTACATAGCAAAATAATGAAATTTAAAATATCAAAATTCAAAGAGATCAAAGCACTATCAAACATTGCAGAAAAGATTAACTTCAGAAAATCTACATACAAATTACTCCATGACTCTTTCACACATTTGAAAAAAGTTTCAAGAATCACATCACTGTCCAGGCATCTTATAGCAAACACTGCCTTAGGAATCTTGTTAAATCAAGAAAATTTAAACCTCAGAAGATAAAGTTAGGAATCTACCAGATCCAAATGTAAAAATTACGTAAAGATATACATCAGAAAAACAAAGAGGAACATAGGTACCGCTTCAGAGAGCACTGGCATTATACAAAATATTGTTGTTAGCTAATGCTGGATTTCTGACATAGAAAAATTGACTACTGGTTCAAATTCTGGACACAAAACCATGAAACAGGAACTAACATCAAGTTATTGAACTTAAATAACCAGAAATATGGGAAAATATTTACATAAAAAAAAACTTGAGAACATGAACTCTGATATGCCAGATACAGAAAACTACTTATTCAGGTTCATCAACAGGCCACCAGAGGACACCACAGGCTACAAACTAAACTACTTGAGATTTGATCTGTCAGTCAACTGGCAGCTACCCTTTCTATTAAGTGCTTTTCAGCATACAACATTTCTTCTGCTACAGGAATTGATGTAAAAACATTGTCACAGTACACATGGTAACCCTTATTCAGGTAATATCAAGTTTCAGAAGCTTACTGATGAAATATCGCATTCTTTTATTCCTATCCTGTCAATATCCATTACTGCACCACAGTACACAAAAAGGCCATAGCAGTAACTTGCTACCACATCCGTAACTTCACTCCCCATCCGTGGTGTGTCATATCTTGAAGATCATAGACTCCACAGAGGATTTTGTTATTTATTAGGTTGTCTCATAAGTAATGTTGGTTTATCATTTATTTATGCCAACAAACTTACTGTTGGTGTTTTTAAGTTCCAGTTTTACTCTCAAATGTTGGTTTTTTTGTTTTGCTGTTCTGGAAAATTTATTGGGTTTCTTTGGTTTGACAATGCTATTTACAGGATGCCCATGGCTAGTGTTGCGTACACTGCGAGCATGTATCAGTCTTCAGTTGTTAATAAACAATCACAAAATGGAGATAACAAAGTTTGAACTTAGAGCCCTTCTAAAGCATACTGGAAACAAGATTATAAAGCCCTGCCGAAGCTCAAAGAATATGTGAAGTGGAAGGAGAAGTGTCGTTAGTGAGTGTATGGCACAACGATGGTTCCAAAGTTTCAACAATGGAGACGAAAACACTAAAGATTTACAACATTCTGGAAGACGTAAAGTATGGAATATTGAGGACACATACCAAGTTTTGCAAGAAAATCTGCAAAAGCGTACCCGTAGGCTTTCAAAGAACTTGGTGCATCAAAAGATACCATACATCACCACATTAAGACACTTGGAAAATCTTACAGAAGCTGTAGATCTGTACCTCATGAACTGACACCTCAACAGGCTCAACGTGGAGTGGATATCTGTCGTCAGCTTATCCGTAATAACATGGATGATAAATTTGTCAGGAGAATTGTCACTTGTGATGAAAAATGGGTATATTACCGAAACCCTGATCCCTTGAAACAGTGGCTTGATCCCCTACCAGTCATCGTTAAAAAAATTGGTTCAGTTCCAAAGTAATGTGTGTCTGGTGGAATTTTGAAGATGTAATTCACTGGGAGTTTGTTCGAAAAGGGTGGACGATTGATGTGGATCTTTATTCTCAACAAATGGAATGAGTTCATAAAATTTTGAGACAGAGATACCCAGTATTGGTTAAACAAAATAGAGTTCTATTGCAACAGGACAATGCAAAACCCCATTCTGCACGAACAACCAGGGAAAAAATTCAGGAATTGGCAGGAATCTGCTACCATACCCAGCATACAGCCCTGATCTTGCACCATCAGATTATAATCTTTTTGGATCCATGGCCAATTTTCTATGTGGAAGAAATTTTGAAAACATTGAAGCAGTGCAAGTGAGTCTCACCGAATTATTCACATCAAAAACCAGAGACTGGTACCAACGTGGGATAATAAACCTCGCTGAAAGATGGCTCAAGACAATAGAGTCTAATGGTTAGTTAATTGCTTGTTAGAATACATTTCAAATAATTGTTTTCTTAAAAAATGACAATACTTATGAGACAGTATCTATATTTTGTAGTGGATAAGTTGTCACGGTGAGGTTGGCGAGTGATGGTTAGGTTCCTGAAGTAATACTGTTTTAGGAGAAAAATTACTACTATATAGCGTTCCACTCTTAGAAGACAGTATGGAGTTAAATGGGATATATCTGTCTCTATCTAGCGCATACAAGTTGCCATTAGCCGCGTCCTTTTCTACCTTCGCGCTGTTGCTAGATTCCTAATAGCATGGTATAAATATTCATTTGTTATAAATTTCAGATTTAAACACATTATCCTATGCAGAATTTTTTTCTCTATCAGGTTATATCCTTTTCAGAGTCATTATACATTTCTATAGGCCCAAATTTCTTCAGAAAACGTTTTTTTCAATAGAAGTCCGATATTTGCTGTTTCTATACTCATCACGCACTAACAAACTAACTGCTAGAATGCATCTATATTTTTTTCTTAGGTAGAGTAAACTATAGTGCTACTACCTGCCTACTTTGAATTCTCTATGTTTACCCAGTTAAGTGTTATAATTTTTTAAACTAAATGTTTTCGGAAAATTTTATATCTGTGCACTGGAAAAGTTATGCAGTGTGAAACTTTTTTGTTATTGAGTTTACATCAGGGAACCAGCGAGAACAAATGTTTAGGAAGGTTGGAGAAAGTTTTTAAAATAAACCAAAAGGCAGTAACCTCTTTCTTTTATCCTGTAAGGCAAACAAAAGGTATTCATCTATTCAGCGTATTCTCGCGCCAGGCCTGAACAGAAGATAGTATAAGGAGCAGCACTAACATTAGTTCGAAAGAAATCGTGTGTGTAACTGTGAGCTGTTATTGCGTTATTTGTTTAATATTTTTGTAAATATTTGTAGTTATGGAGGGGGAAAGCTAGGAAGAGATGATATATTGGTAAACTAAGAAGTAAGGAACGCCAAATAATTATGAATGTGTTAGATTATTTTTGAAGCAATATGCGTGTAAGGCAGTAAAAGAAACAGCTAAGGCTATCGGGTGTTCAGAAGCAGTAGTGTGTATGATTAAAAAGGAACTAATGAAAGGACCTCTAAGAACGCCATCGAAAAAGAAAGCAAAAAGGGCGGGACTACACAAAACGCTAGGTTAACGCAATATGATTGAATAGTGCAAGGTGGGGTGCAGCGAATTGTTCATTCTTTACAGTTTGCAAATATTCCACCCATGCTGAATATAATTTTGTCACTATTCAACAGTGATGAGACCCTACCAAACTTCTCAAGGGTCACTCTTAGTAGGTTCTTACATGATTTGGGGTTCGAATATGAAAGAAGGGGTAACAAGTGCATATTAATAGAAAGAGATGATATCAATATCATCAGATGGCGACATAAATATCTAAAAGACGTAAAAAGGTTTAGGGACCAGGGGAAATCAGTTGTTTATACAGACGAGTCATTTGTAAATTTAGGTCATACAGTAACAAAGGCATGCAGGGATACCAAAGTTAAAAGTGTCCGTCAAGCAGCAATTGAAGGACTAAGTGCAGGACTCCGGCCACCTCGAGTCGCTCGCGGAGAAAGATTCGCAACTAGTACATGTTGCAACACTGCGCTCCATTTAACGTGTACTGTCTTCTAAGGGTGGAACGCGCTTTAGTATAATTGAAACTGAGTAAACTATACACTTTACACAGATTGATCTAAGGTGCCAGACCGACACTCCTGATTGTGTTGCTGCTACATAGCGATCGGTATATTAAGAACCATAAGTCACCTAAAAAGTACAGAGAAAATGCATCATGCTTACAACTTACGTTTGTTATGAAACCTTAATTTCAGGGTCTTCTATCAATGAACATTATCCTCAGAGGGTTGCAATGATTTACCCCTCCCCTGCCATATACAGAAGCTGGTCTATTGCTTCTAATAACATGAGTAACAGCGATGAGACATCCTAATGATTCATCTAATACTCAACACCTGGCAATCAAAATGTAATGCTAAAGCTATATTTGAAGAGGGTAAAGAAAAGTAAAAATAATCCCTTAGCAAGTTCAGCAATAAAATGTTGTTAGCTAATACTGGATTTCTGATAATGAAGTCATTAATTCATTAATTGCTCTCCAACATTTTTCACTGACGGATAGGTCGCTAGAAGTGGTCGGGCATATTTTAAGGTGACTTAGCAGCATACATTACTCTGGAACAGGCAGTAACCCTGTTGTTAGCTACAATAGATATTGTTTCAAAAATTAAAAAAACAAGTTATAGAAGACCCAAGTTCTGGTCACAGAGCAGTAATTGCTGATATAAAACTAGATAATACAAATAACAGTCAACATCACACAAATCTGTATTGGAACTTCAAAAAAGCAGATTGGAACACATATAAAACTCAACTGGAACATAAATTTAAAGAACAACTGCATAACCAGCCATGAACAAAAATTTCTGTAAAGTCATCCTAGAAAGGGAAAAAAAAAAAAAAAAAACATATTTCTTGTGGAACTGAAAAAGTAAAGGGATATAGCTAGAAATACAGTTGAACAAACAAAAAACATAAGTAAAGAGGAATTTCTGAAAGAACAACAACACATAGAAGAAATTGCAATATTAAATGGATTCAACCCAGCCACAGTTAGAAACATGTCAAAAAATACAGAAAAGCTCAAGATAATTTCGCAAACCACTACATTAACACCACTCACAAACAACTGGAAATTTAGGAAATTCACGTACCATCCCTGTGCCTTCAAGAAATTTGAAAAAATCTTCAAGAAACTAAACATAAAACTAGCACTGCAAAACCATTACAGTTTAAAAAACCTGCTTAATAAGCCACTAAACAATACCATCCCATACAATAAAAAATCGGGGATTTACCAGATCAACTGTAATAGTTGTGACAAAAGCTACATAGGGAAAACAAAGAGAAATTTGGATATAAGACTTAAGGAACACCAAAGAAACATAAAATTAAAACAATTGAAAAGTCTGCTGTGGCACATCGTTTTTGGACTGAAAACCACAACATCGGCCTTAATATAAAACTGTTAAAATCTATTAATTCACCAATAGAACTGAATATTTGGGAAAAAATATACATCATCAAGAACAGTAATAAAGTTATTAATTTCGAAATACCAGCATTGAATGAAGTGTTAAAGCTTTGCACCCCTAACACCAGATGGCAGCAGAATAGAGACAGCAGAGAAAAGGAACAAGAGAATAACGTCAGTTACCCAACGGCTGATGATGGGATCGAATGGTCCTGAAAACGTTTCCGCTTTAAAAAAGCAGTTTAGTAGTGAAGGTAAGTGTAAATAAGTGACTCAAAATAACCTCAAATTCAATTATAGAATGTTGGAAAATCCTTACCAATCTATAGTGGACACAGTTTATAGGTAGTCACCAAGAGTTCAAAATGGCCGACATTACTCTAAACAGCTGACGAAAGAATTGCAAAAAGCAGTTCTGCCAACGTACATAATAAAGGCATTTCTAACCTCAAATATCATAGGGTTAAATTAACATACTTTCAAATGATTATATTGCTTGAACATCGTTACCACATAACACATGATGAACCTACTCATCTTCAGCAAATCTTGTTCTGCAATAACAATTTTGGATAAAATCAATTCCGAGCGCTAAATATCGTAATACATACAACAGTATCTATAACAGCATATATTGCTCTAAAAGAATTCAAGACAAAACCACGCGAACACGAGCAGTACGTCCACAGATTGATTAATTTATTAATGCGGCATCTAAACAGACTCTTGTTTTAAAATCTATCGTTTGGCCTTTCTGCAACCTGCTCATAAACAAGTACTTCTGAGGCAACTTAACGGACCTAATAACACCAGCTGTGGCTGTAGCTTTACCATGATTATATGTTACAAGCAGTTGGCGGCACTAATGCAACCTAACGGATGGAATATCACCAAATATAACCAGACTGCACCATAATGATGGAAAAATGTCAAGGTTGCTTTCTGGGGTATCTCAATAAGCTGTGCCTACTATAACAGCACTTCAAGAACACCTAGTCTTCCGATGGATACCAGCCCACTGTGGACTGAGTGGTAATGACAAAGCTGATTTTCTTGCAAAAAAGGGTACCAGCAGTGTACAGAAATCTATAGTTAATCTACCATTTTATGCAGCAAAGATTAGTCAACTCTGAATTCAAAAATATTATTGCAAAATATTACTAATGAAAAATTAAAAAATAAAAGATGGGAACTACCAAACATTCAAACAGTAATTCCTGAGTATCCTCGAAAAATGGCAGTTGCAACCTTTAGGTTGATTACTGGACATGATTGTCTGGCAAAACATTTGAACAGAATTGAGATATATTCTTCATCATTCTGTGACCTGCAAGAGGAAATGAACTGAGACCACCTTCAAATATGCCCGGCCACTTCTAGCGCCCCATCCATCAGTGAAAAATACTGGAGAGCAAGAGGATTAATGACTTCATAGTCAGAAATTCAGCATTAGCTAACAACAACGTATTTGAAGGTAGTCTTGGTCCATTTCCTCTTGCAGATCACATAGAGGACAGAGTGGCGAAGAATATATCCCAATTCTGTATAAATGTTTTGCCAGACAAACATGTCCCGTAATCAACCTGAAGGTTGCAACTGCTGTTTTTCAAGGATACTCAGGAATTACTGTTTGAATGTTTGGTACTTCCCATGTTTTATTTTTTGATTTTTCATAGTAGTATTTTGCAATAATTTTTTTTGAATTCAGAACTGACCAATCTTTTAGCAGCATAAAATGGTAGATTAATTATTAGTTCAAAGGTTGTGGTATTCAAAAATTCTTCCACTATCTTCCCTGTAGAATCCACTTTTTCATAACCCCATGTTTTGGAATGGGCATTGAAATCCCCTATTACCATTGTTTTATTTAATTGGTCAATAAGTGAGAGATCTGGTTCATTACTGGGAGGATTATAAACACTGTAGAAGTGTAGATGTGGTTTGTTATCCCAAAAATAATATATGAACCAATATTATTAATAGACATACATGAATAACATGAAGAGAACACCTTCTGCACAACCCCCGTTCCCCCCAAGAAGTTGTTTAATTTACACTTTAATTGAACTTGCTGCAAAAAAATTTAGAAGTTTTTGAGTTGTAATTTCTTTACATTACTGTGCCATTTTCCTACTAATAACCTACTTGCTGTAGTGGTTCAGAGGAATCTCCTCTTATGCTGCTGCCAAACTCTCATTGCTTGTATGAATTTTTACACTGCTCAAAATAAATAGAGGGATAAGATTTTATTTGAATGTGTTTTTGTAGTGGTATTTATTGTGACTATACAATAATTACTTTCTTGAATAACTAACCTTTATTAAACAACAATACAAACCATTTTACTTCTCATAACAAACTTGGCTACTGTAAGCAGAAATTAAGTAGAGTGTGCGAAACAACAATGGATGATCCTTCCGCTAAATCAAAACAACAACAAAAGTCATTTAAATTCACTCACTTTCCTCCAAACTGTTATAAACTGCAGTTATTTTGTCTTCTGTTCAGAGCATTTTACTTGACATTGCCTACTGACAACATATCTCATACAAAAAAAACATGGGCTTGATTGATGAATATGTTTGGAGATGATTTTGTGCTTTGGAATGCAACAAGGAGGCTGCAAAACACTTCTCTCTATGACTACGATGTAAGTATGCAGACTCCCCCCCCCCCCCCCTTCTCCCCAGAATAAATGTAAATATATGATTGAATTCTAATAGGTAATCTTGCAAAACTTCTGGATCATGATTAGCTCATGATTGGTATTAAAATACTTAATTGTCCTACAAAACGAATGTCACTCAAAGTATGTGGCTCTGTCCTGTTCTGGTTCCCAAGATCCCAATGGACAAAGCTATTATAGATAAACTTTATTTCTCACCTTCTTGTGTTTGGATGGACTGGGGAGAAGTTTTCATTGAAGGAATCTGACTCAAAGTTTCCATGTAAGTTATTTGCTTGTCTTGATTTACGACTCAGTGGGATTATCTGTCGATGCAAGCCAGCAGTTGGACCAACATCATCTGAGTCACTCTGAAATGCAATTGTCTAAATTATAGCTTAATATAATTTATGCTTTCTTTTACAGTGCATATTACTGATGGCTGGTAATCTGAAGTGCCACAAAAGACACTTACCTGATGTAAACTAGACAGTCCCTTCTCTCTAGATAACATCAGCTCACCTATACTGCTGCTGGAATCATCACTTTGAGTCTTGTGACAAGAAGCAGCTGAAACAGAGCAGAACATGGTTCACTGAGTGCAAGACTCATTTTTAGGATTTTAAACTGTGAAGATAATTTCAGAAACTGACTTTGTGATAAGACAAAATGAAACTTGAAATATGATTTGAAAATGAAACTTTATTACACTGTAAATATGTTGATGTCTAACAATTTCACATGCATGTGGTTTTCTATGTAATCTTCAGTGTGATTCAAATGCATATCTCAACAAATGGAGGTGCATCGTAAATCCACTAAACTATTTCCTTTGCTTCTTTCAAGAGGACAAGCAGACAAAAACTGCTTATCCCAGGAAATAAACTATTTGATAAACAACTTGAAAAAAAATGATTACACAAACAGACAGTCATCATGCACACCAGAGAGTCAAGAATAACAGAAATTGCTCCATGGGCAATCATAACACAGAGGAAGATGGAAAATCCAAAGGAAAGGTGCTTATCCCCTTCTTCAATAAAATTGCACAGATACTCAAAAAACTGAACATTAAAGCAATATTCCTGCGACCAAAAAGCTGAGATAGTATATGACACTGGTTAAGGCCAATCATCTTTGTTTAAAAACACCCTGTGTTTAAAAAATTCCTTGGCAATGACAGACAGAAAATATGATCTGAAGCTTTCCTGGCAACAAACATATTCCAGATGTTCTCAAGCTTCAAGCCAGGTGTAGTGATGAAGAGCCATTGACGTTTCGGGTGTGTGCATCTCTCCCATCATCAGGGTGATGAATAACTAACAAGGGTGAAAGGACCAGTATATGTACTGTCCGCTAGTACGGACCGAGTAGAAAACACCAAGTGTAATCTGGAGGTGGTTCAACCACCTCTTACAGTTTACGAGTTATTCAAAAAGTCATCCAGAGTAAACAGGACTATAGAGGCTATAGCCAGAAAATTCAAAATATACATTTCATTTGTCATACAAATATCTTTAACATATGACATTTTAATCAAAATCGTTAGAGCCACTTTCAAGAAAAATCAACATTTTCCATGTAAAGGGTAGTTTAGGGTGGGACTATTTTCTTCAAAATCTTCGTATCGCATCCTTGAAAGACATAACACTTAAATACCAACTTTTTAACCAACTTTTCATTTTTGAGTTGTGCTGTACACCCACACCCCCCCCCCTCCCCCAACACACACACACACACACACACACACACACACACACACACACACACACACACACACACACACAGACCTTTTTCTAAAGATGCTTTTTTCGATTCAGGATCCAGGGGTCTCAAAACATACATTTCTGGTGAAATCTTGACATCAAATTTTTAGGTGGAATACAATACTTCCTTCTACTTACCAATAGAGAAAGTTGTTGTTTTCTAGTGCCTTGCATCTGGCAATGAAGCCATTAGCATTCGTGCTTTCCAATACTTTTGAACTGTAGTTTCTTCTGATCTTAATGCTTCACAGGTCTTCAAGTGGTCTTCGTTCATTTCTGCTGGATCGTTACACAGGACACATATTGGTGAGGCTGAGATACCCATTCTGTAGAGATGACTTGCTAAGCAGTCGTGATTTGTCAATAGTCGGAAGGCTGCAACTGCTGTTTTCCTTGGTCTCTGGGGGATTATATCCGGGTTGGAAAGAAGTGTAATCCATTTTTTATCTTTGGCATTTGTTTCTATTTCTTGTAGGTATGAATGAGAAAATTGTTTAATGATCAAGCGTTTTATTGAGGATTATGAGAAATTGAATTTAGACTTTTGTTTTATTGTTGTGCCTTTCTTTGCAAGTGAGTCTGCAGCTTCATTCCCCATGACTCCACAGTGTGCTGGGACCCATTGGAGATGAACAGTCTTATTAACTTTTTGCAGTTGTGTTAACATTTTGTAGCATTCTCTAATTTTTGTTGACTTCTTTGTAGTATTTGAACATATTCCCTGAATTGCAGCTTTAGAATCTGAAAGAATTACTACCTTGTTAAATTTATTTAAGGGAAGATTTACTAATTGTCGGAGAGCAATGTGTATAGCCTCTATTTCTCCATCATAATTTGTTGTGTCTCTGCCAACAGAATGATAAAAGGAAAAATGTGAACATGTAACTCCAGCTCCAGTAAGGTTTTCCTTGGAGGATCCATCAGTATATATGTGCAGCCATTCTTCTGTGGGATATCTAGTACTGATTGTTTCCAGAGCTAGAAGTTTTTGTATTTCTTTTGGTGTGTCTGATTTACTTATTTCCTCTATTAATTCCAAACTGAAGGTAAGTTCCAATAGTTCCAATGGATTTTCTCTTATAAGTAGGTTTTCTCTGGAATGTTCAATTTGCATTTAATCTGTGTTACCTTTTCTAGGAAACTACTATGAGTTTTAAGGATTGAAGGGGGGAGGTTCTCTTCTGTCCATTTAGAGTTTGGCAGTCGTAACATTTTCTCGTGTTGGAGCAATGCTTGTTCTTCTATTTTTGTTGTTATTGATGGGGTCCGTGTTAAGGCAAACATGGCATCAATAGGTGTGGATATAACTGCTCCAGTGATTAGGTGAAGAGCCTGATTTTGTATTTGTTCAAGTTTATTGATGTTAGCATTTGCTGCTGTTATTAAAGCTTCAGAACAGTACAAGAGGTTTGGTTTAACATACATTTTGTATGTTGTGTTAAGGACTCTCCTTGAGCAGCCCCATTTAGCACCAGCTAACCTTTTCAGGATTTGCAGTTTCTTTTCAACCTTTTCTGAGATGTTTGTTATATGTTTTTTCCAACTTAGCTTTCTGTCGAAAGTGACGCCCAAGTATTTGGCATCATCAACTGCTTTGAGTGGTTTACCATTATAATTTATGTTAATATTAACTGGTTTGTATTTTAGTGTAAATAATTCATAATTTGTTTTTTCCACATTGATAGTCATGAGGTTTTTGGAGCTCCATTCATGTACTTTGTTTAGGGCTGTTTCTATTCTGTCTTTAATTAATTCAGGTTTTTTTGGAGAGCCTGAAGTCCAAATGACTACATCGTCAGCAAATAAAGCAATTTTGGTTTCTAAAGTTTTCATTATTGATGGAAGGTCATTTATATATATGTTAAAGAGTGTTGTGCTCAGAACAGCACCTTGTGGAAGTCCTTGGTGTGTTTGTTTATATTTGGAACCAGTTAAGTCTAGATGCCACCATTCTTTCCATCACTTTTGCTGTTGCAGCAAACTTGCAACAGCTTGGTTTCCTGCAGCCGTTTGCCAAATGCTAACTTTTGTTAAATGGTTTAACACAAGATTAAGGAAATGTTAGGTTAACACCAAGTTTAAACACTATGTTACACTAACATCGTTTGATGAAACAGAATTTGCATTAACTTCAACGTTAAATTGTTTTAAAATTGCTACATGATACCGAGGCTAGGCAACATTGCCTTTCTACTCGTAGTATAGGCTACTCGCACTTGCCCAGCTTTACCTATTTTATATGCACTGTGTAGTGTTTAACACCCACTTTTACTACATACGGCGCTGCAGGCAGTGACATTGATGATACATGGAATGAAGATGGAGCACCGGTGGAATGAGATGGCGGGGGAAACTGGAGAACCCAGAGGAAATCTGTCCCAGCGCCGCTTCATCCACAACATTTTATATGCACCTTAGTCCTGTCATATTGTTTAACATTTTTACTATCTCACACATTTCTCTATCAATACCATCGTACAAACATTCTGATATGTGTCAAATAGGTTAAATTGGTTTCTAGAATCACAAAATTTAATTTCCCCTTGTCAAGCTGCATTCAGAGAGTTCCACTCTACAAGTGAACAAGTCTTACTTCTCAGTCAAGAAATCAAAGACTCCTTCAATAGAAAAGAAGATAATTTATCAGTTTTTATTGATTTCCAAAGTGCATATGATTCTATATGCAGAACAAAACTGCTAAAGAAAGTAAAACAAATAGGGATACAAGGTCCAATGTTTTCATGGCTATGTTATTTCCTAACACAATGCTTTATTGCTACCAGATATGGAAGAAATATAACTAAATATAAACAAGCACACCGGGGCTTACCACAAGGTGCAGTGCTCAGCACTACACTTTTTAATATATTCATTAATGATCTGCCACAACAAATACAAGAATCAGTGTGAAGTGTGCACTATTTGCTGATGACTTAGTAATGTGGACTTCAAAACCAAAAAACAAAAGTACAGAACTAGAAAAAACCATGCAACAATCCTTTAACAACCTACAAAAGTGGACCAAAGAAAATTTAATGACTGTTAATAGAACAAAATCAAACTACCACATCTTTTCACTAAGAAAAAAAGCACTAAAAATAAAACTAAATTTTGAGGGTCAATAATTACCAGAAACAAAGGAAGCAAAGTATTTAGGAGTTACATTTGATACCAAACTTACATGGACCAAACAAATAGAAAATGTAATACAAAGAGCAGAGAGGTGCCTTTCACTGTTAAAATGTCTAACAGGAATGTAGTGGGGATGTTCCAGAGCAACTCTTAACACAACATACAATGTATATATAAAGCCATTATTTACTTACTGCAGAGAAGTTCTTGTAACAGCAAACACAAAAAAAAAATTCAAATCTTTCAAAACCAAAGTCTGAGACTAATTACAGGTGCTATCAAAACCACACCAATAGCAGCAATGGAAATACTAACCAACACCCCATTGAATATGAAATGGAAAAAGCTTCTCTTATTCAACACGAAAAGTTGAGCAGACTCCCATTCAATACATGGCACTAGAGAAATTTTACACATACACTAAAGACTCAGGAGAGCTTTCTTTCCAAAATTCAAGATATCAAGAAGAATGTATTCCTTCCCAATTCAAAGGAAAACTTCATATCTAAAGTCAATCCGACACAAACATTAGACATCACATATTATTTACACCTGACAGAAGAAGTTAAGAAAAGTGATACTCCAACTAGTGTTCTAAAATTATTGGCATTAGAGACAATCCATACTAGATTTCCAGAACATGAGTGGCTCCATATTTATACTGATGGATCATTGATATCAAACCAAGATGGAGAAGGTGCTGGAGTCACTTGTCACCTCTTTTCCTATTACAAATCTTTAAGTTATGGAACTACTAACTTTGATGGAGAAATGGAAGCAATTCGAATGGCCCTACAAAATCTTTTGTACAGAATTTCACATTTTCAGCAAGCAGTTATTCTCTCAGATTCCAGGGCAGCAATTATAGCAATTACTTCCAAGTTGTCACCAAAAAACCAAACAATTATAGAATGTTGGAAAATCTTTACCCATCTAACAGCACTTCAAAAACACCTAGTCTTCCAATGGATACCAGCTCACTGTGGACTGAGTGGTAATGAGAAAGCTGATTTTCTTGCAAAAAAGGGTACCGGCAATGTGCAGAAATTAATAGTTAATTTACCATTTTATGCAGCTAAAAGATTAGTCAACTCTGAATTCAAAAAAATTATTGCAAAATATTACTATGAAAAATCAAAGAATAAAAGATGGGAACTACCAAACATTCAAACAGTAATTCCTGAGTATCCTCGAAAAATGGCAGTTGCAACCTTCAGGTTGATTACAGGACATGATTGTCTGGCAAAACATTTAAACAGAATTGGGATATATTCTTCACCACTCTGTCCTCTGTGATCTGCAAGAGGAAATGGATCGAGACCACCCTCAAATATGCCTGGCCACTTCTAGCACCCCATCCATCAGTGAAAAATATTGGAGAGCAAGAGGATTAATGACTTCATTGTCAGAAATCCAGCATTAGCTAACAACAACATTTTTCACTGTGTAAACGAAGAATCCTAACACTTTGTTTTAAACTTTATTTTAAAAAAAATATGTTTCGACATTCTAAAGTAAGAACAAATTAGAATCTTGTTGCTTCACTGTTAATAGCTTCAATTTCCTTAATTAATGTGAGACAGAACATTAGAAGACCCCAAAAGAAAATCGTTTATGTGAATATTTGTTAAAAGTGTAATTTGTTTTTTGATGTTGGTATGAACTGATCAAATGACGAAAACGTGTTTCAAATGTTCATTGTTATAAACAACTAAGTTAGTTTAAAGACGTCATAAATATTTACATATTTGATTTTAATATATATGTATAAATATTAGAATTAAATGTGTTCCATAATAAAAGTAGGGGAGGACGATTAGGGATCGCTTCCCTAACAAGAAAGAACTATTTGATGGACGCATACGCGGATGTATACGAAAAAGGCGGTGTCGCGTCAGGTGATGCCATAAACTGTCCATTTGTGTGTGTGTAACCAAGACATATGGACGTATTGGTGTGACGTGTGGGTATGGAGCTTTCACTAGACTTTCATCAAGCATTGGTGCCACTAAATGAGAAGGTGGAAGCGTTTTAAATCATTTAGAATGGTGCTGAGAGAAATTATTTAATGTAAAGTATCGATGAAGTGTTAATAAAATAATACATTGTGGTGAAGAAACATTGTGTGATTTTTCATTCCATCCGTTACCATGACCTAGATAGAAAAGGAGTCTCATAGCACAGCACATTCCGTATTAATAATTGCAAAAACCGCACCAAATGTTTAGACATATTGATATAATCTAAATACCAAAGTGGCCTATAAAAGCAAGTGAATAATCCAGATTTTTTCATTCCATTATTTCGGTTTAAAACCATGTTTAGACGTTTGGAGCGAGAAAGATGTTTAAAAATCTGCTTTCATCAAAATTTTAGATTTTATTATTTAAAAAAATGTAGAATTACATAAAATGTTTATTATGCATACTGTAGAGTTCTTTGACACATTTCACACTGAAATACATGTTCATACTTAATCTTAATCACATTTGAAAACACACATTTGGCAACGGCGTACTTGATTCTTCCATAAGAAAAGCACGGTCCACAAGAGCCTGTTGTGCCTTCATGACATGAAAATTCCTATAGGATTTGTTATTTTATTTTTAGCTTTTAAGACTTCTCCATTAGGATGAAGCTTAAGCTTCAAAACTGTCTCCCAGTTTGGGAGAACTGCAAAGACACAGTTTGACCTAAGTATACATATCCTTGGACATATTCTAATGCTTTCAATTCTATATGTATCTGAATTTCCTCTATGTCACTGCATTTGTTTCCACTGGGTTGAGTTGAATTGGCTCTGTAGTTATTTTAGCATGCTCTCAAAGTCTCCTGCACTTCACAAACAAAATAATGTCTGTGAATCTTAGATTTGTCTCTTTCCTTCTATATTCATGCCATAATTGTGCTAGTCTATTTGGCAGAACACTTCCTCCAACAGACATGTGAACAATTTAGGGGATTTGTGTCCCCCTATTTGACACCTCTGAATAGTGCAAATGGTGTGCCTTCCTCATCCATTTTGATCTTGGTTGTACTGTTGGAGTAGATTGTCACTAGTAAAAGTATTTTCTTTCCATTCCCTGTTTCCGTAATGTATCAAGTACACATGGATATTTCACGCTGTCAGTGTTTTGGAAAGTCTACAAATGGAATGTAGAGTCCTAGCCTGAATTCCTGTGACTTATCTAGGCTCTGGGTTATGGTTTGTAAATGGTCTACTGTAGAGAAGCTGTTCTGACGTCTGCTTGCTCAGGTGGTTGATTCTCATATAATTCTTTGGACATTCTTTTAGTTGTTGTTAGCTAATGCTGGATTTCTGACAATGAAGTCATTAATCCTCTTGCCCTCCAATATTTTTCACAGATATTGAAGAGACTTAGAATCTTGAAACCTTATGTTTTTGATAGATTGTGCAATAATTATTTATGTCATCCTTTGATTCCTTTTAGTAATGTAATTTATTTCAGCTTAACATTATAACAATTGTATGTACATAACTTTACATTGACTACCTTTCTTCTGATAAACAAAACAAGCAAAAGAATTCTGTCAACAATTCCCCCAAAAATAACAATAAATTTATCATACAAAACTGAAACAATCCACAAACTAGAATGTTTGAGTTTCCCCTGGTGCAAATATAGATAAACACACCACAAACCTAGACTATCGCCCCCCCCCCCCCCCCCCCCACACACACACACATATGTGGTTAACTACTATATTATACATTAGGTCTCTCTGTTTGAGCTCCTAACACAGAATTAACTATAACTAAATTACCTTTGTTCCTTTTAGTAAAGCAGTGTAATGCTCTCTTTACAATGTAGAGGTATTTCACTAGAATGTTATTGAATATCTGCTTTTGGGACTATCCAAGCATTTCTTCACTGATTTTAATGCATTTGTTTGTTGTCCCATCTTTTCCTGTTGTTTTCCCTGACTTTGATTCTCTGATAACTGTTATTTTGGACATGATGATTGGGGGCACCTTATTGGTCTTTAGATTCCATTTCTTTTTACCTTCCTGTTGTCTTCATTTTTCCTGCCTCCTGTCCTGTTTCCTCCTCATGTCCTCTCCTTCCTTGCCCTTTTACACACTATCTTACCAATTACATACACATGTACATACATTATTCTAAAATTCACCTTAACTCTTCTAAAACTTGATGACAGACTCTTTCTAGTCCAACACATTTCCACTATAACTGTGAAAACTTTATATCAAGTTGTTTACTTATTAATATGTTGACAAGAACTACGAAATAAGAAAGTTGTTTGAGAGGTAGAACTGGAACTTAAAAGTTCAATGTCACAGCATTCAATGTCATTCTGGCAGGTTGTCACAGTAGCTTAATGGTTAGAGCACCTGCCTAGTAAGCGGAGGGTCTGTGGTTCAAATCCCAGCTGTGGCACTGAATTTTTAAGTTCCAGTTCTACCTCTCAAACATTGCCCACACACGGCTTGTGTGTATAAAAACACCAACAGTAGGTTTGTTGGCATAAATAAATAATTACATAAGAAAGTTGTATTTTACCTCCATTATGAATTTTCAATTACTTTCCTTTATTTACAAAATTTCATCATCAAATGTAATGCTACTTGCTTTTCTTTATTTGGGGGAGTTGCTCTAATCCTCAATTTATTTTGCCCTGTGCTTGCTCATTAACCATATTGATAACTTCATATGTCACATAACAAAAAATCTGATGTGTTGCACTCACATGACTTTCTCTACTCTTGTACTAACCATTCTAACAAAATCTTATTCCTTTATCTCTATGTTAGTTAAGATAAACATTCGTACAAATTATCTCATTGCTTATTTCCTTGTAGGTGCAAGGGGAATATTAGAATACAGAAGGCTTTGTGCGACAGTCAAATCTTTTTGACCTTTGAGATTCCGTTCTCTTCGCACGATTAACATATAAAAAAATGAACAACGTTGTTACATTTCGCTAAAGTTATAAGTTTTCCGAAACTCACACGCATAACAAGGAATATCTCCGAAATGGTTCACCCTACAAGAAAATTTATTGAGACATAAATTGTGTATTTTACCAAGATCTACATTTTTTGTACAGTATGATTTGGTCTATCTCTAACGGTTTGCCAGTTATGCAAAAGTCGTCCAGAGTAAATACGACTACAGGGGCTATAGCCAGAAAATTCAAGATATACATTTCATTTGTCATAAAAATATCTCAAACATATGACATTTTAACAAAAATCGTTAGAGCCATTTTCAAGAAAATCAAAATTTTCGAAAAATTTTCCATGTAAAGGGTAGTTTAGGGTGGGGCTATTTTCTTCAAAATCTTCGTGTCACATCCTTGAACGGCATTAAACTTAAATACCAACTTTGGTTTTTAACCGACTTTTCGTTTTTGAATTATGCTGTCCACAGACTGACAGACACACACACGAACCTTTTTCTAAAAATGCTTTTTTTGGATTCAGGAGGCCTCAAAACATATATTTCTGGTGAAATCTCGAATTCGAATTTTTGGGTGGAATACAATACTTCCCCTACTTACCAGTAGAGAAAGTAAAAAAAAATATACATGTTTGATCAAACATCAAACTCGCTCCACTCCAGTTACCTTGCATCAAATTGCATTACAGATAACAGATGGCAGTTACGTTTGTAAAATGGAATGGAGTACTTCTGAAGGACATGGCTTCAATTCCTGCAATGGGTATATAGTTACATCTGCAAAATTCATCCAAACTATACCAAATATAGAAAAACTGCAATCATTCTTGATCAACCATGAGCTGTACTAACTGTGGTGATCCTCTGACTGCAAATTGGAACACAAAGTGTACAGGAAGAAAGTTAACATTGGAAAAAAGAGGAGGATGGAGTGCTGTTTCAAATCCTCTTTGACAGAGCTTCTCCCACATGCATCTCATACTAGAAACAGCATGTTTGTAGTTTTTTTCTTGTGTAAAGCTTGTTTGGACAACTGTATGCTCCACACCATTTGTAGAAGTAAGAATTTTTCAAAATCAACACAGCTAAAAATGTTTTCTCTTTCAAAAAGGTGAGAGAACCGTTATATTTGGAAAGGCATTTTATGCAAGGGTGAGTCAAATGAAAACCTTAAATTTGTAATAACAAATCGAAATTTCGTGCCGTTATCCTGTAAGTTGGTAAGCGTGCTACAAACAGTGTGCAGAATGGCCTATAGGTGGCATCATAGTGCAGATGCACACATACCGCCACAGTATCAGTATAAAGATGGCCACCCCACTTGCGACTTGCACCAGGGAAGAACAGCGTTCTGTTATTCGGTTTTTGCGTAGTGAAGGTGTGAAACCTATTGAAATTCATTGACGAATAAAGGTTCAGTACAGTGATGCATGTTTGTCACAGCAGCAAGTCTACGAATGGAGTAGGAAGTTCGCAAATGGTGTGATTTCAATGGAAGATGTCCAGGTCAGGCACAACAAGTTGTGACTCCACAGAACATTGGGACCACTGTCAGCAGTGCATCACACACAGATCTCCTAAAAAATCATCTGCGGCCTGCAATCAAATCAAAGTGACATGGATTGCTGTCAGTAGGTGTCCTTTTGCAACATGACAATGCAAGGCCCCACACTGCTCTACAACAGTTGCAACAATCACAGACCTGCATTTTGAGTGTCTTCCTCATCCACCATACTTACCAGACCTTGCCCCAAGTGATTTCCATATGTTTGAACCACTCAAAGACGCAATGGGAAGAAAGAAGTTCCGCTCCGAGGAAGAGGTACGCCACGTGGTGCATGAGTGGTTGCACGAACTACCAAAAGAATTTATGCACTTTGTAAGCACTGGAGGACTTGCATTGAGTGTGGGGGAGATTATGTTGAAAAGTGATACAGCTTTGTACCACTTCTGCACAATAAATAATATTTAAAAACATATTTAAGGTTTTCATTTGACTCACCCTCGTATATGCCTATCTCGTATTTCTCCATCAAATGCTTGTACATTATCATAAACGTGTTGGGTAACTTTAAGTTTTATGGAATCCAGACTCATTTGAGCCATCATTTCACCCATTACATTCACTGCCCTATATAATCTACCAGTTAAAGACATTAAAGTTTAAAACAAAAGTCTTAATCACTGTCAGTTTATATATACACACTAATCTAACCTAATCTCTGTTAATTTTTCATAACACAAGACCTGTCATCCTGTTCATATACACACACTATCCTAGGCACTGCCACCTAACATGGGCTGAATTTCAATAACACAGGACCCTGTTGGGCACTTAATGTTAAACACTCCGAATACCATTGCAGAAGGGTAATGAAAGTAATAAAAGTTCTGAAAGATTAAAGTTGGAGAGCACAAAACTGTAACAGTAACTGTAACACATTTCAACTAATTTAATGTTAAATGAAGGAAAATTGCAGGTACTTACAGTGAAGCAACAGAATCTAAAATAAGAATAATGGTAACTTGTTTAGATGGCTTTGAAAATAATTAGTATACAATTTGAAACTAGTTAGCATTTGAAGAACTTGCAATATTATTAAGATAAGTAAAGCTTTTGGTTTCTAATTTGTTATTATTTTAGATTAATTTAATGTTTTCTGTACATTCGAAAAGCATTTGTCAGAAGAGTACAGACTGCTGCACTCCTCTGTAGCCAGCTAACTGCACATTACACCTACATGTAAAACATGACATGATATGGTAATATATGAATAGACCAATGGCATTCTTACACATCAAGAATTTCAGTGCCTTCTGCTGAAACTGCGAGTCTTAAAAAATTCAGAGTTCCTGCAATAATTTGAATGAAAATACTTCACAAAACTTGTGGTAGGACTTACAAATTTTTCTCTTTTTATACACATTTGGGAAAACCTACTATACATTTTGTTGGTGAGATGAAACTATTTCAAAACTTATTTACCTGGTTACAACACTGCAACAATATTGTCACCTTATCTGATTCAGGAGTGCAATTAAAGCATAGTGTCAACATCCTATGCTAAGAAATACATAACATGGTTCAACAGATATGACAACTTCACAGTTTTCTAGTGCATTACAGCACATTTTGACATAACAGGGAATGAGAAGGCTGACATGTTAACAAATAAAAAAAGGGGGGGGGGGGTTTCAAAGTTCGATCACGTGTTACTGCACAGAGGTGTGGTGGGAGGTTGCATTTTGAATGGAAATTTCATGGACCCCACAGGTAAAAGATTACCTAATTTTGTATTCCAGAAGCAAAGATATGTGGTTATTTTCCTTTCCATCCCTGATATAGCTATGTAGCATGTACATGCAAGAACGCTACTCTCAATACTGATCTAATATTTCCATTTCTGAGCAGAATCAATTGACATGCCGATGTTTGGTAAAATTATGGCTGAACTTACGAATATTTCCAGTGGACCTTGCGCGTCTTCGGAGACCCCACCTTCTTCGTACACTAGATCGTGACGATTCTTCCAGGGCATTTGTCAAATCTTGAACTAAGGCTTCCATCTTCATTCGAAGGTCTGCTGGTACTGTTTGAAAAACTCGATCCATTGGAACGAGGTTCAGTGGAACATCCTAAAGAGATTGGCATCAATACTATTTTTTCTGTAACAAGCAAAAAAATGGTGTGTATAATATGATTTTGTCAACTGCTGTTAACGCGCTGTATTGCATGCGCCAACTACATAGATATTCCCTTACTGTAGTCATCTGCTCCAGAAATGTTCTGCTGATGTAGTACAATGCGATGCATTTCGAAGTGATATTGCGAAATGAATTACCATTATAGGTCTCCATTATTCCAAATAGTAAAGCCTGCTTACCCCAAATTATATTCTGCCAGTTACAGTATATATTCCACAGCCCTGTGGGCAACCTTCGCTCTTTACCTGGTTGACATTTATGAGCAGTTTTACCACATAAGTTTCCAAATATTGCTGGAATAATTATGTTCACGTACTCAACCAACTGAAGTCACATAAGCAATATTTTACATTTGTTTACAGTAGTCACACAGCGTTCGCGGCCGTCACTCACATGCCTAAATAAAATGTTACATTCGTAAGTACACACAGGCTGTATGTTGTTTGATTACAACCATAAACTTGAATATCAGCTGGGTATTTCTAAATGGCTTTAAACTTTAAACCACCTTTAAACGATCAGAGATAATTAGCTCACAACAGGAGTACAATCTTGCATTGAGGTCACAGAGTAAATTATTTAACCTATATTACTCTATGTCCTATACTCTCTGAGAGCATAGATATATGACAACAGTTGGATGGCTTTCAAATTATTGAGAATACGAGTCCTCATATTTTTATAACTCCGTCGTCCTAATTGAAACATGAGTCAAGGAATAACACAATGAATTGCATAGTATCATTTGCTTTAAAACATGTAAACCCAAAGCTGTAAATTCAACTAGCCCTATTCAAGATCTCTCGGGCTTCGAGCCAGGTGTAGTGTAGTGATGAAAAGACATCGACGTTTCGGGAGTGTACATCTCTCGCATCTTCAGGATGAATGACTAGCAAGAGTTTTATTTATTTATTTATTTATTTTTTTAAAGGGGAGACAGAAAGAGAGTTGGAGATAAAAGAGTGGCTTATTTCGCCGGAAGTGCGGTAGATGTAAGGAAATTTCACGGGGAGAATTGGGAGAGGTGTGGCGTTGTAACGAGGTTCAGCCGAGCACCCTCGATAGTCAGGTAGTTGTCCGGTAAATTAAATTACCGGTAACATGAAGGGTTGGCCGGGTGACAGTCATGACCAAGGCCCTGGCTGGCACACACGGGGAGTTCGGCGTTGGATAGTAGGTTTCGGGGTCATTTAGGTGAGCGTCTATAGTTGTAGGCATTCGGAGTGACGCCGCTACAGCGCATGTAGTCGCACATCATCTCATCACAAGGCGAACGTCCATGATTGTAGAAGCCGTTGTTGGATATTCTCTACGCTGCGATGATGCCTGTTGTAGAGGACTGGACGTATGTGCGGAAGTGTGAGGCTGTTGAAGTTGGCGTTGTGGCTGTTGGTGATGTTTTGTCAGCCGGGGTTGTGGCTCGAAGTGGTGTTCCTCTGTTTGAGATCCTGTTTAGTGTGTTGTTGGAGTGGTCCTATTCTCGATTCGAGTAAGCTTCCGCTGGACGGATTCGAGAATTTCGGTGTTGTCCAATTCAATCACTGCCGCTCAAAGTTGGTTGAGAAGCCTCGCGGGAGCGTTGAATCCAGTAGTATGGTGAATCAATATACGTTTCAGCCCAGCAAGCCTTTTGTTGTTGGTCTTCCTTGAAGAGATGAAGTGGTGTTTCAGCGTTCTGACTTCAGCGTGTAGAGCGTCCACTGGTTCCTTTAGGTGAAGTTCGGAGATGATGTTGGCAGCGGTGTTAATGAAAGTGGAGACGGCGGTGGTCAGTTGTTGAAGTGAGTCTTCGATGCTGCCAAGTCGTTGGCTGAGGCTATGAACCTCAGAGCAAGGATGCTGAACCTCCTTACTGGGCAGTTGTGTTTCAGCGGTGGCGGCGGCGTATGTGAAGTTCGGTCTTTGTTGCTGCGTAGACTGCGTTGGCGGTTGTGGAGGCTGAGGAGGTTGAGACTGCTGAGGTTGTGATGCGGCGTGGTCTCTGTGCCTCGCATAGAGCGGACAGCAAACCTGCCCGGTGTAGTGGTCTCTCCTGTCGCAGGTGGCACAATACCTACGACGTCGGGTGAGGTCGTGGTGCTGACAGGAGGATGTCAGTACTGCTGCTCCACAGTAGTGACATTTGGCTGGGGCGACACAGGACTGTGCTTCATGTCCATATGAGCAGCATCTGCGGCAAGGCTGGATCCATTCGTTCCGACTGCACTCTATACGAATGTGTCGGCCGAAGAGGGTGAGTCCTGAGGTGATGGCGGCGGTGTAATGCGTCCTGTCTCGAAACACAAGTCGCACAAGGGGCGTCGCTCCGTAGTTTCCTTTAATTCTCGAGGCACCGACTAGTGAGCTCCATTTTCGCTGTCCCTCTTGTATTAGAATCTGCGGATGCAGGTGTCGATGAACCCCAACGGCAACTGCGCCAAAGCGGCCGTACCGTGGGTTGGTTACAGGAGGTTTAGTGGTGGCGGCGTTGTCTTGAGGTGGCGCGTTGCTAGTAGCGGCGTTCTGCATCGGATTGGTAGTTGCGGATTCAGCGGCCAATAACGTTCCATCTTCCTGCGTAGTCGGCGTATTCCGGCGATGCTTCTTCTTTACCATGCTCCTCCCGAATGAACGCTGATCTTTTTTTTATTTTTTTAAGGGACCAGTATATGTACTGTCAGCCAGTACGTACCGAGTAGAAAACACCCAGTCTAGTGTGGAGGTGGTTCACAGCTCCGTTGGAATCTATGTTTTCTGAGTCGGTCGATTTCCAATTTTAAGGCTGGTCTTCAGGATGGACTAAACTGCAATCCAGCATCTCGGTTCAGTGTACTCTTCTCGGAGGAGATGGACAGAGCCTCCTTAACCCTCCGTTCCCATAAACCACCTCCACACTAGACTGGGTGTTTTCTACTCGGTACGTACTGGCTGACAGTACATATACTGGTACCTTCACTCTTTAAGTAACATCAACCCACAAAACCATACAATCTGGAAAATAGCCAGAAACCTAACGCGTACGTACACACATGTCCCTCCCCTCCACACGCCTAACGGAATAGCGGAAACTCCCCGAGCCAAAGCCGAAGCATTTGCAGACACCCTAGAGGCGACATTTGAACTGAATGCCTTTCCGTCAGACCAAGCATTTGTGGACGAAACGGAAGCAATGGTCGTGAATATCGGTAGAACACCAACGCATAATAAGACGCGAAAAACGAATGCGGGTGAGATCAAATGGATCATTAAACACCTGCCCTCTAGGAAGGCCCCAGGGCCAGACCAAATTCCAAATATAGTACTAAAACATCTGCCAGCCAAAGCACGGAAGCTACTGGCAGATATATTTAACTATACAACTGAAAAAGGCAGATTCCCTCACAGTAGAAAGAGGCCAAAATTCTCATGTTCCCTAAACCGAGAAAGAGCCAATCACAGCCTGAAAACTATAGGCCAATCAGCCTCCTCAGCACTATGAGCAAGGTTTTAGAAAAAATAATACTCAAAAGACTTACGAACCACATAATAAAAAATAACTTAGTAATTAACGAACAATTCGTATTCCGGGCACAACACTCGACAACACTACAACTATTGCGAATGACGGAATTCATCACGCGAGGATTCAACGAAAACCGATTCACAGGGGCCATCTTCTTGGATGTTGAACGGGCCTTCGATCGCGTGTGGCACGCTGGTCTACTCAGAAAGCTCATATCACTGGAATTCGCGGACTCTATGATAGCCATAACAAAGGACTATCTATCTCACCGAACGTTCCGCACGGCAGTCAAAACAGAGACATCAACGCGACGGCCAATCAGGGCAGGGGTCCCACAAGGGAGTTTATTGGGGCCCACCCTCTTTAATATTTACATAAATGATTTACCAGAGACGATAAGAGTAGACCGATATCTATATGCGGATGACACAGCGCTTGTCACACAAACAACCATGCCGAGGATTATACGCACCAGGCTACAAAATGCTCTAAATGATTTAGAGCCATGGCTCAAGAAATGGCGCATTAAGGTAAATACCAGAAAAAGCCAGGCAATTGTATTCACCAAGCGAATTAAGCACCGTCATGGTAAACACGGCCTTCAGCCACTAACGCTTGGACAAGAGCCAATCCAATGGAACAGCAAAACCATCACCTACTTAGGTGTAACAATGGACCAGGGCCTTACGTGGAAACAGCACGTAGACACCGTAAGAGCCAAAGCAAATACACAACTCAATAAGCTATTCCCAATAATAAATACAAAGAGTACTCTAAAGTTAGAGATGGGCACTACACTTTATAAAACACTAATCCGGCCCATCCTAACATACGCTGCACCCGTATGGGGACATGCAGCGAAAACACACATAAAGAGACTGCAAACGATGCAAAATAGAGTACTCCGAATAATCGCGAGACTACCCGAAGTAGCTCCAACGCTCCAATTACACGAGGAGCTAAAAGTACATTCCATTGAACAGTTCATAAAAAGGCTCACCTGTAACTTACTTGATAAGAAAAACAAAAACCACAACGAACTAATTCAAAACCTAGGAAATTATGATGTAACGCACGACAAACATGCAAGGCCACTATCTCTATTCCAGAGAACTATTGGTCTCGGGGAGACAGATGTTGGCATGCAACAATATCTGGACAACCTAGTTAATTACCCCGATGTTATTCACATGTGAACTGTGCATCACTCTCACTCTATCTCTCTATCTCTCTCACACACACACACACATACACTTTCTCCTCAGATAACCCTCAAGTCATTATTTATAAGGCGGACCCAGGGGGATGAGGGCCCCCTCGGGAGTGGCACTGGCTCGCACCTGCATTTCAGGCAGACTGCCCGCCAAGTGTGCACTCCAGACGAACAGGCGATACAACGGACATACACTCACCCAATTGACGATGCCGGATGGTATATCAACAACCTTAATTATGAATTGCAGACGACGCCATACGGCGGAACATAACAATTATAATTTACTCTAGATTGACGACGCCACATAGCGCACAAATTACCACTAACCTAGGAGACTAATTGTACGCACTTCCTTTGTTCTTAGTGTATGTACATGTATATTTAGATTGTTTCAGGGATCCAGCATGCAGGGTATCGACACGCTCCCAGACTTCTGAGGCGCACGATCAGACGCGGCGTATACACGCCAAGCAACATAGCACCCTGATTCCTGACAGCAATCACAAATGACTCCTACCAAACCATCCATGACTCCGCTAGGGGGCAAGCTGGGCTTCGGTCAAGCTCGTCTCCAAGCCCCTAACCTTCTCCATCTGGTTACGCTATGCGAACCAGCTCTATCTTCGCCACTGAATGCGCGGGTGCTACAGGCGGTACCGCAGCAGGCTTTCACCATCCTAATCCGGTGGATGGGGTTTTTTTAGTGGGTATGGCCATCTTTTGGCGACTCCCACAGTACCATGGGGTCTCGTAACAAGATTTTTCCCCTCCACCTAAAAAAAAAATCACTCTTGGAGAGAACGCAAGTGCACCACTGCCCCGGAATGACGCCGAAGACATCCACCAAGACCTACAAAACCTTCATCAAAGACTGGACAAATTGGAAGAAGCTACACTTCAACTCACCGCCGCAGTGTCCACCATAGCCAACTGCACAGCCACTATTACGACCCAACTCCAAGCCATCTTAGACGCAGGACGCCAACAACACAACTCCACAACAGGCCGCTTGTCATCACTTCGCACAGACATCCAGAAAATAAATAAGAATACGAACTGTCTCCACCGGATATACCGCAATGGACTTACAACAATCCATCAACAACTTCTTCACAACACCACCGGCTTTAATTCAGCAGAACTACTAGTAGAACTTCGCGCCGCAACCACTGCACTGGACAACACAACCACTCTAGATTCCATTCTACGCAAACTACATCGAATTGAGAACAGAACTCCAACCTGGACGCACGAAGCCAGCACACAAGTCTCTCTTTATCCAACAGCACGCAACAGAGAGCAATACAGTCAACCCTGAACTACCTCGCCACAACCTGCAGTGCAATACAGCCAACCCTAGACTACCACGCCACAACCTACATCACCAAACGTACAACCAGAAGGACGCAAGATTCCGACACCAGAACAAATTGCACACTTCAACAGATATGGTTTCAACAACCACTACAATTCCCCGTGCAGCTTTTGGTGCAGAGGAAAGCTCTGCAGTGCCACTGGACTTGACGTCACGGATTTCCTACCACCACTTGAGTAACAAGTGCCACCACAGTCATCGCCGTTCACTGGAACCCACTTCGCAGTCTACGCCGATACACGATCAACTTCCCGATCAACACGAAGAACTACCCGTGGTGTCAGTCAGGGCTTTGTTCATGGCTGCCTCCCGGCATCTACAAATTTAGGTCGACCCCGGTCGGCAAGCTCACACTCGCACTACCGAGGGTGCTAAGCGGGACCTCGTGAAAACGACACACTTCGGCCTAATAAATCAGTAACCCGGCGTAATAAGCCAACTCTTTCTCCCTTCCAACTAACTTTCTGTCTCCCCTTTATTAAAAAATTAAAAAAATGGAGAGAACATTGAGTGGAAAAGCACAGTCACCTGGTTAGGGCTTAAAATGGACCAGGGACTCACATGGAAGCAGCATATATTACAAATAAGGGGAATAGCGAACGCCCAATTAGGCAAACTCTACCCCCTTATAAACATGAACTCGCAACTAAAACTCAAAATGGGACTAACATTATACAAGACGCTTATCCGCCCTATACTCACATACGCTGCTCCGGTCTGGGGTTATGCCACAAAAACACACATTATGCACCTACAGAGACTATAAAACAAAATATTGCGACTGGTAGCAAAAGTGCCTTATACTGCACCAGCGAATTTATTACACGACAAATTAAAACTGCACACGATAGAGCAATTCATTAAAAAGCTCTCACACGATACGTATAAACACTTGCATAAACATCACAACCCTTTAGTAACGAACCTAGGCAAATACACGATGGAAATTTATAAACATGCTAGACCGCTAGCACTTTTCGACAGAAATCTAACTGCAAATAACACGAAAGTAGAGGAATTCTTGAACAATCTACTACACGACTAAATCAGACATTGACACAGGACTGTTCCCTTCTCTCTCACACAACTAAACCTTCCTTTTCCCTGTTTCAGACCGCAGCCTGCCACAGAGCCCTACAAGCCCTCGGCGACTGATGAGGCGGACCGGGAGAACTAGGGCCTCCCACCAGTGTCCTACGTGCGCGGTGATAGCGGGCCCCCGTATGATGCAGTAGAACTCTCCGACGACCAGGCGAATCCAGGATTATCGCAGAAACGACAAGACCTGCCTGTCTCAGGCAGACGAAGTAGAACTCTAGCACAATAGCGTTCATCAAGCACGTGTAAAAATCACAAACCAATAGCTGATACTAACGACTTGCAGGTACATACCTGTGCATCGCTAGATATAAGCTCAAATATTGCACGAATAACATCATATTACGCTAACACTAACGTTAGCTAATACCATAACGACTTGCAGGTCTACACCTGTGCAACGCAAGATGTAAGCTTAAATATTGCACGAATAACAACATGTTACGCTAACACTAACATTAGCACGCACCATAATGACTAACAGGCCTATGCCTGTGCAACTTTAATCATAAGTAAGAACAAATAGCGTCCTCATATTAACACGAAATTAATACAACGCATGTAATCCTCTTGGTCCCGTCCAGGTTTCATGGGCATTACCAAAAAGCAGCATCTGACTCGCTCGCATGTACTACGTGCCAGCTTAAAGCTTTCAATTACTAACCGGGGTGCTATGCGGGACCCGACTAACGCACGGTGATGCACGATAACATTAGCATTGCACGAACTAACACGTGGAGGGGTTTTTTAGTGAGTAACCCTCCCCCTTCACGGCGCAGGGACCCTCAGACTGTTGGCCTCAGCATGTCGGCCTCCACCTGTAACGGGGGTTTCCCCTCCACGGTATTAAAAAAATCACTCTTGCTAGCTGGTACGAAGGAGCCTCTGGCGGTAGTTTTGCAATAATTCGCAGTATTCTATCTTGCATCGTTTGGAGGCGCTTTATGTGCGTTTTTGCTGCATATCACCATATCGGGGTGGCGTAGGTTAAGATGGGTCTGATCAGCGTCTTATAGAGCGTAAGTCCCCTTGCGTAGCTTAAGGCTGCTATTCAGATTAATCAGCGGATTCAGTCTGTTGAGTTGGCCATTGGCTTTTGCTCTGGCCGCATTAATATGCTCACTCCATGTGAGATATTCATCCACCTTAACCCCGAGGTACGTGACGGATGTCTCCCACCCGATAGGTTCCTCAGTTAGGGTGAGGGGTGGGAGGGCTCGCCTCCTTTGTCTGTGCAATTTTCGCCTGGTGAAAAGGATTGCTTGGCGTTTTCTTTCATTCAGTTTTACCCGCCATTTGGTGAACCAGGTCTCCATTGGTTTAGAGCATTCTGGAGTCGTAGGTGTATGATGCGTGGTTGAGTAGATTGCGTGGCCAGGATTAAGTTAAATTAAATTTAATCCTAGCCACGCAATCAACTCAACCACGCATCATACACCTATGACTCCAGAATGCTCTAAACCATTGGTGGCCAGGGCCGTGTCGTCCGCGTATAAGTATTTATCTACCCTGACTAGTGGTGATAGGTCGTTGATGTATATATTAAATAACGTAGGCCCGAGTAAACTTCCTTGAGGGACTCCCGCGTTTATTGGGTGCAATGAGGATTCGGTATTCTCAATTGAGATTCTGAAGCTCCTTCCGCTGAGGTAATCTTTTATTAGGGCGACCATTGAATCTTGTACCCCTATGCGGATGAGTTTGTGGAGTAATCCTGCATGGCACACTTTATCGAAGGCGCGTTATATGTCCAATAGGACCAGGCCTGTCGATAGTTTAGTGTTAAATCCCTTGGTGATACTTTCTGTAAGCCTAAGGATCTGCAGAGTTGTAGAGTGGTTGGCCCTGAAGCCGTACTGGTCGTCGGTTATCGCGTTGTTTTTAATCAGAAATGAGTTTAGGCGTTTGAGTATTATTTTCTCTAGTAGTTTACTTAGTGTGCTTAAGAGGCTAATTGGCCTGTGATTAGTAGGAATGGAAGGATCTTTATGTTGCTTGGAAAACATAAGGATTCGTGCTTCCTTCCAGCACTTTGGAAATTTTCCGTGTTCCCGCGCGTAGTTGAATATATCCGCCAGCACTTTTAAGGCTTTAGGCGGAAGGTGTTTCAGGACTATATTAGGAATATTGTCGTGTCCTGGAACCTTACGAGTGGGCAAGTGTGCGATTAGCCATTTAATTTCTCTTGCACTGGTCTTCGAAGTTTGTTGTGCGTTGGAATATTCCCTATTTCAGCGATTTGGTCTTCCGTTGCTGCTGCGAACTGTCTGTCGCATGTGACCCATGCATTCGGTTGGAATACCTGCTCCAGTGTGGTCACCCCTCCGAAGCAGTGTCGCCTTGCCGTGGCGGAGGGGCTCAGTACCCGATCCAGACGGCCTACTAAGTGAGCCTTCGTGACCACTGGTAGGCAAGAGGTGAGGGGAAGCTAAGAACATTCCAACGGGTAGATGAGGCTCGTTAGTCTTGGTCGACGACTCATCTAGGAGAAGAGGACTCCGAAATCAAACTCCCCCAGGGGAACCTACCACGGTAGGTCCGGGTTTGGCGCGCCCGGGGCCCCGAGCTGCGCACCATCATTTCACCCCCTCCATATACATTAACTGTGCCACGTGCAGCGATTTATGTTGCTTTTATATCACCCTCTTCCTCTTCTAGGTTTATTCCGATTATTAGTTAGTAAGGCCTTAGTTTTATAACTCCTGTCTCACCAGCAGGGATCTTTCCTATCTCCGTGGTCCTGTCCCACGGTTTTCAGCGCGGCCCCCGACTTGTGTGCTCTTCGGAGGTCTCAGGCGCGAAGGTTGTGCGGACCCTTCACACTGCCCCCATGTGTAGCCTTAGGTGCGGAGCCCGTCCACACGTCATGTACACCCACGTAGCTCCTTGAGGGCACGGCCGGTGTTAATCTCCCGACGGCCGCGTGCCGTCGGGTTAGTATCACCGGCCGGACGTGTTACCGCTGACGGAGCCCCGGTGTAATCAACCCGAAGTCCCCTGAATCCACGCTGACTCCGTTGAGGCAGCGTGTGCTAAAGCGGGGAGCCACAGGCGGTTATTCCTGTGGTGGGGGCATAAAACCGGGGTGTCACGTGGTGAACGGTTTACCCATGCGGACAAGCAGTGGAGATCGGAGGGTAGCTCCTCTGAAGTACGCCTTGAGGTCAGTCATGGAGGGGTCTCCATGGCGGCACAGACCGTGGAGATTTTGGTGTCTTTTATCCTTTGACCCCCGGATGGCAGGCTGACGCCGACGGTTCCGGATGGGGGTCCAAATAATCATGTCTCCGCGCAACCCCTCTTCCTTTGACCCTTTCTTGGTTTTGACTTTGGCATGTGACGGGAAAACGATAAAGGACCTTAGCCAATTTTATATAAAACGAGAAGTCGACAGAATATGTGGCCCGGTTAAGAACGCGACCAGAGACGAGACGGTACGCTGTTGATCGAAACCAACACGGCAGACCAGACCCAGAAACTTTTAAAGGCGAGTTTGTTGGGCTCCTACCCAATTCGGGTAGCCCCACACAAATCGCTCAACACATGTAGGGGAGTTGTCACCACCTCCAGTCTGGACAAGCTGTCGAACGATGAGATTACCACCTGTCTCTCCGACCAGCGTGTGTGTCAGGCTTACCGTCTTACCCGAAAGCAGGATGGCAAGGATGTACCTTTGCGTACGGTGTTTCTGACGTTCAGAGGAACTAAATTGCCCGAGCAGATCTTTTGTGGCTACGAACGTGCCGCCGTACGCCAGTATGTGCCGAACCCCATCCGTTGTTTTAGGTGCCAACGGTTCGGCCATACTAAGACCCTGTGTAATAATCCTGCTATATGTGAGCGCTGTGGTTTAGCAGCCCATGAGGACCCGACATGTACGCGGGATCACCTCTGTGTGAACTGTGAAGGGAAGCATCCATCCAGCTCGCGTCAGTGTGCGAAGTTCCTGGATGAGAAGTGTATACAAGAATTGCGCGTGAAAGAACATCTCACGTTTCCAGAAGCGCGTCGTCGCTTTGAGCAGCTGAAACCTGCTACCACCACAGGTAATGCCTTGGCTGCCCGACGCGCTCCTGCCAGCACCGTAGCGATCCAGCACGTTCCTGTGTCAGATGCTTCTACACAGACTGACCTACCTGCGAATACCCCTTCACTGTCTCGTGCCACAGCTGCACCTGCTACTACATCTATAGCCGTGCAGACACCAGCTCACAAGACAACTAGCCGCAGCCAGCCTGTTGACAGCCATTATTCTAGGCCTTCTGGTCGCGCCAGCAGTCGCACATCGTCCATGAAGTCCCGCTCCCGCTCTCGTTCAGCGAGTCGCCGGGGATCTTCAGACTCCCGGGCGTCGGCGGAGTCACCAGACGATGGCGAATTTAACCTACCCCGTCCGAAGTCGGTTAAGGTAAAGATGAAAAGGAAAAAGATGAAGACGAATCCCTAATTCTTCTTTACCATGGAAATAATCCAGTGGAATGTTAATGGGTTCCGGGCACGTGTTCCGGACATACAGCATCTCGTTTCGCAACGGTCTCCATCAATCGTCTGTCTACAAGAAACGCACTTGCACCCTAACCACGCATTACAACTTCGTGGTTTTTCGGCATTTAGACATGACTCTGCAGCTTATAGGCGAGCCAGCGGGGGTGTTGCTATCCTGGTGGCGCATGATATCTCTGCCACCAGTGTGCCACTCAACACGCCGCTACAAGCTGTAGCGGTGCGTGTGCAGCTGCAGAGCCTCTGTTTCTCCCTTTGCAATGTCTATCTGCCACCGGTCAGTGTCGTACACACGAACGATCTTCGGGCTCTCTTGGCACAGATTCCGCCACCGCTCATCTTTCTCGGCGATCTGAATGCCAAGCACTCTCATTGGGGCTCCGACATTGACGATGCCCGTGGGTGCCTTGTAGCAGACGTTTGCCATATGTCCGGCCTAGTCATATTAAACACTGGCGTGCCTACTTACTTATCATCTGCCTATGGTACACACTCCGCACTTGACGTTTCTTTTAGCAGTCCGTCACTGGTACCTCTACTCGACTGGTCGGTACTTTCCGACTTATTTGGCAGTGATCATTACCCCATTAGCATTCACCTATCGGGCCACAATTCTGTGCCAACACGCTTGCCTCACTGGATTATTTCCAAGGCTGACTGGGGGAAGTTTCGTTCCCTCATTCACCTAACCGACGATGGTTTTACCACCATTGACGACATGGTGGAGTATTTTACTTACTCTATCCTTCGTGCAGCGGATTCCAGCATTCCTCGTGGTTCCACTACACCTCGTCACGTTCCTGTGCCTTGGTGGTCCGAGGAATGCCGTTTGGCTACTAAAGCACGCAAGCGTGCACTGCGTATCTTTACATTACATCCTACGCAGGCGAACTTTGTCGCTTTTAAGCGTGCTCGTGCTAGGGCAAGATTTATACTTCGAGACGCAAAACGCAAATCGTGGGAAAAGTATGTATCTTCTCTTTCCCGTCGAAGTTCGGCGCAAAAGGTGTGGACTGCTGTTCGGCGAATGTACGGCAAGTGTCGCCGGACGATCATCCCCGGCCTTGCCGTACAGGGCTCCCGTGACACCAGCGAGCAGGACATCGCCGACGCCCTTGCCGAGTGTTTTGCCTGTACTAGCCAAACCCAAAGCTATGATAGAGCGTTTTTAGCTATCAAGGAATCTGCGGAGCAGATAGGCCTTAGTTTTAACAGTGCCCAAAGTGAACCGTACAATGCACCATTTACCGAGGCGGAGATAGCGCATTCCTTGTCCCTAGCAAAGAATTCTTCTCCCGGTCCTGATGACATCCACCGCCAAATGCTGCTTCATCTTCCACCTGCAGCTCTTTCCTTCATGTTGAGCATGTATAACCGCATCTGGCATCAGCAGGTTTTTCCGTCTTCCTGGCGCGAGGGCATTGTCATCCCTATCCCTCGACCAGGAAAATACCGGACACTTCCCTCTAGCTACCGCCCTATCTGCCTGACGAGTGTCGTCTGCAAGACCTTGGAACGGATGATTAACACTCGCTTAGTGTGGTGGCTAGAGACGAATAACCTGCTGAGCAATGTTCAGTGCGGATTTCGTCGCTATCGCTCCAGTGTCGACAACCTGACGCGCATGGAGGCATACATACAGAATGCGTTTCTCCTGAAGCAGCATGTCGTGGGTGTCTTCTTTGATCTGGAGAAGGCCTACGATACTACTTGGCGCTATGGCATTCTCCGTACTCTACACGGTTATGGTTTGCGCGGTCTCTTAGCCGTTTTCCTTTTTAACTTTTTACTCATTCGCCGTTTTCGTGTCGGTATAGGCAACACGCTGTCTCAAGAGAAGATCCAGGAGAATGGTGTACCCCAGGGATCCATCCTCAGTGTCACACTTTTCGCAGTTGCCATTAATGGCATCACTAGTGTTGTTCGTAGCGGTATCCCGATGTCGCTGTATGTTGACGACTTTGCGATCTACTATCGCTCTTATAGTTTGGAGCACATCGAGCGTCAACTGCAGCTGACCATAACCTCCATCGCCGAGTGGGCATTACGCACGGGCTTTCGGCTGTCCCCTACGAAAACACAGTGTCTACACTTTCACCGACTGCGAGGAGTACACCCTCCTCCTGATCTTCATCTCCGCGACATACGTCTTCCTTTTGTACCGCACCTTAAGTTCTTGGGCCTACACCTCGACAGTAAACTCACATGGGAGCACCATATCCGCTATCTTCGTGCTTCCTGCGATCGTTCGCTTCGGGTACTCAGGGTCTTATCTGGGGCATCTTGGGGCGGCGATCGCACCGTCATGTTGAGGTTGTATGGCTCTCTGGTCCGGTCCAAATTAGACTACGGCTGTTTTATTTATGGCGCGGCGTCTGCGTCTAAACTCCGGCTTTTAGACACAGTACATCACACTGGTATCCGTCTCGCTACTGGGGCTTTCCGCACCAGCAGAATCGATTGTCTGTATGCTGATTCTGGCGAACCTCCACTGTCTGTTCGACGCTCTTTATTACTTTGTTCTTACGTGGCAAGGCTGGCCGCCCATCCAGGTCACCCTTCGTTTCCACCCGTGTTGCGTCCAGACCTCGCGCACCGTTATATGCGAAATACAACTATCTCCCGTCCAAGTGGTATCCGGTTTCGTGAACTGCTTGCTGCACACGCCCTTCGACTGCCAGCCGTAGAGCGGCATTCACGTGGCCGATGTCCTCCCTGGCAACTCCAGCGCGCACGCTTTGACCTGGAGTTGTCGGGCTGTGTTAAGATAGCTACCCCTCATTCCGTGTTTCGCCAACTATTCACGGAACTACTGGGGCGATACCGGACTTCCTGTCCGGTATTTACCGATGGGTCCCAGATGGGTAGTTCGACGGGTTGCGCCTTTATATACAACGGTGACGCTCATACGTACCGCCTACCGGACGCCAGTTCAGTATTTACCGCCGAGTTGTTTGCCATATTTTATTTCCTCCTTTTTATCTCCAGTTCAGGTCCTGGAAGTTTTATAGTTTGTTCCGATTCTTTTAGCGCTCTCCAGGCCCTGCAACAGTTTATCGGCACCTCGGCATTGGTTGTTAAAATCCAGACGTTGATTTCTCAGCTACTGTCTCGCGGATACCAGTTTGTTTTTACGTGGATCCCAGGCCATGTGGGTATTCCGGGTAACGAGGCGGCGGATGCGGCTGCAAAGTCTGCATGTCGTCTTCCGGAGTATTCCACCCGTACGCTCCCCTATATAGATGTGCAGAAATATTTCCGTCGCCATCTATTTGCTCTCTGGCAGGAATCTTGGGAAGCGTTATCTGGCACTCAATTACGGACAATCAAGGACACGGTACAACCCTGGCATACCAGTTGCAGGAATTCCAGGCGGGAAGAGGTGGTTTTAACCCGCCTGAGGATAGGCCATACCCGAGCCACGCATGGACACCTTTTGCGTGGTGATCCGGAGCCTGTCTGTACGACGTGTAACATTCCAATCTCCGTCGCACATGTCCTTCTTGATTGTCCGCGATACGCTCGTGAGCGCCAGTCCGTTGGCCTGGGCCTTACACTGTCGTCAGTTTTAGGCAACGACCCAGTATCTGTAAATACAGTGCTGCGGTTTTGTTCCACAATTGATTTTATGAAGCAAGTGTAAGGATATTTTATTTCAGAGATTTTAGCCTTTTAGATGGCCGTAATTTTGGTTTTTTTAACGTTTTAGTGTTTTTTACTTTGTAGCAATTTTAAGTTTCTCTTTTTAGCATTTTAAATGAAACGTTTTAATAGTTGTTTAGAGGTTTTTTATCTATTTTAACCGTAGATTTTTAGTTTTTAATGGGTGATGTTTTAACACTTGACGGTATGTAATTTTACTTCTGGACTCGGGGCCCTAATGACCAAGTTGTCGACGGGCCCTTAAACCCGACACACTCACTCACTCACTCAGTGTGGTCACGAAAGCTTCTGCTTTTTCAGCCGGTGTTTCGGCTATTTGCCCGTCAATATGTAAGGGCGGTATGTTTGTGCGAGTGCGTGTCAGGCACTTCGCTATTCGCCACACTTTTCGGTTATGAGGATCAACGTCCTCCAGTGTGGCGTTCCATTGTTCCTTTATGTGTTCGGCCATTAGTATATCGGCCGTGACTCTGAGGTTGTCATATTCGTTTCGATGTATTTGGTTTCGCGTACGCTGCTATTTACGCCTGGCCATGCATTGCCTGTCTAATTATAGGTCGCGCGTTACTTCTTGACGAATGAAAATTTTATATGAAAGGTTGAATGCGAGTCTCTACTCAGCTTTTGCGGGAACGAGAGAGAGGAGGTACAGTCTGCAGTGAGATGACGCGCATGCTTCTGAGCTGAAGTAGTACAACACTACAAATCAATTTATGACACTTGCAGTAATATCAGCCACACGTATTATACACTATACCTCTATAACTGTTTCCACGTAACTTTCTTGCATTTATTCTATTCCCGACATCTCTCCCTCGTCTGAATTGCTATTTTCGTTGCATGCATACATACATACATCCGTACCGCACAAAACTTCTGCAGTCGACTGTATACACAAACGCGACAGAGGAAAACAGAGGTGTCTGTTATCGTAGCATAAACATTTGCTGACCTGTTTATTAAGGGTAGGCTCACTCATTGGATTTCTGCTCAAGGTCATTCGTCAAGAACGAACGCGCAACCTATACTACCAGGGGGCACTCAGGGCTTATGACATGTTTGCCCTCCGGCACATCAGTAATACTCGCTGTTACTGCCACTGGCAGGCAGCTTCCATCTCTCACCACTGAATGCGCAGGTGCTTAATGCGGTACTGCAGCATAGAGGTCTCGACCTCAAAACTTCCGGTGGGGTTTTTTTGTGAGTAGGCTGCCCGGGTTCGAAGCCAGGGTAGGAGTCTTACACTCTCATGCGTGCATGCGGTTAGGGCGTAAGTAGCCTTTTTCCCCACCACCAAAAAAAAAAAAAAAAAAAACTCTTGCTAGTCATTCATCCTGAAGATGGGAGAGATGTACACTCCCGAAACGTCGATGTCTTTTCACCACTACACCTGGCTCGGAGCCCGAGAGCATCTTGAATATGTTCGTCGCCAGGAAAGCTTCAAATCATATTCAACTAGCCCTGCTGCTTCTCGTATTGCAGCCAACATGGCAACACTAAATTAACAATACTTAATACATTTTATATACCACAAAAGTAAAGAGGATAAATGATTACGTAGACTTCCACGGCCTTTGTCGCGTCTTGTTCGCTCATTTTTTTTAAATAAGCGCTGCCCGGATCGGAAACAAGAAAGAAGGAAGATAGTGCGTGTTATACAGAGGTAAAGTAATTATTTTCAAACTAAATACATGACTGCTTACTCAGAAACAAAAGAATAGTGCATCAACTATGGCACACTGCAGAGTTGATAACTACATTGTTGATATCTGAAGGCCGCTTGACATTGTTGGCTTCCACCTTACGAGACTGGTGGAAGCCAGGGAAAACCTCCTTGACGTTACAGAGACTGTCATGTGGCGAATAGTTTTACTTTTCTTTTACTATGTATAGTAAGTAGGGTAGGTATTGCATTCTACTCCAAAACATCGATATCATATTTCACCGGAAATACATGTTTTGAGACCATTTAAATAAAAACCAAATTTTAGAAGAAAAAGGTCTGCATGTGTATGTCTATCTGCCTATCTGTGAACAGCTTAACTCAAAAAATAAAAGTCGGTTAGATACCAAACTTTGTATTTAAGTTCAGCATTTTCCAAAATTTAAAAGCACCTACTCCAGATTATTCTTTATATGGACTATTTTCAACAGAACTCCCAACCCAACCTTTTCATGGAACACTTTTCGAAGATTTTAAATTTATAAAAATGGCTCCACCAATTTTGATTAATTGTTTAAGATACTGCCATACCAATGATGCCGCCTCCGTAGCGTGGTATTAGTATGTCTGCCTCACATTCAAGAGGTCGTGAATTCAAATCTTGCTTAGGGTCAGTAATCTGGTGTGCCACTTTGGTATTAGTTATTAAATTACCCTTCTAAATATCTCTCCCTTTTGATTAATTCTTATCCGCCGGATTTTCAGGATAGAGCAAGTTCATATTAAACAACATGTGCATAACAAACAATTTATTAAAATAATTTAAAAGGTTATAGTTAGCATACATATAGGTGTGTGTGTGTGTGTGTGTGTGTGTGTGTGTGTGTGTGTGTGTGTGTGTGTGTGTGTGTGTGTGTGTGTGTGTTAAGTAAAACCTTTCTAACATTACATCAGATCTGGCGAAATTAACAATATGAGAAAACCACATCATATACACAATTCTAACATTTAAAACCTTTTGTTTTACACTTGTCCTAACTATACAAGCTTTCAAAACTCGAGACTTCTTTTTTATTTTTTCTGAGCTTTCTCGTTTCTTTTCCTTTAATGGTTTTGCTATTGATTTTCTTTTTGTTGTTTACCAGTAATTACTTTGGTAACATCCTTGTTTGTATTTTTCTGTTCCTTTACAGGTGAAGCTTCTTGATTTTTTGTTTATCTTGTTTAGAAACAGTTTTGCTGGATTTCTCTTTTTCAGCATATTTTTAACGGTCCCTTTTATATCTTCTTGTTCATCACTTGATGTATTTCCTTACCCAACATGTGACTTTTGCTTATCCTTAATTTTTCTTTTCTTGCCAGTTGGTTTCCGGTCATCGCCTGTATACGTGAGCTGGGCAAATGCAGACTGTTCCGCAAATTTGAATCCGAACGCAAATACAAGAACGACGCATATTAATACTGTCACCGCGCCCGCCGCATCTAATTGCCGACAGCAGCAGTGTCACCCATCGCATTATTGTCGGCACTACCGCAAAGGAGCCGAAGGAAAGAGACAGAGAATGGCCGCATTGTTGGGGCGCTTGCCGAAAGAAAGAAAAGGATAGAAGCTTCTGGAATCTTCCTCTTTGTATTCCACCGAATAACTGAACTTTCCAGAATAGTGCCTGGGAGATATAAATAGCGGTAAAGTGCGACAGGAGTGAGTCAGTCGTATGTGAAGGTTGAGTAGTCGTGCCGACGGAGACGGACAGACGATGTGGAGAGTTGTGCCGACGGAGAAGAGTTAGTTCTTTGTGTTACGAGTTCGGAGCCGTGCTGTTGGAGAATCGGAAAAGACTTTCTTGTTGTTGCAACGAGTGTACAAAGTTACTGTTTACGGAAATAAAAGTGTTTATCTCGACTACATCTGTCTACTTTACTTCACACCCACACCAAAAGCGACACTGGTGTCAGGAGTGGGATTCGTCGAATTGCTTCTAGTTTCATTACATCGTCAGAAGTTGCAACGTTAGAACCAAGATGGAGGGAGATTCGGAAACCAGGATGATGGCAATGATCAAAGAATTATTTGCCAAAATGGAAACGTCATACGACAACCTCGTTGCCAAAATGAAGACGAGAAACGACAACCTCGCTGCCAAAATGAAGACGGCAAACGACAACCTGTTTGCCGAGCTGAAAGAAGAAATAAAGACGAGAAACAAGCTTGCTGCCGAGCTGAAAGAGATGAAAACGGCAAACGACAACCTCGTTGCCAAAATGAAGACGAGAAACGACAACCTCGCTGCCGAGCTGAAAGAGATGAAGACGGAGCTATCGGCGAAAATTGACGGCGAACTGATTGGCGTGACGGAAGACGTGAAAGAACTCGGCGAAAAGGTGGAAGACCTCTGCCAGCACGTGGACGTCGTGGAGGACGACGGGGAACGTCTTGGCGCCCTGGTAGTAAGAGTTGACGAGAGCGTCAAAGTACTGGATGCCAGGGGCAGGCGGAATAGCGCGGAGCCGGGGAGGGAGCACCTAGTGGCCGAGGCGACAGTTGCGCCCGTTTCGGATGATATGAGGGAAGACGTGGAACAACTCGGCGAACTGATTGGCGTGAGGGAAGACGTGGAACAACTCGGCGAACTGATTGGCGTGACGGAAGACGTGGAACAACTCGGCGAACTGATTGGCGTGACGGAAGACGTGGAACAACTCGGCGAGCTGATTGGCATGACGGAAGACGTGGAACAACTCGGCGAACTGATTGGCGTGACGGAAGACGTGGAAGAACTCGGCGAAAAGGTGGAAGACCTCTGCCAGCATGTGGACGTCGTGGAGGACGACGGGGAACGTCTTGGCGCCCTGGTAGTAAGAGTTGACGAGAGTGTCAAAGTAATGGATGCCAGGGGCAGACGGAATAGCGCGGACCCGGGGAGGGAGCACCTAGTGGCCGAGGCGACAGTTGGGCCCGTTTCAGATAACGAAAGTGTACGTCTCGGGGAAGACAAAGGGGCAGTTCAGGGACGTCGTCGAGGATCCCCTGGAGGAGTGTGTCGGGTACGTAACCAACCAGGATATGACATGGAGGACGATCAGCAGGGAAGCGCACAAGCAAACGAGCAACACGCGAGATCCGACTTGGCGTGTGACATGGGGGGACCGTCGGAGCCATCCAATCACCTGACGCATAGTGCCGTGAACGGAAGAATGGTGGACATCATCTTGGACGGCAGGATACAGGAGAGGCCATGCCGAGCACGAGTGAACACGAGTGCAGCGGTGGACGCGACTCGCGCGGATGTGGTGGGGTTTGTTGCCGGACCCATCGGAAGCAAGGTGGCTGCGAAGGTGCGCCAGAGAGGTCGGCGGACATGGTACCCAGCGAGCCGTTTCCAAGTGCGCAGGATGGCCCGCCAACACACCAGGAAGAAGGGCAACTGGACGAGAGACCGTCAAGACCGGCGGTACTGTTGCAGAATTTCGAAGCAGGATGGCATACATCGTCCTACCCGGACCAAGGGACACTATCCAACAGCGATACCTAGGATCGTGCCTCCTGGAGAAGAGGTTCGATGGGTTACTCCACCAGGGCGCAAGGGAGCTGCCGCAGTGATAGTGCTGGTCGGGACGACCAGCTCTGAGGAGGGAGCAGTGTCACCGCGCCCGCCGCATCTAATTGCCGACAGCAGCAGTGTCACCCATCGCATTATTGTCGGCACTACCGCAAAGGAGCCGAAGGAAAGAGACAGAGAATGGCCGCATTGTTGGGGCGCTTGCCGAAAGAAAGAAAAGGATAGAAGCTTCTGGAATCTTCCTCTTTGTATTCCACCGAATAACTGAACTTTCCAGAATAGTGCCTGGGAGATATAAATAGCGGTAAAGTGCGACAGGAGTGAGTCAGTCGTATGTGAAGGTTGAGTAGTCGTGCCGGCGGAGACGGACAGACGATGTGGAGAGTTGTGCCGACGGAGAAGAGTTAGTTCTTTGTGTTACGAGTTCGGAGCCGTGCTGTTGGAGAATCGGAAAAGACTTTCTTGTTGTTGCAACGAGTGTACAAAGTTACTGTTTACGGAAATAAAAGTGTTTATCTCGACTACATCTGTCTACTTTACTTCACACCCACACCAAAAGCGACAATACAAATCCTACCGGAAATGAATAATGGGGATTGACAACTTCAGACGGTTCCATTTTCCACGTCCTCTTCACTTTAACTCCACTATTTACGTCAACACTAACCGTTACACTCTCAGGACATACCCCCTCTGGCTGTTCCCAAGCCCATAATAAGTTCTTCTTTATTAACCAACGGTATTCTCTTAATACCGTTACACTCCCCCCACACTTCTGTTGTATAAATTGGAAATTTGAACCCAATTTCCATCTAACTACTTTCCGTCATGTATACCAACATTCACGTTTACATCGTGTTCAATTACTAGCTCTTTATTTACGAGACATGTGCAAATATCAATTTATTACTCCCTTTCTCTCTCAAACGCCACCGAAACTGGAGAGCGAAAAGTTTCAACCACAAATGGCCCCACAAATTGTGGAGTAAGCTTTGCTGAATATTTATTAACCGCCTTACTTTGAGTATGACTTTGTACATAGACTTCATCTTCCACCTTAAACTTTTGTGGTTGTCGCCTGGCGTTATAGTTTATGGCCATTCTATTATGTGCCTTTAATAAATTATTTCTGACCCTTCTCCATGTGACCTTAATGTTTTCCTCACTACTATCATCTGGCAAAATATCCTTAATATGCCACAAATTCGCTAATGGGCAATTCGGTTGATATTTGAGCAATAACTTAACGGGGTTCTCCCCATGACTTTCATGTTTAGCTGAATTAAATGCAAACTAAAGCCAGTATAAATTTTGGTTCCACTTTGTATGATCCTTCGAGTGATACGCATTTAACGCATTTTGTAAGTTCCCATTAACGCGTTCACTTTGTGACGCCTTAGGATAGTATGGAATCATGCATATATTCTTGATCCTGCTACCTAGACAAACGGACCTGAACGCATTTGACCTAAAGCATATAGCATTATCGGAAATAATTTCTTCAGGCACTCCAAAACAAGCAATAATCGATTGTAAATGCTTAATAAAATTCTCTGTGTTCGCTTCCCTCAACGGATATAACCATGAATATTTTGTAAATGAATTTACCGTAACTAAGGCATATTTATTTCCTTTTTTACTCCTCGGAAATGGACCGATATAGTCTATAAACAATCTTTGCATGGGTCGTATAGGTTATCTTTGAAGTAAATACCCCACCTTCGTATTCTGCGTGGGTTTACTTTGTTTACAAGTCTGACATTCCGCAATTCTCTGTGTAATTTCTTTATCCACCACTTTCCAAATAAATTTATCTCTTATACGCGCTCGAGTCTTAAAATTTGCTAAATGCCCCCCACATGGTGCCTCGTGAAAATATTTAAATAATTCGGGAATTAGTATTCGTGGCACTACAATTTTATTGTTATGTTTACGATCTTTACAGCATAATATACCCTCCTATACCAGGTAAGGTTCAACTTCTTTCCCTTCACTGATTTGTTGTAAGATTTCTCCTAATTGATCATCCTTTCTTTGATAATCGGCCATACATTCAAATAGCACTGGAGAATTCGATAAAAGCGTACATACCTTAGGCATCTTATCAGAAGATTTCTCAGCTTGATCGTCATACATACGTGATAAGGCATCAGCTATGCAATTTAGTGAACCCTGTACATGTTGTACTTTAAATTTAAAACTGGACAATTTCGACGCCCAACTAGCAATTTTCCCAGATCGCCTGATTATCTGTTTCTAACAGAAACTCTACGTGTTCCAGATAACACTTAAATTTCTCTGTTTCAAATAATACCGCTAAAGCTTCTAACTCATAAGTAGAATATTTCACCTCTGTCGGGGATAGGCATCTGGACGCATAAGCCACGACCTTCCTTCCCCTTTGGAAATGCTAAAAGTAACTCCGCTGATATCGCTCCTGTAGAAGCATCCGTTTTCAAAATAAATTGCTTAGAAAAATCCGGAACCGGCAATATAGGAGGAGAGATTAAACACTCCTTAAGAATTATAAATGCATTTTCCTGTTCCGGACCCCATGAAAACTTAACACCTTTCTTACGCAATGCATTTAACTGAGCTGCAAGTACTGCATAATCCGGAATAAATCTGGAAAAATAGTTTACCATACCTAAGAATCTTGCTATGTGTTTAATTGTCTTAGGTCGTGGAAGTTGGCGAATATTAATAATGCGATCTGGATCTACTTGTTTACCATTAGCTGAAATAATATGTCCTAGAAATTTCAACTCAGGGGTTGCAAATTTCACCTTGTCTGGATTGACTGTTAAGCCTGCCTTACGTAATCGAGTCAACACCTCTCTTATGTGAGTTACATGCTCCTCCAAAGTAGGCACCTACAGTAGGCCTAGGAAGAACCGGTACGTTTGACCAAATGGCTCATCATTTATTTTGTGTATTTCAATATATAGTGATCATCAGTAATTAGTTTACATCGTAATTTGTTCACCAAAGCATATTGTGCTAGTAAGATTATTAGTAACAAAGGCACATAAGGCTTGTGTAAGTTCTAGAGAGATTTGTGTTGTGTATGTGCTCAAGATCAAACTTGGTTAACGTCGAGTCACGTTTTAATGGATTTTTGTGGAAATTGTGTTTTCCAAGTGCAATAGTGGTGTTATCCTAGCATTCTCAGATAGTGATAAACGTTTAAGAGTAAGATCTTTTACGGTTGTGCGCATTTAGCTGGAATAACCTACGATTTGTATTAAATACGGAAAAGGCCACCTAAAACATCTGTATTGTTAATTTATGATAGCAACACTGCATTTCACCAAAAATCTATATTTATATAAAATTTATGAACAATAACCTATAGCTGGAAGCTGTTAGTGGATTACACAACAACTTACATTATTCATACAAGTTTAAAGCCTTAGTTTAACCTAATACCAATATTTTTTATTATTATTATAAAATGTCCATATTGCTGCCGAACCATTACACGTAGTGTTTGTGTATTAGAAAGCTATTTGAAGATATTTGGAACATTCGGATATATTAATAATAATCTCAATATGCACAGGAGATCTAAAAAGGCAGTTATCGATGTCAATAAAGACAAATGTGATGAGATACAAAAAGTGAAATCTCCCAAACCAAACTCCAGTTCCAATAAAACCAATATAGATACTAATGTATATGCACTGGAAGTGAGCAGGCAATCTTTGGAAAATAAGGTAAATAAGGAGACAGTTGAAATTGAGTGTGACCAGGAGGATACTGACCTGGAAGTAGATGCAGAAACTAATCCTGAAGCAGAAGTTTCTGAAAGAAACGACTTTAATGAAGTTATTATGGCCATATCAACAATTATAGCCAAAGTAAGGATAGTGGGTAAGAAAAAGGAGACTCTTTTTAAGCTCATTCGAAAATGCACGGATTTGTACCAAGATGTTCGTAATGAACTAATAACGCAAAAGGCTGAAAATTGCATTTTGAGAGAACTTAATTGTAACAAACCACAAAAAGAAGAACAGTCACAACAGATGCCTATAAATAGTTTTACTTACGCGCAATCGCTAGCCATACCTGCACGACCGGAAAAAGAAGTCCAACTTCATAGAACAATTGAAAAGAAAGGACACACCGTTTTTATCTCTGCAACAAATGGACAAAGTGTGCGTGAAGTACAAGAAGTTGTCACCAAAAAATTACATCCGGCAAAAGATAAAATAAAAGTAAAGCGTATTCGCACAACTATGGATAAATTAGTCTTGGAAACTGAGAGCCAAGAGGATGTTGACAAAATTATGAACCATCCAGCTTTATCTGATGAACCTATAAAAGTGGAGCTTCCGAAAAAAAGACTTCCGCTTATGATTTTATGATATCTTTAGTGGACAATCTAGCGAAGAAATAACTGAAAACATATATCAACAAAATTTTTCTCATTTAATGATCTTTGAAGAATTTAACAAACATTTCCGTCTACATTTTAAAACTGGTCCACGGGAAAAGGCGACGGTACATCATGTGGCTGAAGTATCGGCAAGAATGAGACAGCAGATTTTACAAATTGGGAAATTATATGTTGGTTTCCAGGCAATTACCATAAAAGACTATATAGTAGTTGCCAGATGTATGAAGTGTCACGACTTAGGGCACATAGCAAGAAATTGCAGACCACAAGAAGCCAGTTGTGGGCATTGCGGTGAGTTGGGTCATACCAAACCTAATTGCAAAAAGATAGGACGACCGGCCACTTGTATTCCTTGCCTCAGAAGAGGAAAAATCTGTAAAGGACGACGAGACTGCCTCACTTACAAGATCTACTGGGAACGTCTGATAGCAAAAACTGATTATGGCGTTTAAGCTCCAAATATGGAATCAAAACATTCTTAAAATAGGACAAATTAATGCTCAGAATAGCCGTTTAGTGATGGCAGAGATTAGAAAAGTCACCGAAGAAATGCAATTTGATGTTTTGTGTATACAAGAACCATATTGCATTAAAGGTAAACCTGCACATCTTCCCATCTCCACCAGACATATTACGACAGGATTTAGTCCCAAAGCATCAATTTTAATAGCGAATGCTAATCTACAAGTGACTAGGATACATCAAGTCTGTGATGAACATACTTCGTGTGTTGAAGTATGTTATAAAAGAGGAACGCTCATCTTAGTAAGCATGTATGTTCAATACAGTCATCCGATAGAACCATTCATCAATAAGATGCGTATAATAAACAACATGTATCCCCATACTCCAGTCGTATATGCTGCGGATTGTAACAGCAAATCCCCCTGGTGGTATAGTACCACTAGAGATGCAAGAGGTGAACTAATGGAAGAAGCCATAGCAGAATTACAGCTCCACATTCTAAATGAGCCGCTTAATCCTCCAACATTCCAAAATGGTGCTGGTTCAACCAGTAATATTGATATTACGTTAGCAAACCACAAAGCTGCTGAGAATGTTTTGAATTGGATGGTAGGTCAGGATCTTACTACCAGTGACCATAATCTCATCTATTTCCAATATAGGCAACAACAGAACACTATAGCAACTGTTATATCTAAAAGACGAACTTTTAACATCAAAAAGGCAAATTGGGAAGCCCTGAAAGAAAATCTACTAATGCCACCCTCAATTAATGTGGGTGACGATATTGACTACAAAGCTTCTGAGCTTACTAAGGCCATTCAGAAAGCTATGATTGAGGCAATTCCAAGAAGTAAGCCACGTCCTTTTAGTAATAATATCTGGAACGAAAAACTGCAGAAACTTCGGATTAAAATGAGGAAAGCACGCCGAGCATATCAGACTTCTATTTTAAACACGGAGAGGCAAACACATCTTAGAAAATACCAACTATTGAAAGAGGAATTTAGAACTTCTTTAAAAGATCTGAGGGAAAGATCATGGGATAATTTTGTTGAGAATGCTTTAACCACCAATATATGGGGCATCCCATATAAGATAGCCACTGAAAAAATAAAGTCTCCAGAAGTCCTCTCTACATTACTTAAACCAAACGGTGAACTAACTAAAGGATGGATTGAATCTATACAAACCCTGCTAACTACTGTCCTTCCCTCAGATAACCATGAGTCAGATACAATCCAGCACAAACAACTTAGAAAGGATTTCACCTCTGACGAACCAACAGCTGGAGTCGTCTATCCCTTTGACAGATCTGAAGTTCTGCATGCATTACAAATCCTCAAAAAGAAGAAGGCTCCAGGACCTGATCAAATACATGCAGAAATACTCATACATATTGCACCAGAAATAACTCCATATCTAACAGATCTCTTTAATGAATGTCTATGGCAAGGCCGTATTCCCTATTGCTGGAAAGAAGCCAGTATCACGATCTTACATAAAGGTGGCGATAAGGATCCTGCATTGCCAAAATCTTATAGACCGATTTGTCTACTTAACCTTTTGGGTAAAGTACAAGAAAAACTCCTATGTAAACGTATACAAGAGTTTAGGATCCTGAAAGGCCTTAATCCTACTCAATATGGTTTTAGATATGGAAAGTCAACCACGGATGCAATATCTAAAGCCATAATTGCAGCTAAGAACTCTAAAAAGAACTATGTGATGGGTCTCTTCTTTGATATAGCTGGAGCTTTCGATAAACTCTGGTGGCCTGCACTTTTTGAACGCATGCGCCAACAAGAATACCCAAAAAGCCTTTATAGAATTCTGAAGAACTATTGTGTAGACCGCCGAGTCAACATCACAGGGGCAAATAGTACCGTTACACGTGATATTACGAAAGGATGCCCGCAAGGTTCTAGTGAGTGAGTGAGTGAGTGGGGTTTAAGGGCCCGTCGACAGCTAGGTCATTTGGGCCCTAGGTCAAAGTTTAAAATTTAAAAACACTCATTAACTTTTCTGGCTAAAAGTTGAACCTTAAAATAACAACTAAAAACTGTGAACACCTAAAAACCTCAGCCTACAAAGTAACACGATAAAATAAAACCCTGAAGAGCAACGTACTAAAAAGAGGAAGTTGAACGCTAAAAAAAACTAAAATACAAAATTGTTAAAACATTGAAAGGTAAAATGTATCCCAGTTAAAAACAGGGTTAAAACCTCAAAAAGGAATTAAAAAAGTGTTACACTTGCGTAGCAAATCCAATCTGGTTAATGAACCGCAGAGTTTTGGCCACAGACACTGGGTTGTCACCCAAAATTGAAGCTACTGTAGATCCCAGACCAACTGACTGGCGCGCACGAGCGTGTCTTGGACAATCAAAGAGCACGTGTGGGACGGTGAGGCGAACATCGCATATCGGACAGACAGGTGCCGGGTCACCACGCAGAAGATGGCCGTGAGTGGCTCGTGTGTGACCTATCCTCAGGCGGGTAAGGATATCTTCAGCCCGCCTGGAATCCCTGTAGGAGGTCAGCCAGGGCTCCACGCTGTCCTTAATTATCCGCAGCTGTGTGCCAGTCAACGCTTCCCAAGACTGCTGCCAAACCGATAGAAGCTGGCGACGGAAGTACCGCTGAGCATTCCTATAGGGTATAGTGTCGGTAGAAGACTGCGGCAGACGGCATGCAGACTTAGCTGCCGCATCCGCAGCTTCATTACCCGGAATGCCCGTATGGCCTGGGATCCATGTAAACACTAACTGGTATCCGCGTGAGAGCAATTGAGATATGAGTGTCTGAATTTTAAAAACGAGTGTAGACGTACCGAGGAACTGCTGCAGGGTCTCCACTGCACTCAGAGAGTCGGAGCAAATTATAAAACCTCCAGGAACTATGTTGGAAATAAAAAGTAAGCAGTAAAATATAGCACGCAGTTCGGCCGTATAAACAGAACTGTAGTCCGGGAGGCGGTATTGATGTGGCTCACCGTTATAGACAAAACTACATCCCGTAGCACCACACAACTGGGAACCATCGGTGAATACCGGAGTGTAAGTCCGGTAACGTCCCAGTAGTTCGGTGAAAAGTTGACGAAACACCGACTGGGGGGTGGCCACCTTAGCGCAGCCTGAAAGCGCAAGGTCAAACCGGGCTCGATGAAGTTGCCAAGGGGGAGAGCGGGAGAAGGAAAAACGCTCTACAGCAGGCATTCGGAGCTCATGAGTGGCGAGTAGTTCGCGAAATCGAATGCCGCTTGGACGGGATATAGTCGTATTCCGAAGATAACGGTGGGCGAGTTCGGGGCGCAATACAGATCTAAAGGAAGGGTGACCAGGGTGAACTGCCAACCTGGCCACGTAGGAACTTAATAAAATCGAGCGCCGAATAGACAGTGGAGGTTCCCCGGAATCAACATACAGACACTCAACACGACTAGTACGGAAGGCTCCAGTAGCTAGACGGATACCAGAATGGTGGACAGTGTCTAAAAGGCGGAGTTTAGTGGCGGACGCCGCGCCATAGATAAAACTGCCGTAGTCCAGTTTGGACCGCACCAGCGAGCGATAAAGCCTCAACATAACAGTGCGATCGCCACCCCAAGAGGCCCCAGATAAAACCCTGAGTACCCGAAGTGAACGATCGCAGGAAACCCGAAGCTGACGAATATGGAACTCCCAAGTTAGCTTGCTGTCGAGGTGAAGGCCCAGAAACTTACCGTGCGGAACAAACGGCAGACGTGTACCATGCAAATAAAGATCAGGTGGAGGGTGTACACCACGGAGTCGATGGAAGTGGATACATTGCGTTTTCGTAGCGGAGAACTGAAACCCGGTGCGAAGGGCCCAGTCAGCGATGGAGGTTATGTTCAGCTGCAGTTGACGCTCGAGGTGCTCAAGATTATATGATCGGTAATATATCGCGAAGTCGTCAACATACAGTGACATCGGGATTCCGCTACGAACAGCTCTGGCAATCCCGTTAATGGCCACGGCGAAAAGCGTTACGCTGAGAATCGAACCCTGGGGTACACCATTCTCCTGGATCTTTTCTTCTGAGAGGGTATGGCCAATGCGTACATGAAAACGGCGAAGTTTTAAAAAGTTAAAAACGAAGCCCGCTAGATGACCGCGTAAACCGTAGTCGTGCAGATTACGGAGGATACCATAGCGCCATGTAGTGTCGTAGGCCTTCTGTAGGTCGAAGAAGACCCCCACGACGTGCTGCTTCATGAGAAAGGCATTCTGAACATAAGCCTCCATCCGTGTCAGGTTGTCGACACTGGAGCGATGGCGACGAAAACCGCACTGAAGATTGCTCAGCAGGTTATTCGTCTCCAGCCACCACACTAAACGAGTGTTAATCATTCGCTCCAAGGTCTTGCCCCTCCGATATGGAGTGTCGCCTTGTCGTGGCGGAGGGGCTCAGTACCTGAGCCAGACGGCCTACTAAGTGTCATTTTGATTACTGGTAGGCAAGAGGTGAGGGGAAGCAAAGAACATTCCAAACGGGTAGATGGGGCTCGTTAGTCTTGGTTGACGACCCATCTAGGAGAAGAGGACTCCGAAATCAAACTCCCCCAGGGGCTCCTACTATGGTAGGTACGGGTTTGGCGTACCCGGGGCCCCAAGCCATACTCTCGATTGGGTTCCTCCAAGAGGTGAGAGGGCATATGCCAAACGCCCAATCAACTTTGGTCCACTTTTGTGTTTGACCTCCCACCTGTTACCTCCCTGTACACAGTCTGATGGATAACCTACGTGCGGGTCGTCGGAGGATGGGGTGACGCAAGGGGTGACTGGGTAATCGCGTAAGTCCCAGCCCCCGGTTATCATGTAGGATCTGTGTGCGTATCCGCTGATAAAGGTCAGTCCCGGGGAGGGGCCATTGCATGAGCTGATGCACTCCTGAAGGCGATTGGGTCCCTCTGTCTATACATTGGGAGGTGAGACCCTAGGGTGAGCAAGGTCCAGGCCAGGACTCTCACCTAAGCCGGGGTGGCGCCCAGGAAGTGAGCATGCCATCGGAGACATCTGCAATGGTGGAGGATGACATCGCCATGAGTTCACAAAAAACTCATAACAAAAAAAATTTTAAAGTTTCTGTAAAGGAAGTAGCTGAGTCGAGTGGTCCTCGCTACTTAGTTATATCTCGAACTGAGGGAGATACGAAATTTTTGTCGGTGAGCCCATTTACTATCCAAAAGGGTTTAGATAACATTGCTGGTCCAGTCAAGTCATGCACTAGATCTCGAAATGGCACGCTCCTGGTTGAAGCACATTCAGCTACCCAGGCAGCTAAAATACTGAAAGCGAACATGCTAGCAAGTTATCCTGTACGTGTCGAGATGCACAGAACCTTGAACTCCTCGCGCGGTGTGATAAACACCCGTGCATTGGAAGGATTATCCAATGAGGAGATTCAAGAGAATCTGACGGAGCAAGGCGTCATACACGTTTACCGGGTTCAACGTAAAGAAGGTGGTGAGTTAAAGCCAACTAATACCCTGTTCCTGACCTTTGATCGGGTAGATCTCCCGCAAAGGATTAAGGCAGGATATGAATCCATCGAAGTTAGGCCGTTCATCCCGAACCCACTCAGGTGTTTTAAGTGCCAGCGCTTTGGACATACCAGCGAGCTTTGTAAGGGACTAGCTACATGCCCTCAATGTGGAGATGAATCCCACGATGGTGCATGTACTACAGCTCCTACATGTGTGAACTGCAGAGGTGAACATCCATCTAGTTCCCGAGACTGCCCCCGCTTTTTAGAGGAAAGAGCGATCCAAGAGATACGAGTCAAAGAGAAGGTGCCCTTCTCATAAGCTCGGAAAATCTTGCGTCTACGCCAACCCTCTGTTCCTAGATCTAGAACCTATAGCTCAGTTGCAGCTAAAGCGGTAGCAAGCAGAGAGATTGCAACTCAGAGCAGCGATTTCAATGGGGCAACAATTTCCGAAAAAACACTTGTTGCCCGCAGCTCTATACCAAAGCCCTCAACATCAGCGCGCACATCTGTATCAACGTGTACAAAATCTGTTGGTGAAAAAAATTCAACTGTTCGATCACCAACGAAAATGCCAAACTCGGCACAGAAGACTAGTAAACCTGTTATTTACAATGCCTCGCCGATAAAATTTAAGAAGAACTACACAAAGAACGATTTCCTCAAGGAAGATAAGGCTCATCCCAGTACATCAAAGGGATATAAGAGTCCAAGGAGATCCCCTCGAAGATCCTCTTCTGGGGAATCCTCAGGGGTGGACTCAGACCGGCGTCTTTCATCTTCGCCGGTCCCCATTAGCAACCGGTTCGAGACACTCGAACCCAAGTTTGCTATGGGAAGACGCACGTCCTCGGCAGAGGACATGGAACTAGAATCTGCCCACACTGGAAGACCCCCAGTGGAAAAGAGGCGCGAAAAAGCGTCCGAAAAGAACGTCAGCCCAAGAGAGAAAAGGGCTAAATTAGTTCGACAACCGCCTGCTCCAAAGTAATGAAGATTTACCTTGGAATTACCTATCCCACACACAATGCAGTATGACTATCCTACAATGGAACGTACGTGGCATTCGAACTCAAAGGCCAGAACTTGAGCTCTTGCTGAAAGACAACGAACCTCTGGTCGCATGTTTGCAAGAGACTAAGCTGCGTCCTCAAGACGCTTTCTATCTAAGGCGATACACCCCAGTACGGTGTGATGTTACACCAGAAGAGGGTGTTCCGGCACATGGCGGCGCTATGATACTTGTGAGAGATGACATATATATGCAAATTGTACCAATACAGTCTGATATTAAATCAGTTGCAATAAGGATTGTACTGCCAGACATCCATTTCACCATCTGTAATATTTATTTGCCTCCGTCACATGACCTCTCGCACATTGATTTAGAAGATCTAGTTTCCCAGTTGCCAACACCGTTTCTGTTGGTGGGAGACTTCAATGCGCACCACCCACTTTGGGGTTCAAGTCGCGCCTGTGCGAGAGGTTAACTCATTTCCGATTTCTTGGACAGTCACAACCTAGCTCTCCTCAACACTGGAGAGCCTACATTCATTTCGGACTCCCACAGCACCTTCTCACACCTTGATCTTGCAGTTTGTTCACCTCAGTTGGCAGTCTCCTTACAATGGAATGTCATCTCTGATTTACACTCTAGTGACCACTTCCCATGTCTTATTAGTCTCTTGACGCAACATACATACTCCACACGTATGCCCAGCTGGCGTTTGGACCATGCGAACTGGAACCTTTACACCCAGTTGGCTGTCTTTACCTACAACGAGCATGACTCAGTAAATAATTTGGCGCAGCATCTCACGGAGACGATTCTCTCTGCTGCTGAACAATCGATTCCGCGGTCGACTACACACCCCCGTCGATTTCCCGTTCCCTGGTGGACGGAAGAATGTCGGAATGCCATTCGTGCTCGAAGGCGTGCACTTAGGGTTTTCCAACGTCACCCTACTTTGGAAAACCTAATCGAGTACAAGAAAATGCGCGCCAGGTCCAGACAAGTCATTAAGGATAGCAAAAAGTCATCATGGAGCAAATTTGTAGCTTCATTTAACCGACACACACCTTCCTCGGTTGTGTGGGATAGAGTGAGTGAGTGAGTGAGTATTGTTTAAGGGCCCATCGACAACTAGGTCATTAGGGCCCTAAGTTCACAGAATAAAACAAGCCAACAATAAAACCTCACCCTAAAAAGCTAAAAGGTGAAAGTTAAAATAACTTAAAAAAGGTTAAAAAGTCTAAAACCGAGAGCTAAAACAGTTAAAAGTTAAACAACTGGTAAAAACGTAGACTTATAAAACTTAAAACTGATAAAATCTTTAAAAGGTAAAAACCAGAATAACATCCAAAGTAAAAACAACTAAAAGTCAATATCCGCCAATATAAAAGCACCTTACACTTGCTTGCAAAAATCAATCTTGGCAACAAACCGCAGTGCTGTGTTGACAGCTACTGCGTCGTTGCCTAAAACAGAGCACAGTGTAAGGCCCAGGCCTAGGGACTGACGCTCTTGACCGTATTGCGGACAATCAAGAAGGACATGTGCGACGGAGAGTGGAACATTGCACGTCGCACAGACAGGCTCCGGATCACCACGCAAAAGATGTCCATGCGTGGCTCGAGTGTGGCCTATCCTCAGGCGGGTTAAAATCACTTCCTCACGCCTGGAATTCCTGCAGCTGGTCTGCCAGGGTTGTACAGTGTCCTTTATTGTCCGTAACTGAGTGCCAGCTAACGCTTCCCAAGATTGCTGCCAGTGGGTAAATAGATGGCGGCGAAAGTATTTCTGCACATCTACATAGGGTAGCGCACGGGTGGAGTATTCCGGGAGGCGGCATGCAGACTTTGCAGCCGCATCCGCCGCCTCGTTGCCCGGAATACCCACATGGCCTGGGATCCACGTAAAAACAAACTGGTTTCCGCGAGACAGTAGTTGCGAGATCAACGTCTGAATTTTAATAATCAATGCCGAGGTGCCGATAAACTGTTGCAGGGCCTGGAGGGCGCTAAAAGAGTCGGAACAGATAATAAAACTTCCAGGACCTGAACTGGAGATAAAAAGCAGGAAATAAAATATGGCAAACAGCTCGGCGGTAAATACTGAACTGGCGTCTGGAAGGCGGTACTTGCGAACGTCGCCATGGTATACAAAAGCGGAACCCGTCGCACTACCCATCCGTGAGCCATCAGTAAATACCGGAGTATGAGTCCGGTATCGGCCCAGAACTGCGGTGAAAAGTTGGTGAAACACCGAGTGAGGGGTAGCTAACTTCGCACTGCTCGACAGCTCCAGGTCAAAGCGTGCACGCTGGAGCTGCCATGGAGGGTATCGGCCATGTGAATGCCGCTCTACGGCTGGCAAGCGTAGATCGTGTGCGGTCAGAAGTTCTCGAAACCTGATGCCGCTTGGACGGGAGATAGTTGTATTCCGCGTATAACGGTACACTAGGTCTGGACGCAATACAGGTGGAAACGAAGGATGACCTGGATGAGCGGCCAACCTTGCCACGTAGGAACATAGTAACAACGAGCGTCGGGCAGACAGTGGGGGTTCGCCAGAATCAGCATACAGACAGTCCACTCTACTTGTACGGAAAGCCCCAGTAGCGAGACGGATACCAGTGTGATGTATTGTATCTAAAAGGCGGAGTTTAGAGGCGGATGCGGAGCCATAGATAAAACAGCCGTAGTCTAATTTGGACCGGACCAGTGAACGATACAACCTCAACATGACCGTGCGATCGCCGCCCCAAGATACCCCAGATAAAACCCGGAGCACCCGAAGCGAACGATCGCAGGAAGCACGCAGATAACGAATATGGTGCTCCCATGTAAGTTTGGTGTCGAGGTGTAAGCCCAAGAATTTCAGGTGCGGAACAAATGGAAGACGCGTGCCACGCAAATAAAGATCAGGGGCCGGGTGTACGCCACGAAGTCGATGGAAGTGGACACATTGTGTTTTCGTAGGGGAGAACTGAAAGCCGGTGCGAAATGCCCACTCGGCGATGGATGTTATAGCTAGCTGCAGTTGACGCTCGATGTGCTCTAAACTATGAGAGCGATAGTATATCGCAAAGTCGTCAACATACAGTGACATTGGTATTCCCCTACGAACAACACTGGCAATGCCGTTGATGGCCACGGCGAAAAGTGTTACACTCAGAATCGACCCCTGGGGTACACCATTCTCCTGGATTCGTTCTTGTGAAAGCGTATGGCCAATGCGGACACGAAATCGGCGAAGTTGTAAAAAATTAAGAACAAAGAGAGCTAGATGGCCACGTAAACCGTAGTCGTGTAAACTACGGAGGATACCATAGCGCCATGTAGTGTCGTAGGCCTTCTGCAGGTCGAAGAAGACCCCCACGACATGCTGCTTCATGAGAAAGGCATTCTGGATGTAGGCCTCCATGCGAGTAAGGTTATCGACACTCGAGCGATGACGACGAAAGCCGCACTGAACGTTGCTCAGCAGGTTATTCGTCTCTAGCCACCACACTAAGCGAGTGTTAATCATTCGTTCCATGGTCTTACAAACGACACTCGTCAGGCAGATAGGACGGTAGCTAGAGGGAAGTGTCCGGTCCTTCCCCGGCCGAGGGATAGGGATGACAGTACCCTCGCGCCAGGAAGAAGGGAAAACCTGCTGAAGCCAGATGCGGTTGTACATGTTCAGCAGGAAGGTCAACGCCTCAGGTGGAAGATGAAGCAGCATTTGTCGGTGAATGTCATCAGGCCCAGGAGAAGAGTCCTTCGCAAGAGACAAAGCATGGGCTAGCTCCGCCTCCGTAAAATGAGCGTTGTACGGTTCACTAGAGTCACTTTTAAAATTGAGGACTACCCGCTCCGCAGATTCCTTGACGGGTAAAAAGGTAGTGTGGTAGCTTTGGGTTTGGCTATCAGCAGCGAAAGCGTCTGCGAGGGCGTCGGCGATATCCTGCTCGTGGGTGTAAGAGCGTCCCTGCACGGCAAGACCGGGTATTATCGTCCGGCGACACTTGCCGTACATACGCCGAACCGCAGTCCACACCCTTTGTGTTGAAGTGCGTCGAGAGATGGAAGAGACGTAAGTTACCCAGGATGTGCGTTTTGCACTGCGAAGTACAAAACGCGCCCGGGCACGCACTCGCTTAAAGGTAATAAAGTTCTCTTCCGTAGGATGTGCACTGAAAACTCGCAAGGCCCGTTTGCGGGCTTTAACAGCCAAACGACATTCCTCGGACCACCAAGGCACAGGAAGATGACGAGGTGTAGTAGAACCGCGAGGAATGCTGGAATTTGCTGCAAGCAGGACAGAACATGTAAAATACTCCACCATGTTGTCGATGGTGGTAAAACCATCGTCGGTAAGGTGAATGAGGGAACGAAATTTCCCCCAGTCAGCCTTGGAAATAATCCAGTGAGGGTGTCGTGTTGGAATAGTATGGAAACCAGATATGTGAATGTTAATGGGAAAATGATCACTGCCAAAGAGGTCGGAGAGCACCGACCAATCAATGAGTGGTACCAATGACGGGCTACAGAAGCTAACGTCTAAGGCGGAGTACGTACCATAGGCAGATGATAAAAAGGTAGGGGCACCAGTGTTCAACAAAAGGAGGCCGGACATATCGCAAACGTCTCCTACAAGGCATCCGCGAGCATCGTCAGTGTCGGAGCCCCATGAAGAGTGTTTGGCATTCAGATCACCAAGGAAGATAAAGGGTGGCGGAATCTGAGCCAAAAGAGCTCGAAGGTCGTTCTCGTGTACAACACTGACCGGTGGCAGATAGACATTGCAAATTGACAGACTTAAGCCCTGCAACTGGACACGCACAGCCACAGCTTGCAGCGGCGTGTTTAGCGGGATGCTTGTGGCAGAGATGGTATGCGCCACCAAAGTAGCAACTCCTCCGCTTGCTCGTCGATCAGCTGCAGAGTCATGCCTAAAAGCCGAAAAACCACGAAGATGTAATGCGTGATTAGGGTGCAAATGTGTTTCTTGTAGGCAGACGATTGATGGAGAGCGTTGCGCAACGAGATGCTGTATGTCCGGAACACGTGCCCGGAACCCATTAACATTCCACTGGATTATTTCCATGGTAAAGAAGAATTAGTGATTCGTCTTCATCTTTTTCTTCTTCATCTTTACCTTAACCGACTTTGGACGGGGTAGGTTAATTTCGTCATCCCCTAGTGACTCCTCGGATGTACGGGAGTCTGAAGATCCCCTGCGGCTCGCGGAACGGGAGCGGGAGCGGGACTTCATTGATGACGTGTGGCTGCTGGCGCGAACATCAGGCCTAGAGGAATGGCTATCAACAGGCTGGCTACGACTTGTGGACGCCTTGTGAGCTGGTGTCTGCACGGCTGTAGATGTTGTAGCTTTTGCAGGTGTGGCACGAGACAGTGGAACAATACTCGCTGGTAGGTCTGTCTGTGTGGAGGCATCTGATACAGGGACATGCTGTATCGCTACGGTGTTAACAGGAGCGCGTCGGGCAGCCAAGGCATAACCTGTGGTGGTCGCAGGTTGCAGCTGCTCAAAGCGACGACGCGCCTCTGGAAATGTAAGATGTTCTTTCACGCGTAGCTCCTGTATACATTTTTCATCCAGAAACTTCGCACACTGACGCGAGCTAGATGGATGACCGGCTCCACAGTTAACACAATGAGGGTCACGGGTACAAGCCGTGCCCTCATGAGGTGATAGGCCACAACGCTCACAAACGGCAGGATGGTTGCACGCGGTCTTAGTATGTCCGAACTTCTGACACTGAAAACAGCGCATAGGGTTCGGGACATATTGACGTACGGCGGCACGCTCGTACCCGCAGAAGATGTATTCTGGCAACTGTGTGCCCTTAAAAGTGAGGAAAACCGTACGTAAATCAATCACTTTACCATCCTGCTTTCTTGTCAGACGGTAGGCTTGACACACACGCTGGTCAGAGAGGCAAGTAACAATCTCCTCGTTTGACAGACCGTCCAGACTGGATGTGGTGACAACTCCTCTGCATGAGTTTAGAGATTTATGTGGGGCTACCCGGATGGGGTAGGAGCCCAACAAAGTGGCTTTCAACAATTTCTGGCACTGGTCTGCGGTGGTCACTTCTACCAAAAGCGTACCGTCTCGTACTCGGGTGGCGTTTTTAACAAGGCCACAGATCCTGTCGAGTTCTTTCTTTATGTAAAAGGGGCTAAGATCCTTCATCGTTTTCCTTTCACTGGCCAAGGTCAAGACTAGAAAACTGTCGAAATGAGAGGGTTTGCGCGGATGCATGTTGAAATCGGACCCCCATCCGGAACCGTCGGCGTCAGCCTGCCATCCGGGGGTCAAAGAAAAGAAAGACACCAAAATCTCCACGGTCTGTGCCGCCATGGAGACCCCTCCATGACTGACCTCAAGGCGTACTTCAGAGGAGCTACCCTCCGATCTCCACTGCTTGTCCGCATGGGTAAACCGTTCACCACGTGACACCCCGGTTTTATGCCCCCACCACAGGAATAACCGCCTGTGGCTCCCCGCTTTAGCACACGCTGCCTCAACGGAGTCAGCGTGGATTCAGGGGACTTCGGGTTGATTACACCGGGGCTCCGTCAGCGGTAACACGTCCGGCCGGTGATACTAACCCGATGGCACGCGGCCGTCGGGAGATTAACACCGGCCGTGCCCTCAAGGAGCTACGTGGGTGTACATGACGTGTGGACGGGCTCCGCACCTAAGGCTACACATGGGGGCAGTGTGAAGGGTCCGCACAACCTTCGCGCCTGAGACCTCCGAAGAGCACACAAGTCGGGGGCCGCGCTGAAAACCGTGGGACAGGACCACGGAGATAGGAAAGATCCCTGCTGGTGAGACAGGAGTTATAAAACTAAGGCCTTACTAACTAATAATCGGAATAAACCTAGAAGAGGAAGAGGGTGATATAAAAAACAACATAAAATGCTGCACGTGGCACAGTTAATGAAGGTGGAGGGGGTGAAGTGATAGTGAGCAGCTCGGGGCCCCGGGTGCGCCAAACCCGGACCTACCGTGGTAGGTTCCCCTGGGGGAGTTTGATTTCGGAGTCCTCTTCTCCTAGATGAGTTGTCAACCAAGACTAACGAGCCTCATCTACCCGTTGGAATGTTCTTAGCTTCCCCTCACCTCTTGCCTACCAGTGGTCACAAAGACACACGTAGCAGGCCGTCTGGTTCGGGTACTGAGCCCCTCCGCCACGGCAAGGCGACACTCCTTCGGAGGGGGTGTGGGATAGATTAAGGCGTGTTGCAGCTAAAACGACCCAAATACCAATAGCGGGACTAAAAACAGCCACAGGAGCTGTTGTTGATTCATTTGAAGTGGCCAATACCTTTGGCAGTGCTTTCGCACAAGTGTCTAGCTCGGAAAACTACTCCCCTGAGTTCCTTCCAATTAAAACTCAGGTGGAATCTCAAGGCTTCTCGTTTCGTTCTAGAAACGTAGAAGATTACAATCGCCTTTTCACCATGGCAGAGCTGGAGTATTCCCTGAAATCTTCGCGATGTTCAGCACCAGGACCGGACGGTATTCATGTACAAATGTTACAACAGCTCTCTCCTGAAGGTAAGGCATTCCTGCTCGAGGTCTATAACCGTGTTTGGGTTGACAGTATACTCCCAGAAAATTGGCGGGAGGCCACCGTTATTCCCATCTTGAAGGCTGGGAAGGACCGTCATCTTCCCTCCAGCTATCGTCCTATTTCCCTCACCAGTTGCGTTTGCAAGGTGATGGAACGCATGATCAATGGACGATTGGTATGGTGGTTAGAAAGTCGTAACCTACTGACTAACATCCAGTGTGGTTTTCGACGACGCCGTTCAACTGTTGACCATCTTGTGTCAATATCGACACAGATAATGGACGGCTTTATGAAGAACTGTCAAACCGTTGGCATATTTTTCGATCTTGAGAAGGCTTATGATACGTGCTGGCGAGCAGGGATTCTACGTTCCCTGTATGCCTGGAACATACGTGGACGCCTACCACTTTTCATTCAGGAGTTTATGAAGGACCGCTTTTTCCGAGTAAGGGTCGGCTCGGTTTTTTCTAATTCTTTTGTTCAGGAGGAGGGAGTATCTCAGGGTTCGGTGCTAAGTGTCACGCTCTTTGCTATAGCAATTAACTCCATCTGGAAATGTGTTCCACCTGGAGTTTCGTCATGCCTATTCGTAGACGACTTCGCTGTCTATTGCACTTCTCAGCGCACGGCGTTTTTACAACGGCGCCTGCAGCAATGTTTGGACAACCTCAGAGAATGGAGCGTGAAAAACGGCTTCCGTTTCTCAACTGAGAAGACAATCTGCGTTAATTTCTGGCGCCGTAGGAGACGATTACCACCTTCGCTCCGATTTGGTCCAGATTCACTTCCCTTCGCAGAAGAGACGCGCTTCCTGGGTTTAATCTTAGACAGGAAGCTTAGTTGGTCGTCGCATATTGCACAGCTAAGAGCGAGATGTGACCGTTCCCTAAATATTATGCGAGTACTGAATGGCAAATCGTGGGGAGCGGATCGGACAATTTTGTTGCGAATATATCGCGCATTGGTCCGATCCAAGCTAGACTATGGGTGTATTATTTATTCGTCAGCACGACCATCTGTGCTGAGAAGATTAGACGTGGTCCACAATCGGGGCATCCGCATTGCAACAGGAGCTTTTCCAACAAGCCCAGTGGTGAGCCTTTACGCCGAGTCCGCAGAAGCTCCTCTGCAATATCGGCGTGAGATTCTCTTGGCAAATTATGGTTGTGCGCTTAGATGTATGCCTAAGCACCCAACGTTCGCTTCTTTTTTCACCACCACGCTAAGAGAACGATATAGAAATAGCTCCCTTAGTCCAAAGCCTGCGGGGTTCCGTTTCCAAGAGCTCCTAGTGAAGCTTGGAGTGGAACTGCCTGTGATGTTCGCCAAGGGTGAGAGACTTTACCCCCCTTGGCTATCTGGTACGCCCCATGTAGATCTTGGGATGACCATACACCAGAAGTCCACGATGCCTATTTCAAGTATCCGCACGTGTTTCTTAGAATTTTTGTCAGGTTACTCTGACCGTAGGTATATTTACACCGATGGATCAAAGAACACCAACGGTGTTGGATGTGCTTATGTTTATGGAACCGAACCATATACATTCGGTTTTCCAAATAGCACTTCCATTTTTACTGCAGAGCTTTATGCAATTTATCGAGCCGTTTTGTATGTTCGCCGTCGTAAATTAGGTGACTGCCTGATTTTGAGCGATTCCCTTAGTGCACTGCAGAGCCTTTGTCAGTTGTACAACCCCCACCCTATTGTACAACGTATCCAGGATGCCCTCCATGTTTTACACGCTTCTGGTGTTGATGTGGTGTGTGCATGGATTCCTGGTCACGTAGGTTTGCCTGGGAATGAAATGGCAGATTTAGCAGCAAACACGGCAACTACAGAACCCAGAATTATCATCTCACGTGTTACTTCGGAAGACTTTAGGCTTGAAGTGCGGAGAGCGGTGCTGTCGTCCTGGCACGACGAGTGGTCAGCTCTCCGCGGTAATAAGCTTAGAGAAGTGAAAGAACTTCCGATAAACTGGGTAACTTCCTGTCGCACATCTCGTCGCGAGGAGGTTAGTTTGGCTCGATTAAGAATAGGGCACTGCAATTTTTCGCATGGTTACCTATTTAAAAGGGACCCTGCGCCTCTATGTCCGCTGTGTGACAACGTTTTGTCGGTTCGCCACGTGCTCCTAGAGTGTTACTCTCTAGCGCACCTTCGGGATTCTCTGCAGCTGCCTGCCAGACTTGCAGAGGTCCTAGCGGACGACAAAACAGCGGTTGATAGAGTTTTTAATTTTTTAGCGCAGTGCAATACAAATTTGAGGATTTAAAATTTTTAATTATCTGTTTCTAATTTTGGACATATTTATCACTTTGTTTCATATCTGGCTATTGCCACTGCTTTTTACCTTTGTATATTTTTCTTGTTGCTAGTATTTTTATTTTTTGAGTGAAATTTATATCTGGCTATTGCCATGAGTCTCTTAAGGGCGCTAATGACCTAGAAGTTGAGCGCCCTTAAACCAAATCCAAATCCAAATGAACATCCATCCAGTTCCCGAGATTGCCCCCGTTTCGTAGAAGAAAGAGCGATTCAAGAGATACGGGTTAAAGAGAAGGTGCCCTTCTCAGAAGCCCGGAAGCTCTTGCGTTTACGCCAACCCTCTGTTCCAAGGTCCGGGACCTATAGCTCAGTTGTAGCTAAACCCGTACCGAGCAGAGAGATCGCAACGCAGACCAGCGATTTTAATGGGGCAACAATATCTGAAAAGACACTTGTAGCCCGTAGCTCTATTCCAAAGCCTTCAACATCAGCGCGCACATCTATGTCAACGTCAACGTCCACAAAATCTTCAAGTGCAAAGAACATCACTGTTACATCACCATCAAGAGCACCAAGATCAGAGCAAAAAACTAGCAAGCCTGTAAGATGTGAAGCCTCACCGATAAAGTTTAGAAAGAATTACACAAGGACCGACTTCCTCAAGGAAAATAGTATGTCTAATCCCAGTACATCGAAGGGATGTAAGAGTCCACGAACATCTCCTCGAAGATCTCGAATATCCTCTTCTGGAGAATCTTCAGGGGTGGACTCTGACCGGCGTCTTTCATCTTCGCCGGTCTCCGTGTCAAATCGGTTCGAAGCTCTCGAACCAAAATTCAGTATCGGAACACGGACGTCCTCGGCAGAGGACATGGAATTGGAATCTGCCCACACTGGGAGACCCCCAGTAGAAAAAAGGCGCGAAAAAGCGCCAGACAAGAATGCCAGCCCCACAGAAAAAAAAAGGGCTAAGTTAGTTCGACAACCGCCTGCTCCAAAGTAATGAAGAGTTACCTTGGAACTATCTGTCCCATACACAATGCAATATGGTTATCCTACAATGGAACATACGTGGAATTCGAACTCAACGGCCAGAACTTGAGCTTTTGCTCAAAGAATACGAACCTCTGGTTGCATGTTTGCAAGAGACTAAGCTGCGTCCTCATGACGCTTTCCATCTAAGGCGATACACCCCAATACGGTGTGATGTTTCACCAGAAGAGGGTGTACCGGCACATGGCGGCGCTATGATACTTGTCAGAGATGACGTATATATGCAAACTCTACCTTTGCACTCTGATATACAATCAGTTGCTGTACGGATTAAACTGCCAAACATCCATTTCACCATCTGTAATCTATATCTGCCTCCGTCTCATGACTTCTCTCACAATGAGTTAGAATATCTAGTTTCCCAGTTACCAACACCGTTTCTGTTGGTGGGAGACTTCAATGCGCACCACCCACTTTGGGGTTCAAGTCGCGCTTGTGCGAGAGGTACACTCATTTCCGATTTTTTGGACAGTCACAACCTAGCTCTCCTCAACACTGGAGAGCCTACATTCATTTCGGACTCTCACAATAGTTTCTCGCATCTTGACCTTGCAGTTTGTTCACCTCAGTTGGCAGTCTCCTTACAATGGAATGTCATCTCTGATTTACACTCTAGTGACCACTTCCCATGTCTTATTAGTCTCTTGACGCAACATACATTTTCCACTCGTATGCCCAGATGGCGTTTGGACCATGCCAACTGGAACCTTTACACCCAGTTGGCTGTCTTTACCTACAACGAGCATGACTCAGTGAATAATTTGGCGCAGCATCTCACGGAGACGATTCTCTCTGCTGCTGAACAATCGATTCCGCGGTCGACTACACACCCCCGTCGATTTCCCGTTCCCTGGTGGACGGAAGAATGTCGGAATGCCATTCGTGCTCGAAGGCGTGCACTTAGGGTTTTCCAACGTCACCCTACTTTGGAAAACCTAATCGAGTACAAGAAAATGCGCGCCAGGTCCAGACAAGTCATTAAGGATAGCAAAAAGTCATCATGGAGCAAATTTGTAGCTTCATTTAACCGACACACACCTTCCTCGGTTGTGTGGGATAGATTAAGGCGTGTTGCAGCTAAAACGACCCAAATACCAATAGCGGGAATAAAAACAGCCACAGGAGCTGTTGTTGATTCATTTGAAGTGGCCAATACCTTTGGCAGTGCTTTAAAACAAGTGTCTAGCTCGGAAAACTACTCCCCTGAGTTCCTTCCAATTAAAACTCAGGTGGAATCTCAAGGCTTCTCGTTTCGTTCTAGAAACGTAGAAGATTACAATCGCCTTTTCACCATGGCAGAGCTGGAGTATTCCCTGAAATCTTCGCGATGTTCAGCACCAGGACCGGACGGTATTCATGTACAAATGTTACAACGGCTCCCTCCTGAAGGTAAGGCATTCCTGCTCGAGGTCTATAATCGTGTTTGGGTTGACAGTATACTCCCAGAAAATTGGCGGGAGGCCACCGTTATTCCCATCTTGAAGGCTGGAAAGGACCGTCATCTTCCCTCCAGCTATCGTCCTATTTCCCTCACCAGTTGCGTTTGCAAGGTGATGGAACGCATGATCAATGCACGATTGGTATGGTGGTTAGAAAGTCGTAACCTACTGACTAACATCCAGTGTGGTTTTCGACGACGCCGTTCAACTGTTGACCATCTTGTGTCAATATCGACACAGATAATGGACGGCTTTATGAAGAACTGTCAAACCGTTGGCATATTTTTCGATCTTGAGAAGGCTTATGATACGTGCTGGCGAGCAGGGATTCTACGTTCCCTGTATGCCTGGAACATAGGTGGACGCCTACCACTTTTCATTCAGGAGTTTATGAAGGACCGCTTTTTCCGAGTAAGGGTCGGCTCGGTTTTTTCTAATTCTTTTGTTCAGGAGGAGGGAGTACCTCAGGGTTCGGTGCTAAGTGTCACGCTCTTTGCTATAGCAATTAACTCCATCTGGAAATGTGTTCCACCTGGAGTTTCGTCATGCCTATTCGTAGACGACTTCGCTGTCTATTGCACTTCTCAGCGCACGGCGTTCTTACAACGGCGCCTGCAGCAATGTTTGGACAACCTTAGAGAAGGGAGCGTGAGAAACGGCTTCCGTTTCTCAACTGAGAAGACAATCTGCGTTAATTTCTGGCGCCGTAGGAGACGATTACCACCTTCGCTCCGATTTGGTCCAGATTCACTTCCCTTCGCAGAAGAGACGCGCTTCCTGGGTTTGATCTTGGACAGGAAGCTTAGTTGGTCGTCGCATATTGCACAGCTAAGAGCGAGATGTGACCGTTCCCTAAATATTATGCGAGTACTGAATGGCAAATCGTGGGGAGCGGATCGAACAATTTTGTTGCGAATATATCGCGCATTGGTCCGATCCAAGCTAGACTATGGGTGTATTATTTATTCGTCAGCACGGCCATCTGTGCTGAGAAGATTAGACGTGGTCCATAATAGGGGCATCCGCATTGCAACAGGAGCTTTTCCAACAAGCCCAGTGGTGAGCCTATACGCCGAGTCCGCAGAACCTCCTCTGCAATATCGGCGTGAGATTCTCTTGGCAAATTATGGTTGTGCGCTTAGATGTATGCCTAAGCACCCAACGTTCGCTTCTTTCTTCACCACCACGCTAAGAGAACGATATAGAAATAGCACCCTTAATCCAAAGCCTGCGGGGTTCCGTTTCCAAGAGCTCCTAGTGAAGCTTGGAGTGGAACTGCCTGTGATGTTCGCCAAGGGCGAGAGACTTTACCCCCCTTGGCTATCTGGTACGCCCCATGTAGATCTTGGGATGGCCATACACCAGAAGTCCACGCTGCCTATTTCAAGTATCCGCACGTGTTTCTTAGAATTTTTGTCAGGTTACTCTGACCGTAAATATATTTACACCGATGGATCAAAGAACACCAACGGTGTTGGATGTGCTTATGTTTATGGAACCGAACCATATACATTCGGTTTTCCAAATAGCACTTCCATTTTTACTGCAGAGCTTTATGCAATTTATCGAGCCGTTTTGTATGTTCGCCGCCGTAAATTAGGTGACTGCCTGATTTTGAGCGATTCCCTTAGTGCACTGCAGAGCGTTTGTCAGTTGTACAACCCCCATCCTATTGTACAACGTATCCAGGATGCCCTCCATGTTTTACACGCTTCTGGTGTTGATGTGGTGTGTGCATGGATTCCTGGTCACGTAGGTTTGCCTGGGAATGAAATGGCAGATTTAGCAGCAAAGACGGCAACTACAGAACCCAGAATTATCATCTCACGTGTTACTTCGGAAGACTTTAGGCTTGAAGTGCAGAGAGCGGTGCTGTCGTTCTGGCACGACGAGTGGTCAGCTCTCCGCGGTAATAAGCTTAGAGAAGTGAAAGAACTTCCGATAAACTGGGTAACTTCCTGTCGCACATCTCGTCGCGAGGAGGTTAGTTTGGCTCGATTAAGAATAGGGCACTGCAATTTTTCGCAAGGTTACCTATTTAAAAGGGACCCTGCGCCTCTATGTACGCTGTGTGACAACGTTTTGTCGGTTCGCCACGTGCTCCTAGAGTGTTACTCTCTAGCGCACCTTCGGGATTCTCTGCAGCTGCCTGCCAGACTTGCAGAGGTCCTAGCGGACGACAAAACAGCGGTTGATAGAGTTTTTAATTTTTTAGCGCAGTGCAATATAAATTTGAGGATTTAAAAATTTTTAATTATCTGTTTCTGATTTTGGACATATTTATCACCTTGTTTCATATCTGGCTATTGCCACTGCTTTTTACCTTTGTATATTTTTCTTGTTGCTAGTATTTTTATTTTTTGAGTGAAATTTATATCTGGCTATTGCCATGAGTCTGTTAAGGGCGCTGATGACCTAGAAGTTGAGCGCCCTTAAACCAAATCCAATCAACCAATCAATCCAAGGTCTTGCAAACGACACTCGTTAAGCAGATAGGGCGGTAGCTGGAGGGAAGTATCCGGTCTTTCCCAGGCCGAGGGACAGGGATGACAATACCCTCGTGCCAGGAAGATGGGAAAACTTGCTGAATCCAGATACGATTGTACATGCCCAACATGAAGTAGAGAGCCTCAGGTGGGAGATGAAGCAGCATTTGTCGGTGGATCTCATCAGGACCCGGAGATGAGTCCTTTGCAATAGACAGAGCATGGGCCAGTTCCGCTTCCGTAAAAGGAGCGTTGTAAGGTTCACTACAGTCAGTGTTAAAATTCAGGGCTATCCGCTCCGCAGATTCCTTGATGGGTAAAAAGGCGGTATTGTAACTTTGCGTTTGGCTATCGGCAGCGAAAGAGTCGGCAAGGGCGTCGGCAACATCCTGCTCACTGGTATAAGTGGAGCCCTGTACGGTAAGACCGGGAATTATCGTCCGGCGACACTTACCGTACATACGCCGCACAGCAGTCCACACCTGTTGTGCAGAACTGCGACTGGAAAGGGAAGAAACATAAGACTCCCAGGAGCTCCGCTTTGCACTGCGAAGTACAAAACGCGCCCTTGCGCGACAGCGTTTAAAAGAAACAAAGTTTGCCTCCGTTGGATGTAAGTGGAAGACACGTAGAGCACGCTTGCGTGCTTTCATAGCCAAACGGCATTCCTCGGTCCACCAAGGTACAGGAGCACGTCGTGGGGTAGAGGAACCTCGAGGAATGCTGGAATCCGCTGCGAGCAAGATAGAACAGGTAAAATATTCCACCATTTCATCAATGGTGTCAAAATAATTGTCCCGAAGGTGAATGAGGGAACGGAATTTCCTCCAGTCAGCCTTGGAAATAATCCAGTGAGGAAAACGTGTTGGCACAAAATGGTAGCCGGATAGGTGAATGTTAATGGGGTAATGATCACTGCCATATAAGTCGGAAATTACCGACCAGTCAAGTAGTGGTACCAGTGACGGAGTACTATAAGAAACGTCTAGAGCGGAGTGTGTACCATAGGCAGATGATAAGAAAGTAGGCACGCCAGTGTTTAATAGGACTAAGCCGGACATATCGCAAAGGTCTGCTACAAGGCACCCTCGAGCATCGTCAGTGTCGGAGCCCCAGTGAGTGTGCTTGGCATTCAGATCGCCGAGAAAAAGGAGTGGTGGCGGAATCTGCGCCAAGAGAGCCCGAAGATCATTTTCGTGTACAACACTGACGGGTGGCAGATAGACATTACAAATAGAGAAACAGACATTCTGCAGCTGTACACGTATCGCTACGGCTTGCAGCGGCGTGTTAAGTGGTATGCTGACGGCAGAGATGTTATGCGCCACCAAAATAGCCACACCACCACATGCTCGCCCATCAGCTGCAGAGTCATGTCTATATGCCAAAAAACCACGAAGGCGGAGAGCGTGGTTAGGGTGCAAATGGGTTTCTTGTAGACAGACGATTGATGGACAGCGTTGAGAAAGTAGATGCTGTATGTCCGGAACACGTGCCGGGTACCCATTAACATTCCATTGGATTATTTCCATAGTAAGAAAGAGATCAGTGGTTTGTCTTCATCTTTTTCTTTCTTACTTTGGCTGACTTTGGACCTACGATGTGAAAGTCGCCGTCCTCTGGAGATTCCTCAGATGTATGTGAGGAAGAAGATCCTCTACGGCTCGCGGAGCGAGAGCGGGACTTCAAAGAGGAAGAGCGACTACCGGCGCGAACAATAGGCCTGGAACGATGTTTTTCAACAGGCTGGCTACGGCTTGTGGACGGCTTAGGAGCTTTGGTCTGCACGGCTGAGGATGTTGTCGCCGATGCAGGTGTGGCACGATTCAGTGGAGGGGTACTTGCCAGTGGCTCGGTCTGGGTACAAGCGTCTGCAACAGGAACGTGCTGTATGGCGACTGTGTTCACAGCAGCGCGTCGGGCAGCAGAGACATAGTCCAAGGTGGTCGTGGGCTTGAGCTGCTCAAAGCGGCGACGCGCTTCTGGAAAGGTGAGGTGTTCTTTCACACGCAGTTCCTGAATACACTTCTCATCCAGAAACTTCGGACACTGTCGAGAGCTCGATGAATGACTCCCTCCACAGTTAACACAGTTCGGGTCACGGGTGCACGCCGTGCCCTCATGTGTCGGTAGGCCACAACGCTCACATACAGCAGGATGGTTACATGATGTTTTGGTATGTCCAAACTTCTGACACTGGAAGCAGCGCATAGGGTTCGGAACATACTGCCGGACAGAGGCACGTTCGTAGCCGCAAAAGATATATTCCGGCAAGACAGTGCCCTTGAACGTAAGGAACACTGTCCGCAATGGTACGTCTTTGCCATCCTGCTTGCGCGTAAGCCGATACGCCTGACAGACTCGCTGATCAGACAGGCAACTGACTATCTCATTACTGAGATTGTCGAGACTAGAAGTGGTGACGACTCCCCTGCAGGTGTTGAGAGTTTTGTGGGGGGCTACCCGAATAGGGTAGGACCCCAACAAACTAGCCTTTAGAATTTTCTGGCTTTGTTCTGCATTATTGGTCTCTAACAGTAGCGTACCGTCGCGTAGTCTGCTCGCATTCTTTACGGGTCCACATATTCTGTCCACTTCGCGCTTAATGTAGAAAGGGTTCAGGTCCTTAATCGTTTTCCCGTCACATGCCAAGGTCACAACAAGAAATGGGTCAGTGAAAGGGGTTTTGCGCGGATGCATTATGGAATTGGACCCCCATCCGGAACCGTCGGCGTCAGCCTGCCATCCGGGGGTCAAAGAAAAGAAAGACACCAAAATCTCCACGGTCTGTGCCGCCATGGAGACCCCTCCATGACTGACCTCAAGGCGTACTTCAGAGGAGCTACCCTCCGATCTCCACTGCTTGTCCGCATGGGTAAACCGTTCACCACATGACACCCCGGTTTTATGCCCCCACCACAGGAATAACCGCCTGTGGCTCCCCGCTTTAGCACACGCTGCCTCAACGGAGTCAGCGTGGATTCAGGGGACTTCGGGTTGATTACACCGGGGCTCCGTCAGCGGTAACACGTCCGCCCGGTGATACTAACCCGACGGCACGCGGCCGTCGGGAGATTAACACCGGCCGTGCCCTCAAGGAGCTACGTGGGTGTACATGACGTGTGGACGGGCTCCGCACCTAAGGCTACACATGGGGGCAGTGTGAAGGGTCCGCACAATCTTCGCGCCTGAGACCTCCGAAGAGCACACAAGTCGGGGGCCGCGCCGAAAACCGTGGGACAGGACCACGGAGATAGGAAAGATCCCTGCTGGTGAGACAGGAGTTATAAATCTAGGAACTTACAAACTAATAATCATAATAAACCTAGAAGAGGAAGAGGGTGATATAAAAATCAACATAAAACGCTGCACGTGGCACAGTTAATGAAAGTGGAAGGGGTGAAGTGATAGTGAGCAGGTCGGGGCCCCGGGTGCGCCAAACCCGGACCTACCGTGGTAGGTTCCCCTGGGGGAGTTTGATTTCGGAGTCCTCTTCTCCTAGATGAGTAGTCGACCAAGACTAACGAGCCTCATCTACCCGTTTGGAATGTTCTTAGCTTCCCCTCACCTCTTGCCTACCAGTGGTCACAAAGACACACTTAGTAGGCCGTCTGGATCAGGTACTGAGCCCCTCCGCCACGGCAAGGCGACACTCCTTCGGAGGGGCAAGGTTCTATATTGGGTCCAATATTCTGGGATATAAGTTTGGAGCCTCTGCTTAATGAGTTAGTAGTTGACACACAAATATATACCACTATAGCATATGCGGATGATCTGCTTTTATTAATACAAGGAAACACCCGCCTGGAACTGGAAACAAAATCTTCTGATGTGACCCAGAAGGTATATAAATGGTGCAACTCTGTTAAACTACAAATTGCAGCTAACAAATCTGCGTATTTGCTATTTAAAGGTAAATTATTAAGAAACCCAGTTATACGAATACACGAATAACGTATTCAACGCCACAAGTATATTAAATACCTTGGAATAAATCTTGATGAGAAACGCAACTTCAAGACACATGTCACTCAGGTCTGCAACAAAGCCAGTAAAATTATGATGAAGATTGCCAGTATTGCCCAACGTCAATATAAACTACCTCTCACTACCATTAGAACATATAATAATTGTATCTTTACTGCCATCATTACATATGGTGCAGGAGCGTGGGCACAGTGTATGCAAAAATTAAACCTCGTCGCAGATCTCAGAAAATGCCAGAGGAAAATTCTTCTCCGTTTTACTGGAGCAGCAAGAACGACCTCTACTATGGCTCTTCTTGTGGCCACTGGTACCTGGCCAATAGATCTACAGGTTCGCCTATATGGTGCTTACTACTGGCTAAAGAAAAGCAATCAACAAAAGATAGAAGATATAATAGGAAAACGATGCTATATGAAAAGACAAATAAGGGCTGAGTTAATATCCTTATGGCAGTCAGAATGGGATAACCTGCAAACTGGGAGACGCACCTATATGTTTTACCCTAATATACGAGAAAGGTTACGACTAAAGCACCTAAATCCCTTACAAGCTGCATTACACTATATTACGGGCCATGGGCCATATGGCACTTACTTAAAACGTTTTAGTATCATCAACTCTGAAATGTGCACCAGATGCAATACAAAAGATACTCCTGAGCATGTAATGTTTAACTGTCAGAAATACAGTGAAATAGGACAATCTAACAGGGAAAAGCTCATGTACCTCACTTTATCGGAAATGGTCAAGAATAAGGAAAATCTAAATGCTTTAAATGAGTTAGCGACTCAAATCAGTATAGCAGAAAGATCTTTAAGACAAACTGAACAAGAAAGAAATCTAAGAAATTTCTATACACCTCCAGCGACTGTTGTAGCACCATCCCGTCGATCGTTAAGATTGTCAAACCAACTGTAAGCAGAAAGGAGAAGAACGAGGCCAAAACGACAGCCTGATGAGACTTGGACAGCCTACCAGAGACTAGGGACAACTTGACAATATCACCAATTTTCCTTATTGTTATTTAGTTTAATTTAGTTTTAGTTTAATTAGTTTTCTGCACATTCTATTGTGAACAAATTGTAATAAATAAGTTTAAATAAATGAAAATATCCGCACACTACGTCCAGATATAAGAAATTAGGTATCTGGACATAGCTGGCAGATATTATTTTATTTTATTTTTATTTTTCCTCCAAAGTAGTTGAATAAGTACATGAATCATCTAAATAATTATATAAATATGTAAATTTAATATCCTCAAAAATGTTATCTAATAGTTGTGTAAATACTTGAGCACCCACTGCCAAACCAAAAGGTAACGAAGTAAATTCAAACAAATCATAATCCGTAGTAAACGCTGTGTACCTTCTAGAATCAGGGTGCAATGGGATTTGATAATATGCATTATTTAAATCTAGCTCCTGCAAACCAATGAAAGGAATGACGCAGAAGCGGCAACGGTGTAGAATCAATACGAATCCGTTGATTTAACTGACGATAATCCACTACTAAACGTACATAATTACTTGGTTTAGGTACTATGAATACTGGAGTAGAATAATTTGACTTGGAAGGTACGATCACACCCATTTCTAACATTTCGTTAACCTTTTGTCGTAATAATTTTAAACGAGTCGGGGGTAAACGATAAGGAGGTAATCTTATTGGGGTTGTATCTTCTAATTGTATCTGATACTCAATAAGATCCGTTCGTCCCAACTTCTTTGTGAGTACATCACTAAATTCCATACAAATATTCCTCAACTCTTGCTGTTGTGGAAGTAAATATCCTATTTGATTCTCCGCTTGAATTTGCTGTGCGTCAACTCTCGCACGAACCTTATCAGCTGGCATTGGTTTAGCCCAGGTCTGTAAGTAAATATAATCGTCTGGTCGAAAGCGAAAATATGCTATACGCTTCGCTAGATCTAATACCATTTTAGTATGTTTGTAGTAATCAGCGCCAAATATTAGGGGCACGAACAAATTTTCAATAACATACATTTTATAATTCCATCGAAAATTCCTTGTTCGTACTGAAAGAGTAAGCGAACCTAATGTCTTTAACTGGCTACTATCCACTGTAATAAATTCTTTCGATTTATTATCTAACTGAGAAGGTTTATGTTTCACATACTGTGAATTCACGAGTGTGATGACACTTTCCGTGTCAATCAAGGTGATTGACAATATTTTGTTAATTTCTACAGTTACAAAAGGCAACTCTGCATTAGAGAATCCCTGTAAGGCATTTACCCCTTCACTGGGCCTTTTCCTTAATTGTCAGTCTTGTAAGCCCATGCGTGAATTTTCAAAAATATGCCTTTCCTTTCTTTGTTTTGCATAACAATCTGCAATCATATGTCTCGGTTTATTACAATAATTACACAAAAGCCCTTATTTATTCTCAACCTTATCTGGGGTTGGCCCTATAGTATCGTTTTTCAAATGTTCCCTCATAGATCTATTTTTCTCAAATTGTTTACGTTCTTTAAGCAGGTAGTGCGTAATAAACCAGAAGATTCGTCTTCTGATGTTGCTTCTTTTATCTTACTGGCCAACATCGGTTATAAAACATTATAATCACTAGCTGAATGTGTTCTGTTTTCCACTGCCAGGGTAGGAAAGTCATTCAGTGCATTGAACAGGGTAATTAGAAAATTAAGAAATACGGTTTAAGTTTGTGTGAAGATTTCAGCTGAAGGTGACGAGGATACTTGAGTCTTTAATTCATAACATTAACAGATATGCTGCAAAAACAACCTCGACGCATTAGTTTGCTGTAAATGTAATTTATTGCATGCAATAATATTATTTTATTGATTTCCATAATTTTATTCATTAAGATAATAACTTAGGCTGTACCTGCTTAGTAGTTACGCATAATTTTATTCAAGTCAGAGAACAGGAGCCAATTCAAAATATTAGTACCGTTAGTTTTCTTAAAATACGGTGTCTAAAATTGGAAGCTTATAGTATTCTCCTCCTGTCCCGCTTAATATATCCTCCTCGGAGGAAAGTGGCTGTATGCGCCAGTGTATCCACTTATACAAGTCATCCAAAATAAAGAGGACTTTCGAAGACTTTCCCAGAAAATCCAACTTATATATTTCATTTGGCGTGTTTTCTTTTTCTTTCCTTTTTTTAAAATATCCTCCAATGTAGTGTCATGTCGGACAATGTATGAATGAAATGTGTGAAATAATGCTAAAATGAGCCCGAGGTCCATAGAGCTTTAAGTTACCCGACATTCGTCTTCTCAGGATATAGGAAAACCTCGGTAAAAACCCTAGCAGAGCAGAACAGGATAGTACCTATATTGCATAACAATTCGCGCATAACAGTGAAAGATAAAATTTATATGAATTACCGCCATGGAACTTCCCTTTCAGCCTGAATTTCTTCATCGTGCGGAACTGGAGACAGAACTTAACTTACGCCAGATTAAATTTGAGCCTAGAAACACAGTTCCGGAATTAGCGGGAAGACTTCGAGCCAGCAGATTGAAATTAAACTTGGAGCACCCTTTGACCAGGTACAAGAGGTGGAATCACGTGAGTTAACTGTTAACTTATTAGCTGAGATGTTACAAGATTTAGATTCATCGGAAATCACACCAAGTCAACGTCGTAGATTGCTTGGTCGATTTAAATATTAGGGATTTAGATTAAAAGAAAATGGGAGATTAGCAGAGAGTCGCAAGAAAACGCATCTTGCTCAAGTCAATACCAATTGGTGCTGAATCGTCTTTGGAGACACTCTAGAATCGTTTTGTACTAAGGTTTTCAAAAAGCATTAAGTCCAAAAATTTAATAAAATACTCCTGAAAAAAAAACACTTGTAATTCACAAATACTGATATACTCCATGTTTCTGTAGCGTTTGCACTATAACAGGCATTGGCAAACGTGTACTTAATGAGGCCTCGCAACTATGGCGAGTCAGGGGCAGCGCTTACTCTGCAATGCATGGACACCGATCATGGGCGGGCTGTCCTGTCGTATTTGCCTGTACTTCTAAGCATGTCTGTGTCAAAGTCAAAGGTGGCTGTGCGGAAACGTGCATTTCAAGAATCGTGGGAAGAGAAGCATTTTTGTTACGCACAAGAAGACAACGTAAGATGTTTGTTGTGCTCTAAAATTAAAAAAGGCACTCATCAATGGAACATCAAGCGACATTATGATACATATCTTAAAGATCACCATACAATCACAGATAATCATGTATTCATAAATTTACACCACGATTTGAAGTAGCATTAACACTACGTACTGTGCTTTATTCCTTTTATTTTTTTCAGGTCTAGATCGGACTAACCAATTGCAACAGCTCAAAGAGCAACATTTAGACAATACCCCTAATATTAATTCAAATATTATAACTGATAGACAACTTCATGCCAGTTATGCTGTTGGTTTAGAGGTTGCTCAGTTATTGAGGTGTTTTAGTGATGGAGCTTTCATAAAAAAATGTGTGAGTAAGGTTGCCAACATAATTTGCCCCGAACAATATGATATTTTTAATAATATTCCATTATTAGCACGAACCATACGGAGGAGGATACATAAAATAGCAGACAACCGAAAAAGGACTACAAACTACAGTCCGTCTGGTCTAAGTTGGAACATGACCTACTTAGCGCTACCCCTCCCTGTGATAGGGGAGGGATGACAACACCTCGCCACGGCTATCCGCGACTGCCTAGTCTGCGTCTGTCGGTAATACGTATTTCGACGAGTGTACGGGCTGCTTATGTACCTTTAATATTGAGAGTGAAATATGGAAATGCTGGTGATGCGTTTAGTTCTGCTCATTGTGTTGACAATCGTATTGTTCCAAGCTGGTGTTGGAAGAAAGGGGAAACCTCTTCAATCTGATGCCCGGGAAGTTGTATGTTTGGTACATAAGTGTTTTACTGATGAACTAGAGGCGTTAACATCGGGTAAACCAACAATGTCCGTGACACAGGTCATGGAAAGAACCGCCGCAGCTACTGGTGTATATCACACTTCAATATACAGAATTTTGCAAGAAAAGAAGAAAGCAGACGAAAATGGGACCGCTGTTAGAACACCAAACGACCAAACAGACAACCGACAAGCACAACAGCCGCTTCATTTACAAAGGCGGCTATTCGTAGTACAATTTATAGGTCGTACACATCGCATTTCTTGCCCGAAAATTGGAAAGCTGTCTGTGAGCATGTGAAGCGCGTAGAAGAAATGTACTGGGGAAAAGAATTAATGGACGGCATATTGGACAGTTTCAACATAATTTTAGAAGACAGTTACTCTGAATTGGAAGATGCATGTGAAGACTGCGGATGTGATCCAGCATCCGATATCCATGAAGCCGAAGATCTTACCAGCTTACCGGTACCCTCCAAGGAACCCTTCTTGGACGGGATCTCTACACTGACGCTATCTAACAGCAGTTATTAAAGCGCTGCTCTCTGATAGCTGCGCTATAGTCAGGCAGTCAATCGCACCGTTGCATGTTGCATGGAACCGATGCGAAATGGGATTAGGCAGTCTTGGAGTACCCACAAGAGGGCGGACAGTAGTGCGTTCTCTCTCTAATTCCCATGTTTCAACATAAACCGAACGAACTGTAAGGTCCATAAATTTATAGCCTTTTCTCTCGCGTTGGATGAAAGCACTGACAACGTTGACACAGCACAATTGGTAATTTTCATTCGTGGAGTTACTAAACCTCTCGATAGAAGAATATATGCTTGAAGTCATTCCACTTAGGGAACATACAACACGAGCAGAATTATTTCAAGCACTTAAGCAATGTGTAGAAGAAAAGAAACTGAATCTAAACAATCTTGTATTCAAGTAACGGATGGGACTCGAAATATAGCTGGTGAAAAAAGGGTCCAATTGGTAGAGTGAAACGTTATTTAAATTAAATGGGAATAAACAATAGCATAAAATGTTTTCACTGTATAATACATCAGAAAACATTATGGGCAAAAATACTAAATATAAAACATGTCATGGACAGACTGTAAATAAAATAAAATCACACTCCTTGAAACACCGACAATTTTGTAAAGTACTGGAGGATTTAGGACTTTCTTATGAAGAACTATCATACTGCACAGAAGTCAGATGGTTAAGCAGAAGAGACATGCTCAAACGATTTTTCGAAATGCATGAAGTGATATCTGAATCCTTAAAGGGGCAGGTATGTTGATATTAGTGCTTAATTGCAATATATGTTTATGTGGTACTGAATATGTCTTAACATTTCTTTTTTCTTTCTTTGTTTAGGATATAGACATCCATGAATTGGGAGATGAAGATTGGATAAGTGATTTTAGCCTTCCTCACTGACATTTCTCAACACTTCAATACTCTTAATAGTCGTCTTCAGGGAAATTTCCACAATATAGTTCATATGTATGGCATGGTTAGATCATTCGTAAAGGTGACAGATTTATGGAAATCAAATCTCATGAGAAAAGAGTTTCATCATTTTCCATGTCTAAAATCTCCTCCCAATATTTCTGTTTGAAATCTGAATAAATATAGTGGTCTTTTAGATAAAGTAAAGAGTGAATTTGAAGTAAGGCGATTCAGTGATTTTAAATCCATGCAGAATGATTTGGCTGTTTTTGCTAATCCTCTTGCAATAGATTTACCTAAGGTTAAACCAAAATTACAGCAGGAAGTCGCTGATTTACAATGTGATACGTGTATTCAATTTCAGTGTGAAGAATTGAGTGATTTGGATATATTTAAAAATCTGAAAGCAGATACATATCCATCTCTTAGACCGTTTGCTGTTACTGTTGTAGCTATGTTTGGATCCACATATGTTTGCGAACAATTTTTTTCCACAATGAAGCTTGTAAAATTGAAGCAACGATCGCTATTAACAGATGATACATTTACGTGCTATACTGAGAGTGGCTACTTGTTATAATATATCACTAGATTTCTATGGTGCATTTTAAATAGAAGTGAATTGAAATATAGTGCTCAGATATCTAGGCCTACTTAAAATATCGTAGATCAAAATAGCTGGATTCAAGTATATGGACTATTCCTTATTGTACTCTGTAGCGAGTGAGTTCAGCACTGACTCTGAGCGAAGGTCAATGCCATCTGTTCTACATTGCGTCATGTGCATTGCGGGTTGCATGTTGAGACGTTATATTGATACCTCATTGAGTATATGTTTGCCGATGCCTGCACTATATACATGTACAAACTAATCGAATCTATTAAAATCGGACAAGCAAAACGCAAAATTCATAGGTTTCTGTTAATTTATCAAGTAAGAAACTATTGAAACTTAGCCAATTTATTTATATAACCGATATTAGCTGTAAATATCCAGTTAAATGTTCGCGGATACTATAGAAGAAGATAAATAACAGCTACTTCGAGATACATTTGCTTAAAACTTTGCTAACTTTGAGGAATGAAACGCAAAAGAAACCGAAAACCGCAAGAAAAGTCAAATTGTTCAATTCCATCTGAAATGGTGCTAAATCTTCTTTACGGATATTGTAGAATCGTTTCAAACCAAAAGCTTTCAAAAATGAGTAAGTCCAAAAATTGGGTGAAATGCTCCTGAAAAACACTGGTAAATCACAAAAATGGGTATATTCCATGTTTCTGTAATATTTGCGCTGAGTAAATGTGCAAACTAAGCGAATCTATACAAATTGTTCAAGGAAACCGAGAATAACAAGAAAAATCATCTTGCTCAAATGCATCACAACTGGTGCTTTGTAATATTAATGCCCTCCAACGTAGTTATGTCCGATAGTGAATTAATGAAATTGGTGAAATGATGCTCAAATGAGCCTGAGATCCATAGGGCTTTAAGTTACCCGACATTCGTCTTCTCAGGATAAGGGGAAAACCTCGAAAAAAAAGAAAAAAAAACCTTATCCGGATAACTCATTCTAAGCGAGATTCGAACTCGCGATCTCTTGATCTTAGACGGATTAAGTCTAAAAATTTACTAAAATGCTCCCGAAAAGCTCTTGTAACGTGGATATATTTCATGTTACCGTAGTATTTACTCTGTATAAATGTGCAAACTAATCGAGTGAGTGAGTGAGTGAGTGAGTGAGTGAGTGAGTGAGTGAGTGAGTAGGGTTTAAGGGCCCGTCGACAGCTAGGTCATTAGGGCCCCAAGTCAGAAGATAAAAGCAGGGAAAAACTCACCACCACCTAACAATGAATCAAATATTAAAACGGGGCGTCTAAAAGAAAGATAAAAGCTAAAACAGGTCAAATGTAAAACTGGTCTAAAAAGATAACGTAAAAAACAGTTAAAACCTCAAAACTGATCTTAAAATGTACACAGATAAACATGCGAAGGTTAAAAATAAAATCACAAAGTAAAATACAAGTTAAACCTGCTTAATGTAAGTGTTTGGTTTTCATCTTTTTCTTTTTCAATCTTATCTTGACCGACTTGGGAGCTGGTATGTTCAAGTCGCCATCCTCAGATGAGTCTGAAGAGCCCTGTCGGCTTGTTGAGCGGGAGCGGGACTTCTTTGATGATGGACGACTACTCACCCGGTCTTTAGGTCGCGAATGGTGAGCGTTTCCAGGTAAAACGGTGTGGCTACTGCTTGTGGATGGCTGGTGAGCAGGTGTCTGCACGGCGGAAGATTTAGTTGCCGGTGCAGGTTGTTTACGGGACGGTGGAGAGGGAGAGGCGCTCGTTGGTGAGTCAGTCTGCGTGGCAGCATCAGCGACTGGAACGTGCTGAATGGCCACAGTGTGGGCAGGAGTTCGGCGGACTGCTGACGCGAAACCTAGGGATGTCGCAGGTTTCAGCTGTTCAAAGCGGCGACGTGCTTCCAAAAAGGTGAGCCGTTCTTTCACGCGCAACTCCTGTATAGCTTTCTCGTCCATAAATTTAGAACACTGACGCGAGCTTGATGGATGGCTCTCTCCACAATTCACACAATGAGGGTCACGGGTACAAGCCGTGCCCTCATGAGGTGATAGGCCACAACTCTCACAAACGGCAGGATGGTTGCACGCTGTCTTAGTATGTCCGAACTTCTGACACTGAAAACAGCGCATAGGGTTCGGGACATATTGACGTACGGCGGCACGTTCGTAACCGCAGTAGATATATTCTGGTAATTGGGTGCCCTTAAAAGTGTGGAACACCGTACGCACAAACTAATCGAATCTGTCCAAATTTGTAAAGGAAACCGAGACTGTCAAACAAAATTAATTTGCTCAAATGTATCTCAAATGGTGCTAAATCGACTTTGGAGACTGTAGAATCGTTTTATGTCAAAATCTTTCAAAAATCATTTAAATACTGAATGTTACTCAGAAGTGCTTAGATAATGGGGGTAACCAAAAATATGGAGACAAATGTAACTGTAGGAAGGGAGAGTTCCCCCAGAGAAGTAGAGAGAATTGTGGTACATTTAGAGCCAGAGATTAGGCACAGCGAGCAGGTTGCATCCACGGTGAACATAATTCCCGTAAATGTAGAGCAGAAGATGCAGCAGATGTTAGTGTAAATTAATCAAATGCAACACCAGTATGTGTCGCTCAAGAGGCCTTACCTGCACAATTAAAGGCAAATTTTGGTAACCCAGGAAGACACGTAAAGCTACAGTTCGCCAGCCAAGAACAAAGGGAGGAAATTCACCCAGGTTGAAGTGGGACAAATTAGACAGAAATGTGATACCGATGTCGACAGCTTCTGTAAATAGTGTAACTAGTGGTATACAAGAGGCAAGGGTCACTTGTGTCGCTCCCAAAGCAAGGCAAAGTTCCTTTGAAGCAGATGTTATAGCCGAATTAGTTGGCACGAAAAGAACTAGTTGTAGAATTGCAAGACTTGCAGTTAAGCGAAGTCAGCTCTAGCTAAGAGAGGAGACGACAAAAGCTACCGCTTTCCAGGGAAGCGCTATGGATACAATTATGACTAGATTCGAGAAATTGCGAAAGTCAGGGATGTGATTGAGCGGATTACCAAGGGCCTTTCATATAGCCATGCGTCAACGCTTCGAATATTGATATGTAGTGGAAAGGACGAGCGACCGCATTGACGCTGCCTCACCCCGTCTTCAGACGTACTGTAATTCTGGTGTGCATGCGTCACAGAAGTTTCAAATTTTTAAATGACCTCCCCGTGCCCCGTTTTGACAGCAAGCGTCACATCACGAAACAATTTATAAATAACTTAGAATCATATTTTGCTAGTAGGGGTATACCTGACAACTATCGTATGATTGGGGTACAACGGAGCCTATGAGGTTCGTTTCTGAGTTGGTTCCATCTAACTTACGGGTGACCATGGCCAATATGTACATTACAGATTGGGATGTCCAATATGAAGCCAAATAAACAACGGAAAGTATCAGGCAAATAATTGCAAGTCCATGCCTGATTATTTTCAGCAACTAGGGCAGCTTAACAAGCTGTTGGAACCCCCATAGGTCATCATCTAATGGTAGTAGGCTGCAGACGCTAAGCGAAACGATTGATTTGCTAGCGATGTACAAGGTGGTCTACGTATTCCCGAGCCAGATTTACTCTCTAACCAAAGAAACGATGGGATGAGGGCACTGAGATCTCAAAACAGGCATGGGAATGATGTAGGCCGACAACGGCTTACAGGTCCGTATGATTATGGTCAAGATAGACACTATCAGCAGAGATATGGGCGAAGGACGTAAAATAGGCCGTATTAGGATTATCCGGTACAATGTATGAGGTTAGCAAGGTAGGAATAGTCCCGGAGAAACAGGCCATTGGCAGACCACTAAGTCCCCCAAAGAAGTGCAGATTGTGAACGGCATGACAGATCGCCATACAGTCGGGAGCCCACGCGGACATGAACAACCACGCCCACCTTCGCCTAATGCATCTAGCATCGAACCCAAATACCCAGGTCCAGGAATTGGTGTGACCCAAGCGCCGAACCAAAATCAAACGGGAAACTATACCCTCGGAGAGCTAACCTGGCATTTGACAGTCGCGTCGCTCACATGGCTCATAGGAGAGGGTGAGCGGGTTCGGCTTATCACATCCAATCGCGTTAAAAATACACCATGTGACCACAGGTGTGTACTCACGCATGTTGCAATATGCGAGTGTATTCTCGGTTTCTGCCTTCCGCGTGTTTTGCCACTCGCAACAATATATTATTTGATTGTTTAATAAGTGCAGAATGTATCTGGATTACACTCAACAGAGTATCCGGAGGGATTGTAGTTTTATTTCATACACTTAATATAGCTTTCCGTTGCATCTTTCAGTGTTTTGTTGCATTCATAACAGATTTTAGTGGTCTTGGTTATGCCGCGGTTTGTTTAAAAATGGCTTACAGTCCGGTAAAGCCAAAGCGTGTATTAGGTACAGGAATAACCATGGGCGCCGCGAAGCGGGGGCCGGCCCCCCTGGAAATTAGATGTAATATGCAACCAATTACTATTAGTTTATTATTTTACTGTTGATGTAAACAAGTTTTTATTTAGCATAAATTAATACACTTACCCGCAACAAATACTGTAACTCATCTTTTAGTTTTTGGCAACAGAATTAATTAATATTGTTTAATTGGGAACTTCTAACATTCGCCCCCCCCCCCCCCCTGAAAAAAGTCTGTCGATGCTCATGGGAATAACGCTAAAAAGTCAGGTCCACGAGATGGCGTGTGCCATAAGAGAATTTGAAAAAGAAAAAGCAAATGGTGGACCTCTTATTACGGTGCAACTACTGGCCACGCACAGAACGTAGGAAGAACGGAAACTACGTGTTAAAAATGTGTCAACAAAAAGCGCTCCTTGGATCGAGACCACCTTCAAATATGCCCGGCCACTTCTAATGCCCCATCCATCAGTGAAAAATATTGGAGAGCAAGAGGATTAATGACTTCATTGTCAGAAATCCAGCATTAGCTAACAACAAAAAGCGCTCCAAGTGGGGCAGTTTTGAACTAAACTGTGAGAAATCGCGCTCCCGACGAGGCCCATGTATTTCGCGCGAGCCTCGGCTCCCGAATGCTCACGTTGCCCGTGGCTCCTACAGTATTTTTCATACCTGCCAGTCTCAGCTGATCGTATGTCCTACTGCCATATTGCTACCGCTAACGCGTAAAGTTTAACACATGAGCCTCCATAATTGTGATTATAGTTTTTAAGTGTTCTGCATATGAAAACTCACGCAAATTAACTTTTATGTGCTTTAATAAATGCGGCACTCTTAAAAACTGCAATCACAGAATGGAAGCTCACGTATTTAACTTGATGCGTCAGCGGTAGAAATATGGCAGTAGGATATACAATCAGCTGAAACTGATAGGTAAGCAAGTATAAAAACAGTATTTTTTAAATTTTTATTTTGTCTATAATTATTATAAATATTTATAATGTATTGTATTATAATCTAATATAATTGTACAACTCCTTTTTGTCCAAATCTATACCTCAATAGCTTTTATGACATTATGGAGTTCTGAAATGGTTCCAGGTTCATGTGAGCTCTTAATAGAAAGGACAAATATTTTTATGTCATTATACATAATTTATCTCCAAATCTGAGGCTTGCAGGAATTATTCATTTTTTATTTTAATGAACTCAAAGTTCTGTGAACCTGCAACAAGTAATACTAGGATATGGCATTGGACAGGAAAATTGGAATCACAACACTATTTTACAGTTACTAGTTGCTTTTATTATCTTTTAATAGAATAACATGAGAAATTCAAGGTATAACAAAGAAAGCACAACATTATGTACAAAACAGTAGCTATTGCTGAAGCATGTTAAATGTTTTGCATAACATGAATAACAACTTTCAATTAATTACAAAGAAAGTTAACAGATTCTGACCCTTATAGTGATGCAAATAACAGTAACCAGTTTCTGTAAATTACAGAGAAACTTTAGCATAACATTCTGTATAACACCATACTATTTATTACAAGGAAACTTCAACATAACATTCAGGATAACATTGACTATTGCTTAACCCATTCACATAATTTGACAACCAGGGACATGCGTCTTTTTGGCATATGGAATCGTACGACGAGCTCACCTCGCTATGCTGCATTGCTCCATAAAATTTTCAACACAAACCAGTTAATGTCTGATTTAAAATGATTTTTGAAGCATTATGCCATTACAGCCCTCACAGCTAGGGAATTTAAATCCGTTTTCTTAGTTAGTTGCCAAGCCATTGAAACATGATGCGATTAGGTTAAGCTTTATAGTGATGCAAATAACAGTAACTTCTTTCTGTAAATTACAGAGAAACTTTAGCATTCTGTTTAATATCATAACTAGCTCAAGTATCAAAAATGTTTAAACATAAATTAGGTTAGTTGTGTAAGGAAAACAAGTATTACCCGGCATTTGCCTTTTCAGATTGAGGGAAAACCCTCTGAGGAAAAAACCTCAACCAGGTAATGAAATACTAAACCAAAATGACATAGAAATACACTTTGTGGTTATATGGTACATCTGGACAATAACTGCTAGTGAACTTCACAGGTTTACATAAAAAGTACTAACATTTCAATGGAATTATACCATAGTTCTAAACAGATTCACAGCTACAGTGACTCCACAAAGTATTGGTCCGAAAGCACTAATGAGGAAAAATTAACTGTATGTTAAATAGAACGTAAATATTGTTTCCATTATAGAGTAAGAAATGTTCATTCACAATAGCACTTATAATATTGACCGATAAAGCCAAATGTGCCATGTTTTAATGGGGTAATACAAAGCTATTCACTTGCTTTTCTGCCCCCGAATAAGTATTGGTCTCATTTGTAAACATGTGATGTATGATAATGTGCACTAGTCTCCAAGTGCACAAAGATATGGAATAGCATGTTTGGCAGTATGCAACAGGCAGTGCTGTAGTTTAAAACAATTTGTCTGTGCCTTGGAGCAGTTATGTCCAAGAAATCAAAGGAAACAACTCAAGAAGGAGAATACTAGTACATTTATTTAAAAATGGAACATTATTCAAAGTGATAAGTGAAACCATTTCAAGACCTATTACTACTATTAAAAACATTGTGTATAAGTTTAAGAAAACAAAAACAATGAAAAATGTAGCAAGAAGAGGCCACCCTTCAAAACTATCTAGGGGAGAGAAAAGAGTAATAGAAAAGTAACCAGAATTCCAAAACTTAGTGCTCTGAAGATAGCAGCAGAAGTTGAAAAAGAAATGGGAATAAGTGTCATTACAAACTATCAGAAATATCCTTTAAGACAGTGGTTACAATGGGAGAAGTGCTCGTAGAAAACCTTACATCAATAGGGTGA